>JAJOZX010005654.1:77500-320287 GCA_023014485.1 Bathynomus jamesi
TACTAAACTTAAAACCTGGGCTTTCCCTATGTACACGCACACAGTGGCGGTCCTAGCTTACATGACGCCCTGGGCGAACCTCACCTTCAGCGCCCCCCCCCTGTTCGCCAACACACACACATTCGAATCCCCCCAAAATAAAGGACAGACATAACTCTTTCACAAAATAACTTTTTATTGGACTAATTGTTGGAACTTCAGAACCAAAACAAAGACTCAAATTTCTGAATTTTACAAATCCTTCATCACGTAAATAGAATAACTCACTTAAGAGAATGTAATTATGATACTATGAACATGAAAAATACAAATTAAATTGCACAACTGCCATAAATAAACTAGAGAATCAAATTTCTAAATTGTACAAATGCTCTATCACATAAATAGAATAAGACACTTAAGAGAGGGTAATTATTATGCTACACTTTGAACAAGAAACAAAATAAATTGCACCACAGCACAACTGCCATCTAAAGCCTGACTCTTCTTACCTTCCTTGATGCAAAGTCATGAATTAAATCATCATATGAAATCTGCTCAGCAATTGTATGATTTATACTGATGATGGCCAGACCGGTAAGGCGTTCCTGTGACATAGTTGACCTCAGGTAGGATTTGATGAGCTTCAGCTTTGAAAAGCTCCTCTCTGCTTCAGCAACAGTGACTGGAAGAGTAAGACCAATTCTGAGAGCAGTCCACAAATTTGGATATATTTCAGAGAGCTCCCTTTCATGGATAAATGTCAGCAGTTCAAGCAAGGATATGGTCTTTGATGGCAAGTCAGGCAAGTTCTTCAGCTCCTGTGCAAGCTCTCTGCCATCCAAGTCAGATTGTCCCTTAAAGTGTAGTGTAGTACTAAGGTTCACACATTGTTCTGTCAGCTCCTCAAATGTGAGATTTTGGAAATGTGTCAGCACTCCAAACTTCTCTCCCACAATTTCCAACGTGGAAAATCTTTCCTGAATGGCTGATGTTGCAGCATCAACCACTGCATTGAAAAATGTCACCTCCAGCTTCTTCAAAGCATCAATCAAGGGCTCATCAGATGCTTCATAGGAGAAGTGCCGCTTTGTGGACCTCAGCCGTTTTTGTTTTAACACAGCCTCCACATTCATTTGTTCACAGATATCTGTGGCTGCCATTTGTGCAGCCACAAAACCTGTTGCCCTGTAATTGCGGAGACCTCTCTCTGTTTTTTTTAGGAGATTTACTGCAACATCAACGTGCATGCTAGAGACTGCATCTGCTTGCTCACATGCTGAATTTGGCAGAACAGGTCATGCCACACCACTGAACAAATGGCGAAGCGGTATGACCCAACCTCCTCTGACAGAGATTGAGCCTCGACCTTTATTACAGAGTCTTTGGTGTGGTCCCTCACCTCGATCAGTGCATCTCTCACTGCAGCTGCCTGATATCTCAGGGGCTCCACACTCTTGATCTTGCTTTCCCACCTTGTATCAGACCACATCTTCAATGTGATGTTCACATGTTTTTTCAAAATGGCCCATCGTTGTGTGGAGGCTGAAAACAAGTTGTAAAGCTTCTGCAAGATGCCAAAGTAACTTGTGGCATCAATAGATCCCTTAGCAGCATCGGCCACAAGCAAATTCAGAGAATGAGCCCCACATGGAACAAACAGAGCTCTGGGATTAATTTCTAGGAGCCTGGATTGAACACCCTTGTTTTTTCCCTCATGTTGGCCCCGTTGTCGTATGATTGTCCTCTACAGTCCATGAAAGGAACTTTTAGCTCCTCCAGTCTCTTCAGAATCAGAGATGCCAAATGTTGACCAGTGGACTCCTCTGCCTCCAAAAACCCCATGAAATGTTCCTTTATATGGGGCTTCCCCTCCAGTGACACAACCCGAATCACAACTGACAACTGTTCAGTGTGGCTGATATCTGGAGTGCAATCTAGAATTATTGAAAAAAACTTTGATTGTTTGATGTCGCTCACCATTGCTGAAATGGTCTTGCTGCTCGACAAATCAATGAGTTCGTTTTGTATGTGGTGGCCGAGGTAGCTGGTGTGACTGGAGGTCCCTTTTTGGACACGGTTAATGTGCTCTTGCATTATAGGATCAAATTGTGCCATCAGTTCAACTTCTTTCAGAAAATTGCCATTTGATGGTGAGAACAATTTTTCTGTATGTCCCCTTAGTGCCAAATTCCTAACTGCCAGAGAATGCACAATAGCAGTGAGACGTGTCAGCACCGCTCTCCATCTCAACTTCTCAGCCTCCAGAAGTGCCATCTCCTGCTTGTCAATGGTCTCCCCCTTTCTCATCCTCACTGCCAGTTCTTTCCAGATTTTCATAGAATTTAGGTGTTCTGAACTGTTGTCATGTGATGTGAGCAATGAGCTTGCATGCTTCCAGTCCGAGAGTCCCAAACTTGTTAAATTTATTTTCCTCTTGGAAAATAATGTACAACAGAAACAGAAAAGGCTGTTGTTTTTTAAGGAATAGACCAACCAACTTCTGGTTATATTTTCCCCACTAACCAATGACTTCCTGAAGTATTGATGGTGGAAACTTCTTCCGTCACTGTCGTTTCTAGGGAATACAAAGTCAGATGGTACTTGACTTGGTCCCCTGGAAACCAGTTGTGTCCGAATTCTCTCAGTCAGAACTGAAGGCCAGTTAGCAGGGTCGGTGGACAGAGACTCATCCTCAGGAGGCGATTCTGCTCCAGGCATTTCTAATAGAAAGAACAAGAGCATTACTCATTAGTATACACACCTAAGTTAGATAACACATTATTCACAGCACTTTGTTATGGTGGTGGTGTTATGGAATTATGGTGGTGAAACACCACACATACCCAGTAACCCAGACCCAGTGATAATAACATTATAATTTATAACTGTTTGCAAAATGCTTTGCAGGGATGCACACACATACACATACATACACACGCACACACTCACAGACATATGTGCACACAAACTCACCTGAAGAGTCCTGCCGGGGAGAAGTAGAAGCAAATGGGTCTTCATCCTCAGGATCAGACTGCATTTGTGGAGACATATGTGAGGCTGAGGAGGTAGATGGCTCCTCAGCCTCAATAATGGCAGAAGTAGACGGCTTCTCATCCTGGCTAGTGGCAGAGGGTGTTCCAAAATATTTCAAAAGTGCCCCTGCAAATAGTAAAATAGAACATAACAGACCAATGCATGAATAGGCTAGTACAATTAATTTAACATGTTATTAAGCACAATTTATTAAACTTTTAGAATAGGAAACAAATGAATAATACAACCTCCTTGGTTAATGGCTAATTATATACATAATAGTACACTTCAAATGACTCAGAAAGCTATATCACAAAATAGCAGTGCAATATAGCAGTGAAGAGTAGATGACATAGCTCTATACCTTTATCTTTTGCTCGTTTCTCCTCTTCTTCTTTCCTCTTTTTTCTAAACTGAGCACCTGATAGCTTTGACCTCTTCTTATCCATTTGCGGTTATTTGACAGACCTTAGTGGCTTAGTGTGAAGATTCGTTCTGTAATAAATAATATACATTTCACTATTTAACCAAACCCAGAAAAATAACATTACATATGTTAAAGTATGGGCCTTTATTCCCAATAATATTAATCTGGAAGCATTTTGCATTGTTTAGGTCTTTTATGGGAAGGTTTATGGAAAATGCAATAGATGGTTTTTTATTAATAAAAATATATTTATTGATCTTTTATTATTTATTTTATTTTATTTTTTATTTTTATTTATTTCTTTATTTATTTATTCTTATTTTTATTTTTATTTTTTTTGCAGGCGCTCATGCCGCCCCTCCACAAATGCCGCCCTGTGCGGCTGCCCATATTGCCCATATGAGGAACCGCCACTGCACGCACATCCAAAAATGGGATTGAATTGTCTTGTTCCACTACTAAAATAAACTTAATGGAGGGGACTTGATCATTTAACTGAAGGAGGAAGTTATCCAGGTCACGATTCATGGGCCAGATACACAAAATATCGTCGACGTACCGCAACCAAGGGATGCCAACCCCCAGGATTCTCGGAATGTAAGTAATTTCGAAAAACTCCATATAAATATTGGAGAGGAGGGGCGATAAGGGGTTGCCCATGGCCATCCCAAACACTTGTTGATAATACTCGTTATTGAAAGTGAATTTACAGTCTTTGATGCAAAGCTTAATAAGTTCCAAAACAATGTGTGAAGGTAGTGGCAGGTCATACTTATGTAATTCTTGGGAGAGAAAGTCAAGCATATCATCAATCGGCACTTTTGTAAACAATGAACAAACGTCAAAACTGATCAATCTATCGTTAGTTTCAGTACGTGCATTATTCAATTTTTCAGTAAGATCCATGGAATTTTTTACATGTGGATCAGAGATAGTTCCGAGAATGGGGGACAAGACTTGACAAGCCATTTGGAGAGTTTATAAGTAATAGAGCCCACCGAGCTAATAATAGGGCGCATAGGGTTGCCAGGTTTGTGGGTTTTAATAAGACCGTAAAGGTAGGGCAGAGAAGGTGAAGTGGACATGAAAAGCGGAATTAAGTCCTTATGATCTTTGAGAATGCGTTTCAAGCCACTATTAAATGATTTGATGACGTCATCCTGCGGGTTCTTCCTAAGTTTGCTGTATGTGGCGGGGTCCTGGAGAAGCTCGTTCATCTTTCTGAGGTAGTCCACTTTGTCCATAATAACTATGGTGTTAGCCTTGTCTGCTTTAGTAATATGGAGCTCCCCATCTTTTTTTAATTGTGAGAGGCCATCGCGAAAACGTTTAGGAAAGTTATCTTCGTAATTACCATTCGCCGCACTATAAACGAGGCCTTTAACTATGTTAAACAAATACTGAGGGAGATTTCCAGTATAAATTTGTATTTTTATAATTCATTTGATCTTGTGCTAAAAATCGATATTTTTCCTTACAAATCTGTATGCCTCTTTGTTAATTTTTACTTCTCGTTTATTGCATATATATATATATATATATATATATATATATGTATATATATATATATATATATATATGTATATATGTGTGTGTGTAGATATGTATGTATATATATATATATATATATAATATATATGTTTGTGTGAATGTATGTTATTTATTTATTTTTTTTTTATTTTTTTTTTTTTATTTCTTTCTTTCTGTAACCTATATATAGGCCGTAACCTTTTTGTACTTCAGTGTTCCTGAGGATGTCATTAGACGAAAGCGCTTGAGCACCTTTTTGTGTTTCCTTTCCTTCGTGGTTTTATTCATCATATATATATATATATATATATTATATATATATATATATATATATATATATTTCCTTCTTCGTTCAAGACACTGGGAAGTGCTTCTTCCTTGAGCATACGTAGGTAGGTGCCTCCAGTGACATGTTCATCGAAAAAGAGGGGGCCTACGATGCGATCCTTCCAAATGCCACACCATCCCATCACCCGAGATGCACCTTGTTCCTTTGAAGAGGTATACCAGTGAGGGTTGTTTTGAGACCAGTAGCGGGTGTTCTGTCGATTTACCTCACCATTTCCATAAAAAACAGCCTCGTCACTGAACAGAATGATGGACGGGAAATTGGCATCCTGAGCATAAGAAAAATATGAATTATGGTTTGTAGAAATAGAAAAATATGAATTTCTCCGATGATGCCGGACTTATGGGACACCCTGTAGAATGGAGAGCAACCAGGAAGCAGGGAAGAAAATTCCCCAGGTGAATTGGAATGCAAATCACTGGCATGAGCTCATCGACCTCACTGACCCTGATGTCATGGAACCACCTACCACACAGCACCTATCTGATGAAGAAATCCAGTCATTCATGGACACTAACACCAAGCCAGACATTCCAGACTTGCCTTCTCACTCTAAGAGTGTTGAGAGGAGTGTGAAATTAGTGACAGAGGCTTCCCATACCGTGTACGGGTTCAAAACTCGTCACAGATGTATCCTTACTAAAGTACTGAGCAGGAAGATGCGTCCTGCATTTATGTCAAAAGGACATTATTCTCAATCTTATGATGATTTATATGAATAGTTTTTCTTTTTACATGAGAACATGTGATTTTTTGGATTTATCACCTTTTGAAAGTACTTTTTCAAGTATATATATATATGCCAAATAAACATGTTAAATAAATAAATGATGTACACCCACAAAGAAAAATGAAAAGCGATTCCAAGGCCTTTCGTATATTCAATAGTACACCTCTTCATTTTTAAGTCAGAGACGGTAAAAAATCGAGATTACTTAAAGAATCTTTGTCACTGGATTTTTTTAGACATTATTGGATGTTATTTGTATCGTATAAACAATATCTAATATTAATAACAATGAGGGACCGTTCAAAAATTACATAACGCTATATTTGCTAAAACTTGACACCCCCACACCACTGTAACACTCCGTAGCGCTAGACCAGACCCCACTTAAGATGTTATGCAACACTTCCCACCACCCACCCATCCCCCGACCAATAGTGACGGCTGTATGCGTCACACGTCACATCATATGATCTTACGCCACACGGCACGCAGATTTCGTCATCTGTCGATATGTTACATGTTATACAGGGCTATTTAAAATGATTCACCTGATTTCAAATGAGAATATTTTTTAATGTTACAAATACAGAGTGATTTGTGATACATCAACCAAAAGCAAAACTGTCTAAATTTTGTCTCTCACCTCATAAATGCTCTATGTGACTTCCCCTAGTTACACGAGCAACGTCGACACGATAGTCGAATTCCTCCCATACTCGCTCCAGCATGTCCTCAGACACGCGCGGTCGTCCTGTGGACTTGCCTTTACACAAACATCCTGTTTCCTCGAACTGCCGATACCACCGACGGATGCTCTGAGCACCCGGTGGATCTGTTCTGTAACGTCGACGAAACTTACGCTGCACTGTGACTACCGATTTACAGCTCTAAAACTGCAACACACAAAACGCCTTCTGCTGTGCGGACGCCATTTTCACACTGACTGTTTGTTGCTAGGCTAGGCCACGGCGTGACTTTGGAGCCCTCTAGCGGTGATTTTGTAAAACTCAGAGATTTTCTCTTTCATGTGGTGTATGCCCAGTTGATGCACGGTTGATAGGTACGGAAGTATTCTCAGTTGAAATCGGATGAATATATTTAAATAGCCCTGTATTTATTAATAATAATGCTAATTAATAATATCATTATTATCGTTGAAAATGAAGAATTTGAATGGTTTGATGAGGACGACGTCGACACGGACGATTTAGAAATTCCACCTAATTTACCTGTCGTCATAGGTACACCACTACTTTCTCCTGAATCTCAACGACAACCGTGGGAAGTTGACATCTATATACAGCAATATGCCCTTATCGTTAGCGTTTATCCTTATTGTCTGTTATCATTGTGATAGTGGTAGGAAGCTTTACCTTACTTGTTTTTATTAACGTTTTTTATGGTAAAAATTTGCATTCCTTCACTATTGGGAACACATTAGTGGTGTGGCCGCAAAAGGAGAGAGTGCAATGCAATTGAAAATGCTGATCATTATTGCAAAGGGGGAGGGGGGAATGTTTCAAGATGTTATGCAACAAGGGGAGGGGAATGTTGCAAGCGGTTATGCAACAAGGGGGAGGGGTTATCCCCTAAAGGGGTATACCTAACCGAAGAGAGGGAGAGAAAGGAGGAGAGAGGTGTGTTTGCTTGGCAGGAGCCAAGCGCATATTAAGACTTCAGCCGAGCGCCCGCTGTCTTATAAGGTCCTAATCCGCCACTTGGAGTAGAAACCAGTGCCTCCAGGCTTAACCCGCCAGTTGGCTTAGAAGGCGTGAATGGCTTGTTCAGGTGTACATTATTAGGGTTGAGTTGGCAGATTGCGTTATTTAATTAATTAAAGCATATATTCTCGACAGTTGGCTTTCCGCCAGCTGGCATAATCCGCCAGTTCGTTTAATCCGCCAGTTGGCTTAACCAGCCAGTTCACATAGGATACCTAGAAGGTAGCTGTGTATGTATGTATATATATTATATATATATATACACACATTACCTTTTCAACTGCCAGATTGCGCTATTCAGATATTCTTGGCAGATGGTTTAGAAATCCGTCAGTCGGTTTAGAAGACAGCCATTTGGTAAAATTAAATAATAATATCGTTTACAACCAAAAGAATTAAATAAAACACCATTACATCATTCTGTTTATTTAGAAGAATTATTGGAATCAATTTCACGAAATATATAGAAAATAAATATACAATCATACGATGGAATATATATGATCAAAAAATAAAATAAAAAATAATAATAGCTAAGAAATACGAACGAGGAATATATATATATATATATATATATATATATATATATATATATATATATATATATAATCAAAAAATATACAAAACGATGTAGCATAAACATCAATATTAGTACAGGAAAAAATGTGTGTGTGTATATATATATATATCACAGTTATATTAAATAATTAAATATATTAAAAATAATAATATGCCAAACGAAGGAGTATAATCATCAACATATTAGTACAGGAAAAATATATATATACACAATTATATTAAATAATTAAAATATTGAAAATAAATATACATCAAAATACTTTATGTTCTACGGTGCAAAACACTAAACTCACACGTAATCGAGTCTACAGTCACGTCATTACTGATTTGCACTACGCGGTAAATACGGCTTAACATTATTTCACCGCTCAAGTTACACGGATACCTATACTCGATATAAATGGCCTTCATATCATTCAATACTATTTTTGTGCCCACTTTACAGTCGGTTGGTAAGTTATCTTTAAACACAGCCAGAATACACTCAAAAGCTATCACGTCATTATTAAATTCAAGTTTATAAACACTCCTTTCCAATCGAGAGTTTTTATCTTACCGTCCCGAGCTTTTCAATCGTGAACTCTTCTTCACTCTGCATAGCGGCAATTAAAATAATCTTCCAAGTCGTAACGACAGCTACTCATTATAGAGATACAACTCTTCAGGGTGAACAGTGTAGGCGAGCTCTGCCCTGTACCGCTCAAGTCCTTTGTACCAAAGTTCTGGATATTTCGAAGAGTCTAAACCTTTTAAATAAGCATTCAGCTCTAGACCATTCTCGTCTTGTTCATTCCTACATTCAATAAATCCGTCGAGCGTCTAATATAGGCTTCAGCTTGCGGAATCCGACGATTTCAAACATTCTGTTGAGGATGAATCGGTTTCGCGTAAGGACAAGAACGTTATTATCAGATGAATTCTTACACATCAGCCGTATATCAATGCATGGCTGATCGTTATTTATACACAATGTACAAACAACGGCATATGAGGGGGCATCACTAATCTGTTCTCTTCTTGTACCTACACCTGCAGGTATTTTATAACGGTCCTCACCCCACTTCTCAACTATCACGAAGATTTTATTCATCTCAACACTTAAATAAATACATTTCGTTTGATTGCTTGCCTGCAAATCGTTTCAAGTACATAGTTAATGGTACCGGTTTCACGCCTGAACACAAGCAATGACTTCGTCACGGACACATTTTTCCGATACATGAAGCAATACCGGTTTTAACGTTTTATCACTCCCAATCCCTAAAATGCGCACCAGACATTTTCGTTCATTTCCACGAACTAAACACATTTTATTCACAATCCGGTACACTATTTGAGAGAAACATATGCCCATATTTTTCCTTTTTGCTTAGCAGACAATACTCGTCTCTAAATTCTGAGCCACATCCTCACTACAAACCTCGTCATGATATACAGGGTGATTCAGCAAAGAGTACATTAAATTGGAGGATGAAATCCTTGGATAATTCTAAACCACAATGTCTCTATGGTAAAATGTCAGATTCTGCATAGTTTCCATGTTACAATAGATTTAAAATGTTGTATTAATGAGAGTGAATATGAAGTGAAACCCCGGTAGGTTTTTGTAATAATTTATTCACAGATCTCTACAGTGTGACCCCTCTTTGTTACAACCTAAAGGAAATGTTCAAAGTTGCCCCCTTCTGCCTCAGTGCAGGCCTGTACACGTCGTACCATTGAATGTCTGACGCGTTCCAGAATGCCTGGACTATGTTTAATTCGCTCGCACCTGTCACGAACACGTGGCCATAATTCCTCTCTTGTTTGAACCTCTGTATCATACACCAACGTCTTTAAATGGCCCCACAGGTAGAAATCCAAAGGGTTAAGATCTGGGGAGCAGGGTGGCCAGGGAACGGGGCCACCATGCCCTATCCACCTGTTGGGATAAACAGTATCCAGATATTCCCTTGATGCTCGGGCAAAATGTTTAGGGTGCTTCTAAGAACGAATATATTCCCAAACGATCCTGAAACGGTGTATATTCAAGAATGACAAATAGGCTGGAGAAATACCGTGAATTAATCAAAATCTATCAACGATTGCCCCGGGCACTGCAACAGATGTTTGTTAAAAATATCGACTCGGACTTTTTAAAATGCATCCGTGAAATCTGTCTTAATGTTATAAAATGTAATGTACCAATGAAACCCCCTCAGAAGGCTCGCTTACGTCGTTACAAGAAGATAATACGTGCGCTCGCTTGTAAAAGTCAAACTGTGGGGAAGAAAAAGCGAATTATTGTACAAAGAGGGAGATCATTCCTCCCCATCTTATTTTCAGTTTTGGGTCCTTTACTGACCAGATTAATATAATGAAGAAAGTGGTAGTGATTCCGCACGAGGTGTATGCTTCACTGCAAAGTTCAAAGATTCCAGACACGGCTCTAGAACCCCGTAAAAGTAGGCTTAAAAGAATGGAAGGCGAATTGTTAGCCATATTAAACAGTGAAAAGTCACCTGATGAGAAAAGGATCTTGTACCAAGAGGTTCTGCAGAAGTTTCTTCATGAGTACGAAGATTATAAGTATTCTACAGAGCTCCCCGTGGTTATTAGGCACAGCGTGAGCAATGCTGAGCATGGCGACATAGGACCTGGGTCCGACGTTAGAGATAACCAACCAAAGAATAACGGAACGCAACACATTGAGCATGTATTAAAAAGTAGTCTCCTACATACATTGCGGAATAAAGGCTTAAGTCTTTATAATCTATTGAGTGCGGACCCCATCATGCAGTGGGCCGATACAGGCGAAGTCATTGTTGAAGGAACAAGTGTACAGTGATCTAATATTGTTGACATTGTTCATGATCTGGTGAGAAAGTAGGACAGACCCTCACCAACAGGATGGAAGCATATTAAAGCAAGACTACAACAAATAAATGTCCCCAAAACATTGATAGGTAATCTGAATAGGTTAAAAGACTTGGATCAAGTCTCGCATGTATCACAACTGAGTACGCTATCGCCCCCAGCAGTAGCGTCTCTGAAGAGGAGAAAGAAGAGAACAAACGGCCAACCTTATCCACGTCTCTCTAAAATACGGAAATGGCTAACATATTAAGTAAACGCTATTATGACATTTCTAACCCCGCCTCCTATGGAGGCGTTAATAGACTGTACAGAGGTGTTACGGAGTAGGGAAAAAGATGTTGAGAAGTTTTTGCGGGAGCAGAATGATTATACACTTCATAAGCCGGTGAGAAAAAGGTTTAAAACGGCCAAGACAAAAGCGGCTTCGACTGACTCTATTTGGCAAGCGGATTTAACAGACATGCAAAGATATTCATTGTATAATGACGGCTACCGCTACATCCTATTCATAATAGATGTATTCTCTAGAGATCTGTTGCTAATTCCTCTGAAAAATAAATCGCCTGAAACAGTTGCTAAAGATACCAAAACGTTGATGTTAAAAGAAGATAGGGTTCCTTGCTATTTTTGCACGGATATGGGGAAGGAATTTATAGGCCGCGCTTTTCAGAACATGCTGACAGAGTTTAATATCAGTTACTACACTAGCAGTTCTATACACAAGGCGTCTTTAGCTGAAAGAGTTGAACGTACCATAAAGGAACGCATGCATCGCTATTTTACACATAAAAACACATACAGATATATAAACATTCTGGGGCATTCTCGTCGTCATACAACCGTTCACACTACCGTACGATTGGCACAACACCTAACGACATTTTAGAAAGAGGTACGCGCCCATAGGTGAGAAGAGCTGGAGCACCGCCACCACACCACACGTTTCAAAATCAATGATTATGTAATGCTATCACGTTCGGGAATAAATTCGCGAAGGGATTTGAGCAAGGATGGACACGTGAAATTTTTAAAGTTAGTGCTATGAAACCTAAAGCGAGCTAATGATGTATTACGTTGAAGATTTGAATGGGGAAGAAATCGCAGGATGCTTTTACCCCGAGGAGTTGCAGAAAGTGACATTTAATTTAGGAAAAAGTGTGTTTAAAATTGAAAAAATTTTAGGCAGCAAAGGTTTAGGAAAGAGAAAAATGTACCTGGTGAAATGGCTGGGTTACCCAGAAAGCTTCAACACCTACATAAAAGCTGCTGCAATAATGAAGCTTAAATAGTATGCAACATGGTGCCTAACCACTTCTATGTCACACTCCCGTCCTCTTCTTCTCTGTCTGTACATCCTAACAACATCCTGGTCAACTTTGTGGCAGAACTCCACGGACCCATTGAATTGGAGCGTGATTCGTTTGAGGTGGGTTTATTTGAACTCCAGTTAACCACCAAATTTTTAATTCTTAAAAATAATCAGATCATATTTCTGGTCCTAAGAAGAGTCGATGAGTGCGAAAAATTAGGCGTAACCTTCGACAATACTATGCGATCAGTCCTGTTCGGTGAGGTACAGTACTATAATATAAATGTAACACATGTAACACATGACTTGTCCAGTTTAATGTATTAGTTGAAGATGAGAAATTGGGTGAAAGCTGCCCATCCCCAGACATGTGCTATATTTACAGCAATATCTGAGAGCATCAATTTGTTGGGGACACCCAGGCGCGCCTGCTGCGCATTGCACACATCCCCAACCATAGAGGGAAAAGTTTGAGCATTACATATGACAAGCCCCATTATGTGAATGTTGCGACTAATCTCTTAACCAAAATCACGATATATATAAGAACAATTGAGGGAAAAAATTTCCCATTCGGTGATGGGAGCTTAACAGTGAAACTACACTTTCGTCGTTTATAATGAGCCGAAGACTATTCACAGTCTATCGAGGAGTGCGATATCAGCGTGGGAGTGGGCTTGGATCCATTTTCTCATCCATACTACGCACCACTCTCCCACTGTTAAAGAGGGGTGCTAGATACCAGGGAGGAAGGCGTTACAAACAGGTTTTAACGTGGCAGAAGACATAATGGGTGGAACTAAGCCTAAAGAAGCTCTAAAAAAAAAGCATTTGAAACGTACACGGGACGAAATCATCAAAGATGCAAAGAGAAAAATGCGTGGTGGCGGAAAGAAGAGAGCTGCCAGGAAGAAGGGGTTACCATCACGTGGCGCTAAACGTAAAAGGAAATCAAAAGAGAAGTGCTAAAGCGTATGGAGCCTATGGCTGATCATTTTTTTACTGATATAAGCTGAGGACACTACTCTCACGAATCATAGGCTGTTTACTAGCTGTCGAAAGAGGTGGCACTATTTCTGACTCGTCATGGCGCGTTTCATCCATCCGTGTAGTTCACAATGCTGTAAATCGGAACTGTCCCTCTTTGATATGCCCCCCCCACTCAGGTCTCTCTTGAGCATAGCGACTTTATTACAATTAACCCATTAAACACAATTAGTTCGCCGAGTGCCCCTATAGAATTCGTGATACCCAGCTCAGGGCCATACTTTTTTGTTCCGAGCTGCATGCACATATACGCTAAACTGCGTATAGCCCATTCAGATGGAACAGACTGCGATGATAGTTACTCTGCATACCCTGAAACCAACTTTCTACACTCCATATTCAGCCAGTGTGAAGTGTATTTATGTAAATCAGGTTAACATCTCGGCAGGAACGGGTTATTATCAACTACGAGCCTATCTGGAAAATGTTCTCAACTTTTCAAAAGAAGCGAAGGACACTTTTTTAACCGCCGAGGGCTATTATCAGACAAAAGATGAGAGTAGTATAAAGGATAAATGTAAAAATTCTGAAAAAAAGATACACGAGTGTTTGGGTCGTCTTCATACAGACCTCATGTTCCAAGAGAAACTGCTTATGAACGGCGTCGACCTGAAACTAAAGCTCAACCGCATGAGTCCTGAGATCTGCATAAATCTGGGACCTGATCAAGAAGAGGGCGCAAACCCCGTTGTGATTCATATTATGGAAACATATCTGCGCGTATGGCGAGTGAAATTAAGTTCCCCGAAATATGTAGAAATTGAAAAAAATGTAATACAAGCAACAGTAAAATACCCAATTAACAGAGTACAGATCAAACTATACACGGTGCCCGCCGTGTTGGCCTTGAAGCAGCTACAAAACGTGGCCCTGGGAGTTCTACCTAAAAGGATATTAATTGGAATGCAGGATCACGCCTCGACGAACAGAAAATATAAAAAGAGCTCCTTTAAATTCGAAAATTTCGGCCTTAAAAATAAAACTCTATATGTAAATGGCGTTGCATTGAGGGGACCTATGGTTGTGGACTACTCATCAGACGCGGTGTTCCCGCTCTGCACGAGAGCTTATAGTAGTCTGGCTCATGATGCCGGTGCCTGACGAGCTTGGGTTTGGCGTAACGCAGAAAGAATTTATCGAAGAATTTAACCTTTGCTCATTTGATATTACCCCTGACTTATCTGCTATTATAAATACACACTTAAGTCCACAACAAAGTGGGAACATCTTAGTCAGGTTGGAATTTGCCAACCCTATAGACGCGCCTATTAGCGTACTCGTGTACCTCGAATCACAAGTTCTAATAGAAGTTGACCTTTTCAGGAACGTGGTCACAGACTTTTAAAATGGACGCGAATACACTCCAGAGAGTAAGGAAAAGTGACCGAATCACACGCTCCAAATTTATCGGCGTGTTTGCAAAGAATGAAATATTGAAATTCACAAATTCAGCGTCGTAACGACCACCAAACGTGAAGTCAGTGTGATATACTAGTCGCATTTCAAGGGCTCTAATCGGCTCTGCTAGAATACAACCTAAACGGCAACAAACGGGCGTGTAATATATTTGTAATTCGATCGGCAAGTTTACAAAAGAACACAGTCATCAAAATTTTAAGCTTCACATCCGAAGCAAGTGGGTTAAAATTTGTAAAGTAACATTCAGAATCTAAATGACTCGTAAGCTTAATGTAAATAAGTTCTCACTGGCTTAAAATTTTGTCAAAATCATTTGTGTGAATTACAAGCCGCGCCTTCGGCTCCCTACCCTACGGGTAGGTCTTGCGATCACTTTGTGATCTTTAACGCCGCTCATCTTGATAGGTCCGACCCTAACGGGCGACTGAGAGAGAGATACATTAGCTCCACCCACTTTACGCGAGTCAACCAATCATAACAGGCGACTGAGCGAAAGAGATATTTGTTACTCCGCTCAACTCTGCTCAAAACTGCGCAAAGTTTCTTTATTTAGAGATAGACTTACAAGTTATAATGCGAGTGTGGATAACTAGATACTCGTAGATCATTAGATTGGAGCTATTGAAGAATAGAGACCCCCAGCCTTCTTTAGTTAGCTTTATAAGGCTAACTAACGAAAATATCATGACCTAACCTAACCAATCGTCAAGGGCGTACAGTTAACCTAACGATTGGTTAGGTTAGGTCGTGATATTTTCGTTAGTTAGCCTTATAAGCCAACTATTTATTTATCAATTATTACGAAAGAAATCTTTTATAACTTGAAGAGCCTAATCATTTTCATTAATCAGTAAAGTAACATAAATATCATCAACTGTTGCTGCAAAATAGAAGTCAACATCTTCCTTCCTTGACTAATCAATTTTAAAATTAGAAAGAGCCGTTTTAAGAAGAAAACTGAGATTTGTTTATAAAAAACCTCTGAACAGGTAGCTAGAACAACCTGAAAAAAGTGTTAGCAGCTGACGAGGAAGCTTCTAACAGTGGCTGCATCCTCCAGCGCGGGACACATCAACGCGAAGAAGAGGCGACGTCAAACCAAAACATCAACGCGCTGGTGGCCAAACTTCCTCAAATCTCCGTGCAGCGGGCTGTCTACGGTTGGCCAGACTGGCAGTCGACGGCCTGTTGCGTGGCACGGTCAGAGTGCCGATCGGTTCCCGGGGCCGGACCTATTCTCAGCTTGCTATTTTTTCAATTACAGGGAGCAATTGCGTGCTCCTCGAACTACTCTTACTCTCTGGCGACATTAAGACTAATCCAGGCCCCACTACAACTTACACATGTCACCATACACAAAGACATAGACACAATAGCACCAAGAGACACATACAGAAGTATACTATTAACGTATTACAGTACAACGTAGATGGCCTCACAAACAAAATCATGCAGCTTAGGGAATTCGTACACAAACAAAACATTCATCTAGCACTTATACAAGAAACAAAACTAAAACGCACACACAAAACACCCACCATCCCTGACTTCACGGCGATCCGCCATGATCGTACTGGGGGTAAGTGGGGTGGACTCATCACTTACATACGTAAAAGCATTAGCTACACTGATGCTACCCAAAACATTACAAACACAATCCAAGCAGATAACACGATAGAAATACAGGCAGTTAACATTAAGACACGCGCAAAACACAACACCACACTAATCAACATTTACATCCCACCAGATAGTTCACCTCAGGTGCCAGCCAATTACAATCCACAGTTACACAATCTGGTCTCTCTCACTAATGTCATCTTAGGAGGAGACTTCAACGCCAAAGACACTAGTTGGTACCTGCACAACCAAAACAACACCAGAGGCGCAAACATAGCCACACAACTAAACAGCCTCTTCATTCTTAACAATACAGAAGAACATACACACATACCACATCAAGCAGGATACTCAAACTCCTCCCCAGACATAACGTTCTGTTCCCCCTCACTAGCAACACATACACAATGGAGAACAGAAAAACAACTGTCATCAGACCACCTGCCCATCATCATTACAACACATTCTACACTCTGCCCCAACAGCCTTAGGCACACTTACAGAAATTACAAGAAAGCTGATTGGGAACAGTTCAAAATACAGACTGAGGAACAATTCACCACATTAAACAGCACACCCATCATAAACATCAATACAACACTCAAGACATTTAATCAGATCATCAATAATGCAAACAAATACATACCCAAGGGCAACATTAGGAAATACAACCCAAATTACACTAGAGAAATAGCCCACCTCATAAGGCAACGTAACAACCTCAAATATAACACACAAACCCCACACACAGAAGCCATAAAACAGCAGATACAACAGCTCAACACAGAAATAAACAACAAACTCAAAGAAAAAACAGAAACATTTAGGGAATTCATAACAACACTAAACCACTCCACAGATACATCCAGGCTATACAAGACTATAAACAGCATTACCCACTCTAACAGCGGCATTCACACCTCACACGCGGCTATCTGTCGCAGCCAAAATAATATCCCAACATACACACAACAAGCTAACATTCTAGTTAATCACTACGCAAAGATAAGTCACTTAAACAGAGACAACAACCAGAAACACGCAGACAGACAAACAGCCAGACACAAGAAAACCTACAGACTCGACACGACCATTACACCCTTCAATACAGACCAGACCACCAAGATCATCAAAACATTAAGAATTCGAAGGCTACTGGACCAGACAACATATCTAACATACACCTTAAACACTTGGGCCCACAAGGAATACTAGCTCTCACAAATATCAGCACATATTCATACCAACACTGTATTATTCCTGACATATGGAAACAAGGTAAAATTATTACACTACTCAAACCAAACAAAAATCCAACAGAACCAGCTTCCTATAGACCCATTACTTTACTATGCACACCTTCCAAAGTAACAGAAAGACTAATCTTACAAATCACCAACCCACACATTCCACTATCGCCTACTCAACATGGATTCAGACCTCACCACTCAACCACGACATTACTCACTAACCTCACGCAGCACATCATGGATGGCATCAACTCCAGACGACCAGCTCAACGTACACTATTAACAACAATAGACATTAGTAAAGCATTTGATGCTATCCCACGCTTCCCTCTCATAAACAAAATACTCAACACAAACATGCACAATAACACCAAAAGGTGGCTGAGCAACTATCTGTCAGGAAGATACTCACATGTCACATTTAATGGCAAGTCATCCAAAAGCAAGCTTTTTCCGAACGGGGTCCCTCAAGGCTCTGTTCTCTCACCAACACTCTTCAACTTATACATGCATGACATTCCAACACCCATAGATAACAAGCTTACCTTATCATCATATGCAGATGACATCACTCTAACATCCACCCACAACAACATCGACACCGCTACAAATAACCTACAAACATACATAAACAGTATAAAAGACTGGCTCACACACAATAGACTCAAAGTAGCGCCAACAAAATCAACCATCACCTTGCTTACAAGCAACACAAAAGAACACCAGTTAATTCCACAGCTTACACTAGACAACATCAACATTCCACACACTCACAGGACCAAAATACTTGGGGTCACATACAACATATCATTATCTTTTGTAAACCACATTCAGGACATTAAAAACAAATGTACGTCAAGACTTAACACGCTTAGGGTACTAACAGGCACAAACTTTGGACACCAGCAGGAAACAACATCACTCATATACAAACAATATATTCGCTCAGTTATGGACTATGCTAGCCCATGCTGGGCACCCATTATCTCAAACACACACATAAACACCTTACAGACAATACAAAACAACGCACTTCGTATCATTACAGGATGCACTCAAACAACACCTCTGGTCCACTCCGGAGAGGGCGATCGGTTACCTGCGTGCCGCCGGCTTGCTCGATCAGGGTGGGCTGATCGGCTAAACAACAACAACAACTAAAGAAGACTGGGGTCCCTATTCTTCAATAGCTCCATTAGGTTTTGGTATTCACTCACATCACATAAGTAAATGAACCTTACCATAATCAACGCTTATACGTCTTTTTAACACTTAAAAATCTTTGAATAATGATTTCTGCAAAAATCTGTGATCTCCGCCTCACCCCTGAATCTACAAACACCAGCCAATCGTTGATAGGATCTATGCGTAGAAAGAGTTATCATAGCCAACACATGTTTCGTTAAATACAACGAAACTCCTTACTTAATTTCAACAAAATATTTGTTTGGAGTTTAAAAGAAACAAAGTATTGTGTTCATAATTCTGAGATATAGTTTTGTTAAAATCGAACTAATTAAAGAATTTTACTCTAAAATAAATCTGGTTTAGATTAAATATAAAATCATATTACTTGGAAATGGGCTTCACTATATTCATAGGATAAATTTGAAAATGATTAATTGCAAGTAAATATACTGTAATCTTATGGGTTCTTAACAAAATTGGGCCCATAACTTTGAAGACAGTTCTTTTTAGCCTAAAATCCAAACAAAATGTTTAAATTAAATAAACATTTTTTGAATGCATTTATAAACAAATTTCCAAACCTGTTATCGCTTTGAGATAAGCATTACAAACTTTTAAATGAAAGAATCTTCTTCATAGAAATTATCCCTGTATTATATAATTATCGGTTTACCAAGATTCTTTGGGCCATTAATATAATGTATTTCACAAATTAAACATAAAGCAATTTTTCCAAGTACTTTCGAGTTTAAGCGGAGCAATAAAATCATTTGGCCCAAGAATCAGTAATTTTAAAAGGGCAATTATTATATATATATTATATATGAAGACTGAGGTAGCATGCACTCCCCGAGGAGGGTTCGTTCTCGCGTCGCAGAGCAACGTCCTGAGTCCGATAAAACACTTACTTCTAAATTTTGCTTTTGAGTTAATTTTTTTTAGCCTGAGCTTTATAGAAAGTGCACTAGTTAACCTTTCAGTAAATCATACAACAGAAAACCAAAATAACCGAGGTTATTTGAAACAAATCACAAAATAATATTGATGTAATGTTGATGCGAAAATGCATTGATAAAATAAAGTGCAATCAACATTCCCAAAATTTATTTTTCTAATCGGTGAAGAGATAATGTTTTTGTATTTTCTGAATAATGAATTTACATTAGTACTCGCTCTCAACCCCATTTCGATAGATATATTAAAATTTGTGTCATTTAGATTGCTAAGTAGTATGGGCGTAAAAATGTCAAGTCGGTGAAGCACAATTTTTAATCCTTGCTAATCCCTTTTTATGGCCGTGGGGATCTTTTAAGTTGGTAAAGAATTTTGATGGGAGACCTAAATGGCCATGTGGGTGGAGATCGAAACGGAAATGAAGACGTGATCGGGGCATTTGGTGTTGGGGAGAAAACTTTGGAAGGGGAAATGCTGGTAAATTTTTGTGCAAGAAATGTTCTGAGTATAATGAACAAATTTTTTAAGCACCAGGAATCACATCTCTATACGTGGTATGGATGGAATAGTAGAACCGGAAATTATGATAAGAAGTCTCAGATAGACTTTATTGTGGCGGATAAAAAGTCATTGGTGAAAGATGTAAGAGTAGTACCATCTGTTTCTTTGGACTCGGATCATAGACTTGTTAAAGCCAAAATTTTGCTTACAGTACCACAAAATATAAAAAAGCCTAGAAGGAGAAGTGTGCACGGAGAATATACCAGAAAAACTGGAAGAGATTAGAACTAGAACTGAGGGGGCTTTCGGACAAAGGGTAGCTACGGAAATAGTGGAGGAGGTTTGGGTTGAGTTTAGGAGAACGATGGAAGGAATACAGCGAGAGGTGATTGGAGAAAGGGTAGTTGGAGGGTCAAAATAGAAAAGACGGCATGGTGGACCCAGGAGGTAAAGAAGGCAGTGACAAATAAGATGCGTGCTTTTAGGAGATGGTTTAAGGATAGAAATGAGCAAACAAGGCAAGAATATGTCCAAATGAGAAACCACACCAACGAGGTTAAAAGAAGAGCGAAACGCTCTGTGTGGGATAAAATAGGTAGATACTTAGAAGAGAATTTTCGAGGCTCGAAGAAGTTACTGTATAGCATGTCTAAGTATAAAAATGGAGAAAGCAAGAAAACAACAGTGGCAATTAAAAATGCACATGGTGAAGTCCTCACTGATAAAAGCGAGGTGGCCGCACGCTGGAACGAATGCTTTAGACAGCTTTTGAATAACGAGAACCAATATGATGAGGTGAGACGGGAGGAGCGAGTAAATCATGAGGAGCATGAGGGGGACAGAGAGATCACTAGAGAGGAGGTTATTCAAGCACTAAAGAGGGTGAAGAATAATAAAGCTCCCGGGCAGGATGTAATTGTCACAGAAACACTAAAAGCAGCTGGTGATCCTGCTGTGGATTGGCTGCTAAGCATTTTCCGGGTGGTGTGGTCGCAGGGAATTGTACCGGTAGAATGAGGCAGAGCAATTATATGTCCTATATATAAAAAGAAGGGAAGTGAGCAGGAATGTCAAAACTACCGTGGCATATCTTTGATGTGTCATGTGGAGAAAATATATGAAAGGATTTTGGAACATAGAATAAAAAACATACTGGAACCTGGGTTACTGGAGTGTCAATGTGGCCTTCGTGCAGGCCGGATTACTATAGATCTTGAGAAGAGCCGAGAATTCAATTTGGACCGCTTCATGTGTTTCTTAGACCTGGAGAAGGCATTTGATAGTGTGCCCAGGGAGAAGCTGTGGGTGGTTTTGAGTGAGAGAGTGCCACCCAAGCTTCTGAGAGAAGTAATGAGCACCTATAGGGTCTTCCAGAGCACGGTGGTGGGATCGGAGGAGTGGTTTGATATAAGTACAGGAGTTAAACAAGTGAGTGTTCTGTCACCCATTTTATTTATCGCCTACATCAACATGGTTATGGAACACATAACTGAGGAAATTGAAGAGGAAATAGAAATTTTTGGATATACTGATGATGTGGCTGTTGGGACTAACACAGCACAATCCCTGGAGAGAATTATGCAGAGGTGGGATGAGAGATTGAGGGAGTATGGACTGAAACTGAATTATGATAAAACTGAATATATGGTGGTAACGAAGGGAGCGAACGAGGATGGAATCTTTGTTGGGGGAAGAGAAATGAAGAAGACGGACACATTTAAATACCTTGGTAGTGTGATAGCAAATGATGCGGGTATGGATGCAGAGGTGAATGAAAGAATTGCTAAATATAGCAGAAATGTTTCCTTCCTGTACCCCCTATTGAAAGAACAAAACATCCCTAAAGAGGTAAAGACGCATATATACTCAACAATATTTAAACCAATCTTACTATACGGCAGCGAGACTTGGGCCCTAACGACAAGGACGAGGGGAAAACTGCAAGCAGCTGAAATGAGGGTCCTGAGATTGATAGAAGGAGTAAGTAGATTGGATAAAATAAGGAACACTGAAATAAGAAGGCGATTGGGTGTAACTTCGGTTAATGAGAATATTGAGAAGAACCAACTGAGATGGTACGGGCATGTCCAATGAATGCCGATGGAAAGGACAGCAAGAAGAATGCTGGAATGGGCCCCTCAAAACAAAAGACCAGTTGGAAGACCCAAGATCCGATGGATGGATAACATCAAGAGTGCTGTCGAGAAGTGTGGAATCAGTCTCCAACGGGCGAACTTGATGTGTGGAGATCGTGAGGCGTGGAAGAGTCTCGTCTGAGGGCTCCCAACTGACAGACCGCTTTAGGTCTACCAGGCGCCTGGTAAGAAAGGTAAGAATAGGTTTTCTATGAGGCAATATATATATATATATATATCAGTGATGTAGTCGAGACCACCAAGTCCGAGACTGAGACCGAGACCGAGACTTGATCCTGTGAAACCAAGATCGAGACCGAGATAAAAGGTTCGGGATCGAGATCTACCTTCGAGATCGAGACCCTTAAAATTCGAGACCGAGATCGAGACCAAGCTCATGCCCTTTCAATTTGTTTTACACTAATATGGAAATTAGACTATGTTAAGTTATTCTATGCTTTATTGAATTTATCGGTACTGTTTTCGTTATGCTGTATTTCTTGCATTATTTTTGTGTGAAGCATTTTATTTTTCATATACATATTCGATGGGAGGATAATCGTTTTTATCACGCCACAGCGGTTGACACGCTGTTTGGCAACACTAAGTGGCCGTATAATATATACTTATATATATATATAATATATAATTCTCTATTTAGTGTTTCCATTTTCAATAAAATTAATCTGACGGGTCGGGGGGGGGGGGGGGTTGTAGCGCTAACCTAAAAAAATCCAGACCCACACCCCCCGCAAGACAAACGTGGCAACTCAAAACAGGGGTGACTGATTAGTGAATACCTAGAGTCCCTTACTTTTACAAACTTTCATAAACATTCTGAATTGTGTCTGTTCAACCAAGCCACCATCATGAGTATGCCAATAACATGTATTTTTCATTACGGTCTCGAGAGGTCTCGGGGAGAAAAACCAAGACCGCGTCTGTCGAGACCGAGATCGAGACCGAGACCGATCTCGAGACCTACATCACTGATATATATATATATATATATATATATATATATATATATATGGGATTCAACTCAGAATGGTCCCCTGAATGGTGTATCATATATATATATATATATAATATATATATATATATATATATACAGCGTGTCCCATAAGTCTGGAACCATATGGTAAAATAAGTAAGTCATGTTTTTTCCGTTTATGCAAGTGCCCATGATGTCTTTGAGTAAGGAAGAACGCATCCAGGTAATTCTGCTCGTAGGAAAGCGGAGTCAGAGGGAAGTCGCTGAGGAATTTAACAGATTGTATCCAGACCGCGCGCCGATAACACAGCTGTGTCTGCAAACTTGTAGCAAAGTTCAGGGAAACGGGATCCATAGGAGGTAAACCACGCAATGGACCTCCAAGGACGTCCACCGACGATGACACAGCCGCTAACATCCTCGCTCATTTCACAAACAGTCCCCAAAAGTCTCTTCAGCGTTTTTATTGCCTTTTTTATCATTTTTCCCTATGGTTCCAGACTTACGGGACACCCTGTATATATATATATAATATATATATATATATATATATACAGGGTGGGCGGAAAGTAGCTCCCTATTTTGGATTGGTAAAAAAATACGTATATTATCCATTATTTCAGAAAAAAAAATATAGAAAAGGTAGCATACATGGTAGGTTTTCTCTAAAATTCAATGTGGGCTCCAACTCTTTCCACCAGCTTCTGGAGCCGCCCAGGAATGGCGTCCACTGACTTTAGCAGGAACTCCGGCGGGATGGAGGACATGACTTCCCGAATTCGGTCCTCCAGTTCTTCCAATGTCCTCGGTTTGGTGCGGTAGACTTCTTCCTTTACCCACCCCCAAAGAAAGAAGTCGCACGGTTACCGCTGAAAAACGGCAGAATCGGTTCAGTGTAACGGTGTGGTGTGGTATGACCTCAGATCAGGTTGTGGGCCCGTTCCTTCTGCGCAACACCATGAATGCTGAGCGGTACCTTGCTGTGTTGCGAAACGAGGTCTGGGCCGGTTGTCAGCACATGGAAGAACATCGACGATCTGATATTTATGCAAGATGGCGCCCCTCCGCACTTCGCTCTTGTTGTCCGTGAGTGGCTGGATGCCCACTTCCCTGGGCGTTGGATGGGTCATCGTGGTCCACATCAATGGCCAGCTAGGAGCCCCGACTTGACACCGTGCGACTTCTTTCTTTGGGGGTGGGTAAAGGAAGAAGTCTACCGCACCAAACCGAGGACATTGGAAGAACTGGAGGACCGAATTCGGGAAGTCATGTCCTCCATCCCGCCGGAGTTCCTGCTAAAGTCAGTGGACGCCATTCCTGGGCGGCTCCAGAAGCTGGTGGAAAGAGTTGGAGCCCACATTGAATTTTAGAGAAAACCTACCATGTATGCCTACCTTTTCATATTATTTCTTCTGAAATAAGGATAATATACGTATTTTTTACCAATCCAAAATAGGGAGCTACTTTCCGCCCACCCTGTATATATATATATACGGTGAACCAAAAGTAGGTGGACAGTAGGTTGAATACGGTTTGTGTTATATTATATTATAACTATGGTGTTCATTATAACTATGGTGTTTGTGTTATATTATATTAAATATTATAACTAAATTTATTTAAATTTTATTTTGTATTATAGTATACAAAAAAATTAAATATGTATTCTCAAAATAAACGTTATCATTTACTGTCCACCTACATTTGGTTCACCCTATATATATATATATATCTATATATATATATATTATACAAGTGTAGGGGACACCTACACAGTTAAATAAGAGTAATATGTAAATAATATACAGTATATGAATAAAAATAATAGTATAAAGTTTAGGGGACACCAACGCAGCGTAGCGTTTCAAATACATATATTCATAACATAACCCTGCAAAAAATTTCGGCGTTAAAGGGTGAAGTATTGTTATCTGCAATAAAAATAGACAGAATATGACAAGGCGAGGCAAAATGAAAGTCGAATGCTTTAAATGTAAAGTTTACCATTGGTGTGTTGACTTTCCTGAAGGTAATTTCAACGACATTACAACTTGGAGTGTATGTTTCTTCTGTAGACTTAGAGATAATCATAAAAATGTTAGAGAGCTAAAGGAAATCCTAAAAATATTGAAGCTCGGGAGTAGTAGTAGTAGTAGTATGGCCGCATTTGGGGAGACAGAAATGGATCAATTTGAAAATTTCCCCCCTCACCGTCCTTCATGAGGATCCTTCACCGTCCTTCATGACGGTCCCTCCTTTATAAGGTGTCTTTCATGGTCTCTCCAAAAGAAAATAATAAAAAATTAAATTTAAAAAATTAAATTTAAAAAAAATTAAATTAAAAAAAGAAAAAAGGAAAAAAATTAAATTTAAAAAAAAATTAATGTAAAAAAAATAAATTTCAAATGATTAAATTTAAAAAAAAAATCATCATCGCCTTCGGGGGGGGGGGGGGGGGGGGGGGGAGTGAGAGAAGAAAAAAATCATCATCCTCGCCTTCTTTCACGAGTAAAAATCCTACTGTGGGGATCTTTCATGAGATAAACAAGAACAAACATGCAAAAACAAGCAAACAAACGCTGGAAGCGTTCGTGCAGAAGATCCATTTCTGGAACATCAGCTTTCTGCTTATATATTTGTGCATATATTTTATGTATAAGAACTGTAGTGTAAGACAAATACCAATGATCTCTTACGCCGTCCATGATCTCATCGTTTCGACTTAATATATTAATAACGATACCGCACAAAATAAAATTAAAATAAATACAATCAACTCATAAACAAATTTTGCCTTGTTCTAATATTCATATTACGAAATAGATCCAAAAACTATTAAATAAATTAATTTTAATTTCATATATCTAATCTAAGGGGAAGCTATTATATTGTAATCCATTTGTATAGTAACGTGAAAACAATCATCATGAATAACAAACATTATCATATATATATATATATATATATATATATATATATATATATATATCAGTCCTTTTAAAAAGATTAGGATGAATGCGAATACAAGCATTTATATTTCATAAATTCAAATATCGAAATCTTCCTTTATAGTCATATATTATCCAGTTAAACTATAACGGTTGTTCTAAGCAATGCATGCATGAAACACATCTTCAATAACTCAGACTAGTCATGCATATTCGAATAGAGTCAAATAGTGAATTATCGAATAAAATATATATATATATATATATATATATATATATATATATATATGCTTTAGAAGAGACCACATTGCATAAATTTTATATTTTAGAAGTACAAACATCAAATTTTATCTTCCATCTTTTCCATGACTTCTCTCCACAGTAGTAAATAACAAATTATTAACCTTAAGTTTCTGTAACCCAGTAATTGCAATTGTCTTTTTATTTTATTCCTCCTTTGTCCATAATTAAAAATTTACTCAGTTACCATTTTATAAGAGAATCAACACCTATGAGATTAAAGAATAATGTTATTTTCTTGGCTTATTTCAAATCAGATAAGTTTACCAACAGTATATAATACACACACACACACACACACACACACACATATATATATATATATATATATATATATACACAAACACACACACTATATATATATACATATATATATATATATATACACTGTGTATATATAAAACGCAATAAAAAGATAGCTAAGCTTGTGCTAAAATACTATTTTTTTAATATATCCGCCTGAAAGAAAACTGGCTGTTGATTTTCTCAGGATATACCATTTTTAACAGAGATTCTCTCTCTCTACATGTATTTGAATTGTAGAGAAACTTTTATTATCAATCTTTCTATTTCGTCAAGACTAACATCTATTAACATTTCTTCAATTAATACTTCTCTAATTTGGCGTCTGCTAGCAGCTTCCTATGTTTTTATTCTCGTAATATTCCATTCTTTTCATTTTTCATACGCGTGTCAGTCAATCATACCATTTACAACAATGTACATACGTGCCTGATTGTAGCAAGATGAACCAATCCACATTCTTTACATTTTCAAGCATACAGTTATACATCTCTGCACGAATAAACTGTTATTACTTCTAATTTCTCAGATCTCATACAAAACGTTGATAAAGAAACTTTTCAAAATCAATATATGTATATAATCCACCATACGCTTTTTACACATGTATTTAAAACGTAAAACTTAATTACTAGTCAGGCATATTTACACAAGTGAAATCTAAAGGCATATTATATATAAGGAGCAGAATGTCGGAATCATTCAATCAGAGGACAGGAAGTGTTTAAGCCCCTTCCCTGCATAATTATTAATTTCAAGTAATAAAATACATCTTTCTTTCATGAAACCATCCAGCTAATTAAATTAGCTATTTTCCAATATTCACCACAACAGTTGACAAGACACTTCAAAAGCCATCCTTGTGATAAATTTGTTTACCAAGAAGTATATATATATATATAATATATATATATATATATATATATATATATATATATATATATTTCTACGAAAGTGGAGGATTTTGTAACTAGGTTGACTAGGGCATACTTTTGGGATATTTTCACATTTAGCCATTTTACCGCCTACTAGCAACGTGCTATTGTAAGAGCAGAAACTATAATACTTATTTTGTAAATAATTTTAGTTTAGAATACGCTTGATTATCTGTATTATATGTCTAGTTAAGCAGCGGTAGGAGTTATGGCTTTCTGTGAAGATTTTGATTCCATCCACAGGTTCGAACAATCAACTCATCTGTCCAGGTGTTGTTACTGGAAATCTAGTTCATTTTAAATACCGTATCAGTATTAGGCCTACAATACAATAAAATATTGCTACATTTTCTTATTGTTGTTAAAGCTTAGTACGGAAACCGAAAAGGAAAAAAAGAATGAAAGAAATTCAAGTTTTTAATTTGGTATGTATTGTTGAAGGGAAACACACACACACACACATACACACACAGGATTTCTTTGCAGGTTATTCAGAGTGTAAGGCTGTAGGTTCGTATCTAATGTTTCAATAACCAAGCATTCTCGTGAGACTAGAAGTAGAATCTTTAGGTTTAACTGGGTTTAGCCAGTCTTTTGATGTCTAGACTTATGGCAGTTTATCCTATGCAAGCATATTTTAGATATTAATAAACACATTTAACATGCAGAAAATGTAATGTGATTATGAATACGAGTCTTTATGCCTTACTATAATCTTACGACCATATTTAAGGTTTTATGCAGGATTGCATATTTCAAGCATAATTATTATTATTATTATCATTAAGATCATAAAACTAAAACATAATTTTTCCCTAAATTAATGTATTGAATATCTCTATTTAAGATCGCTTTGAGACGATACCAAAGCACACTTGAGATGTTTCACGTGTAATACTTAATAAATAATGAAGAGAATCTAACTTCAACCGTTAAGTACAATGTTAATCGAATATTATTACTCAGCGAGAAGGAACTGTGATTTGCGTTTGTCACAGATTCATGTCCAAAATGTTCTAAATCTTAAGATTTGTAATCTTTCAGAACTAATGTGAAACCTTATGCTATTTTAGAGCTAATGAGACATTATTAATTTATAAATAAATAATGTATTACAGGAGATAAATTATTATCTATGTTTGTGATGTATTGCATAAAACTATAATAACAATAACAATGATAATAGGCTTAATAATTTGTTACCACTAAACAAATATTGTGATTATAATTATGTCTATGTATGATCTTTAACAATACCGGATCACCCCGTTTGCTAGCCTATATAGATTAGACACACTAAAATCTTGTTAACACAGTTTATATGCATGAGGATAATTCTTTTCTCTGCAAACCATCATCATATAACGTCGTATTATTGCATTGTTACTTTATAATTTTTTTTTTTTTTTTGACAATTCTGATGAAATATACGATGGAGAAATGAGTTTCAATCTCCTACTAAGGTTTACGATGTATTAATTCCAAATAGCTTTATTGAAATTCGTCTATCAGGATATATATATATATATATATATATATATTACAGCGTGTCCCAAAGAAATGTATACCCACTTTGTTCGATAATACCAGCTATGAGGATAATAAATATATTACTTTCTATATGTTTTTTAATAAGAATTTTCTCCTGAATCTAAATATGTAATTATTTTTATTAAAAATTGAAGAACAAAAAAGTTACAGATGTTTAAATTATAATTATTATTTTCGAGACTTCATGTGCGATATTTTCATATTTTAACCGACTGTTTTGAGATACTTATGTTTAGTGTTGATATTGAAGCATAAATGTTGTAATTATTAGTTAATTCAAAAAATTTACAAATTCATGGTTAAATGACACTTTATCTAAGATGTTCGACGTCTTCCAGAACGTTGTTTTTGTAAGTTTTGCACAGTGCCGTCGGTTTCAAACTTATCTCGTATACGTGCAAAAATAGAAAATATCGCACATGAAGTCTCGAAAATAATAATTCTAATTTAAACATCTGTAACTTTTTTGTTTTTCAATTTTTAATAAAAATAATTACATATTTAGATTCAGGAGAAAATTCTTTATTAAAAAACATATAAAAAGTAATATATTTATTATCCTCATAGCTCGTATTATCGAACAAAGTGGGTATACATTTCTTTGGGACACGCTGTATATGGAACGTGGTTCGCATTTCACGTTAAACTGTAGACCTAAAGTGGTACGACAAGCTTGACCTTCATCAGAATGAACATTTCGGTCGGTAGCATAATATATAACTAAGATCACCAGCAAAGCAATATATATATATATATATATATATATATATATACAGGTGCTGGTTAAGTGTGCGGTCTACCTAGCTTTTAGTTAGCCTTATAAGGCTAACTAACGAAAATATCACGACTTAACCTAACCAATCGTTAGGTCAACTGTACGCCCTTGACGATTGGTTAAGTTAAGTCGTGATAGTTTCATTAATTAGCCTTATAAGGCTAACTAAAAGCTAGGTAGACCGCACACTTAACCAGCAACCTATATATATATAATATATATATATATATATATTATATATATATATATATATTATATATTAATTACTTTGAGTTGTATTAATACAACACACACAGCTCAAACATTGATCATGGAAACTTCTTTTAAATATGGAAATGCAAAAATTGAATTCACAGATTTCCTCTTTTCAATAAAAAGCTCAAAACTGAAAGTCGCAGCGTTTCATTAAATTCCACCCACAAATTTCCTGGAAATGTGACATCATTCACAGCAATTGATTCCTTATATAAGATCCTGATTTCAGGGCCCCAATCATTCAAGACCGAAGTAATTTTTTAGAAGCAACTTGGTAAGTAAATTTAGACTTTAAATAAAAGCAGAGCGTACTTATCTCTATTCATTCTACCATCACATTACAACATGTAATTAATTTTATACAACATTTAAAGTCATTGAGACCTCTACACTTATTTTAAGTTCACTATCCATTTAGATTTTGAGAAAAGCTTCATGAATTTGACTTTATTGGTTGTGGATATGACGAACAAACTCTTGACAGCTTTACTATTTTGTAAATTTACAACCTCATTAGCTTTTTCCTCGATTATTTGTACTTGTACATATCTATGCATATAATGAATGTGTATATTTTTGTGGGGGTGTACACACACACCACACACACACAACATACACATACACACACACGCACACAATGGAAACAGCCAAATGTTAGGGTTCCCACACCTAGAATTCACCCAAACACAAGTTAGCCAAATATGCACTATAGGATTGAAAAGATGATTCTCTCAATACCACTTACTTTACTCTTTCAGTGTGCTCTAGCCTTCTTAATTAGACATCACTCCAATCTATGAACAAGCATTCTTCCGTCAATTCTGTATGTTAAATATAAAATGTCACGACTGGCTAGGTATAACGATGTTTTACAAACTACTCCCAAGAAAGTAAAAGCCAATTGAATAACTTAACTAGTTAACTTTTCAAATTATCTTAAATACTTAATTTTCCAAATATATGGTAACTTAGCCTGTTTGGCAACATCCTCAAATTAACTTAATTAGCTAATTTTGAAGTTAATTGACCCAACCCTGGTACATGATGTTGAGAAAGTCAGTATAATTAAGTTTATCGCCTATGCAAGTGTGCAGAAGTATTGCTTTACGAAGATGGTATTTTAATACACTGGGTTTTGGCAGTTCTTAAACTAAGCAGATGAGACAGGACGAGTCAACACTATTTTAAGAATTGTTAAATTCTCAGAAAATTGTTTGAAAAGGTGTAATACAAGTTTTTCTAAATATTTAGTTACGTTGAATAGTGAAATTATTTTAAATGAGCGATACTGTAGCAGAAGTTGCAATAAAATTAAGAAAAATCAACATTTGGAGGTTTTCAGCCTAAAACAATAAAATTAAGTATCAAAGAGTCGAGTTTAATAAGAAAGAGTTGGGTAGGTTCTTGAGAAAATAGAGTAAAGGAAGAGGATTCTCTCACAGCCTAGTACTAGATTCATATATTTACAATATATCTCACTCATTCATCAAAGTAGCCAATTTTCCTCAAACCTAACTAAAGAGGTACTATTTAACAAATCATATAGAGAGAAAGTTTTTTGTACTTTCAGTCTTCAGCAAATTGTGACTATACATATATTTTTTTAGTAATGTCATTTAAAAATACGTTATAAATCAATTTCACATGCTATATCTAAGTTCTAAGCATCCATTATTTACATTTGTATGAGTCTAATATAGCTGTTCATGGACAATCCGTGAATATTGCAGAGTTCTCATGTTCAATTTAATACCTCATAAAGACTTAATTTTGTTTCTTCTGTAGCTTCATATATTCACTACACTATATTCATGCACATAGCAGCTAAATCTTACCCATATCTCCATGGTGAGGAAGTGATGAAGTGAATCTTACACATACTTATCTGTTGGAAACACACAAGAGCCATCTTGGATTTACAACAGTATGATACTTTATTTGGTCAACCCCGATCTACCACAAATCCTTTTTTTAAACCATCGAGTAGAAGAATTACACCGTTTTAGATGTTTTCACATATGATAAAAAACTATAATTGTGTAAACAGTGCCATGTTATGCAGGGCACTTTAGGAGTTGATATAATTGTGCAATAAGATGCCAGTATGTCTGTTGTGACTTGCCATAAGCTTAAGCTATCCCTGGAACAGAAGGGAAATACACATCTGTTCCAGGGATAGCTTAAGCATATTTACCTACTTGACAAAGATTTTTTGGGCCCTCTAATGCCAAACTAACTGCTATATACTGCATGTTTAATATAGTTTCCTTAATAAAATAAGTCACACCAAAAAGTCTCGAATCTCAACTTGTATACGATTCAAACAGCGCAGTATTTGTTCAAGAAATTACAAGTTAGTAATGGCAATAAAACTGTTCTATGTTTGATTCAAATGAGTAAAGTTCTCCTTTATTATTTTCTCTTTGTAATCTATGAACACTCTTGATTAAAAAATACATACAGTTTATGCCTTCAAAATGCCATGCATAAGCTCACATCCATGAAAGAGCCTATCTTTTTCTTAAAAGTAGCTAAGTAGTTACTATTTACCACATCATATTAAAAGTTACACCAGACCTACTTATCTCTTATAGCGCAATTATATCAACTCCAAAAGTGGGATCACCTGAAGATCAGGGACCCCAGCCTTCTTTAGTTAGAAAGGTCAGATCAAGTTTTGATATTTTTCAGTTCCGAGGGAAAAAAAAGAATTTCCTTTTCTCTACGTTTGTATCCATATATATATATATATATATATATATATATATATATATATATATATACAAGGTGAGTCAAAAGTCTCTATACATAGGCAAAATGGTCACTTTATTATGCAATCACTTGTAAGTCACAAAATATGCTCTATGTGGGCACCATTACACTGAATGCACATACGGATGCGTTCCTCCCAGTCATGGCAAACGCGCATTAACACGTCTGGTGTTATGCGTGCACACGCATCACGAATGCGTTCCTTTAGGTGGTCCGTGTTTTGTATTTTCACCTGGTACACCATGGCCTTCAAGTGCCCCCACAAGTAAAAATCAAGGGAGGTGAGGTCTGGGGGACCACGGAGGCCACTCCACGGGACCACGGCGGCCAAACCAGTGACCCGAAAACTGCTGATCCAGCCACTGGCGCACGCAGATACCGTAATGGGGTGGCGCCCCGTCTTGCTGAAAGTACGCTGGAAATCCCCCGTCCTCGTTCAGCAAGGACGGTATAACTGTGTCTTGCAGCATGTTTAGATACATTTCGGCATTCAGATTGGTGTCAATGAAAAAAGGGCCAACAATTGTGTTGCCCCATATCCCGCACCACACCTTCACTTTTCCAGCGCCTTGCGTCTTTGAGGGACTCATCCAGTGCGGGTTGTCACCACTCCAATAACGTACGTTTTGACAGACAAGTAACCTCTCCATAAACATAAAAGTTGGCTTCATCTGTAAACAGGATGCCAGCCGAGAACTCCGTGTCTTCGTCCACTTTTGTTCTTGCCCATTCACAGAATTCCAGCCGCCTGTCCGGGTCGTCTTCGCTAAGATACTGCAACATTTGCATTTTGTATGGATGCCATCTGTGCTCCTTCATAATGCGGACGATACTCCTTTGGCTGACACCGCATTCTGCAGACATCCGTCGAGCGATTTTTTGGGGACTCTTTGCGAACGCTGCCAGCACCATGGTCGCTGTGCCTTCATCGGTGGCTGTTCGTGGACGGCCACTTCTCGGTTGGTCTGCAACACTTCCAGTCTTCTTGAACTTCTCAATGAGTTTGGCAATGGTGTCGTGTGTGATGTGCATGCCGGGGACGTGTCTACTGTTAAAATCCTCGGCAACCTTACGACAGCTTCCTGATCCTGCAAAAAGAATGATCTCTATAGTTCTTCTTGGGACAAAGGCATCTCAGCACCTAACCTGCAAAACAATAAAAAATAAATAATCATTTATTTATTATGACCATTTTGCATCTGTATGGAGACTTTTGACTCACCCTGTATATATGTAATGATGGAGTTGTTTAAACTCCTCCGCAACATCTAAGTATGACGGAGGACCTAGAGCATTACATGATGTCCGAAACATATAGGGAGCAGCACTCAAAATTTGTAATATTTTGTTAATGACCCACTTAGGGGCGTGATGTGTTAAAAAATGGAATCTGTAGAAAAATTCAGGTTCACGAGCCCATCTACATGTATTATATCTGGACCTACAGGATGTGGTAAAGAGGTGTTTATGCTTAAAAATCATTAAAGAAAAGCGGGAGATGTTCTCAGAATTTGTATATAAAGTTATATGGTGCTATTCGACATACCAAGCAGTGTTCAACGAGTACCAACATGATGTTTTGCTCCACAATGGAGTATATGACGTTAATTCATTAAAGGGAAATGAACATACAGTCATTGTAATTGACGACTTCATGTTGGAGATGGATAAAACGTTTGCCAAGACATTTACAGTATTCTCTCACCACCTTAACATAAGCGTGTTCTTCATCAATCAGAATCTATTTTTCAAAAATAGATACATGCGCGATGTGTCGCTAAATACGCAATATCTAATATTATTCGCGCAAAGTAGAGATCTGTCACAAATTGGGATATTAGCCAATCAGATGTTCCCGAATCAGCGTAAAGAGTTTTGGGAGGTTTATAAAGAGGCCACAAACCAGCGTTATGGGTATTTGCTTTGTGACCTTCACCCGCGAAACACGTTTAGAGTGCTTCTAAGAACGAATATATTCCCAAGCGAGCCTGAAACGGTGTATATTCCAGAATAACAAATAGGCTAAAGAAATACTGAATTAATAAAAATCTATCAACGATTGTCACGGGCACTGCAACAGATGTTTGTTAAAAATATCGACTCTGACTTTTTAAAATGTATCTGTGAAATCTATCTTAATGTTATAAAATGTAATGTACCAGTGAAACCCTATCAGAAGACTCGCTTACGTCGTTACAAGAACATAATACGAGCGATCGCTCATAAAAGTCAGACTGTGGGTAAGAAAAAGTGCATTATCGTACAAAGAGGAGGATCATTTCTGCTTATCTTATTTTCAGTTTTGGGTCCTTTACTGTCTAGATTAATATAATGGAGAAGGTGGCATGACTTGTCCAGCTTAATGTATCAATTGAAGATGGAGGAGTTGGGTGATTACTCTCTGTCTCCAGACATGTGCTATATCTACATTACATATGAGCATTACATATGACAAGCCCCATTATGTGAATGTTGCGACTAGTCTATTAACCAACATCTCGGTATATATAAGGACGATTGAGGGAAAAAATTTCCCATTCGGTGATGGGAGCTTAACAGTGAAACTACACTTTCGTCGTTTATAATGACTTGAAGGCCGTTCTCAGTATACCGAGGAGTGAGGTACCAGCGTGGGAGTGGTCTTGGTTCCATTTTTTCATCCATACTACGCACCCCTGTCCCCCTGTTGAAGAGGGGGGCCAGGTACCTAGGGCGGAAGGCGTTACAAACAGGTTTCAACGCGGCAGATGACATAATGGGGGCACTAAGCCTAAAGAAGCTCTAAAAAAACAATTAAAACGTACATGGCATGAAATCATCAAAGATGCAAAGAGAAAAATGCGTGGCGGCAGAAAGAGATCTGCCAGGAAGAAGGGGTTACCATCACGTGGCATTAAACGTAAAAAGAAATAAAAAAAGAAGTGCTCTAAGCGCATGAAACCTATGGCTGATCATTTTTTTAACTGATATAAGCTGAGGACACTACTCTCACGAATCATAGGTTGACTAATACTTGTCGAAGGAGGTGGCACTATTTCTGACTCGTCATGGTACGTTTCATCCATCCGTGTAGTTCACAATGCTATAAATCGGAACTGTCCCTCTTTGATATGCCCCCACTCAGGTCTCTATTGAGCATAGTGACTTTATTGCAATTAACCCATTAAACACAATTAGTTCACCCAGTGCCCCTATAGAATTCGTGATACCCAGCTCAGGCCCTTACTTCTTTGATCCGAGCTGCATGCACATGTATGCTAAAATGCGTATAGCCCAATCTGATGGGACGGACTGCGATGATAGTTACTCTGCCTACCCTGAAACCAACTTTTTACCCTCCATATTCAGCCAGTGTGACATATATTTAAATCAGGTTAACATCTCGGCAGGTACGAGATACTACCACCTACGAGCCTATCTGGAAAATGTCCTCAACTTTTCCAAAGAAGCGAAGGCTACCTTTTTAACAGCCGATGGGTATTACCACACTAAAGATGAAAGTAGTACAAAGGACAAATTTAAAAATTCTAAAAAAAAAATATACGAATGTTTTGGGCGCCTGCATACAGATTTTACATTCCAGGAGAAGTTGCTTATGAACGAGGTGGATATGAAGTTGAAGCTTACCCGCACGATTCCTGAGATCTGCGTAAATTTGGTGTTTGATCAAGAAGAAGGCGCGAAACCCGTTGTGATACACTTCATGGAAGCGTATTTACGTATACGCCGAGTGAAATTAAGCTCCCCGAAACAAATAGAAATTGAGAAAGACTTAATACACGCCACAGTAAAATATCCAATTAACAGGGTACAGATCAAACTGTACACGGTCCCTGCATGGCTGGCGTCGAAGCAACTAGAAAACGTGGCCCTAGTCGTCCTACCTAAAAGAATATTAATTGGAATGCAGGACCACGCCTCGATGAATGGAAAATATAAAGAGTGCCTTTAAATTCGAGAATTTCGGCCTTAAAAATATTACTCTATACGTAAATGGGGTCGCTCTTGGAGGGACAATGAATACGGACTACTCGTCAGACGCTGTGTTCTCCCTCTGCGCGAGAGCATATAGTAGTCTGGCTCATAATACAGGCGCCTGTGACGAACTTGGTTTTGGTGTAAGGCAGAAAGAATTTGTCGAAGAATTTAACATTTATTCATTTGATATTACGCAGGACTTGTCGGCTGGCGCAGATACGCATTTAAGCCCACAACAGAGTGGGAATATCTCAGTCAGGTTGGAATTTGCCAAGCCTATAGATGCGCCTATAAGTGTACTAGTTTACCTCGAGGTACAGGCACTAATAGAAGTTGATCGTTTCAGGAACGTGGTCATAGACTTTTAGAATCGATGCGCATACACTCCAAAGAGTAATGAAAAGTGACCGTTTCACGCGCTCAAAATTTATCAGTGTGTTTGCGAAGAATGGAATATTAAGTCTGCCAAGTGCGAGAAACTGGTACGGGATTATCGTTAGCATCGACATTGTCGGGGGTGAGGGGATTCATTGGTTTGCAATCTATTTTAAAAATAGGGAAAGAATGTACTATTTTGATTCACTCGGGTTTCAGCCCTGGAATGATTCGGTAATTGTGAAGTTTATAGCCCAACTAGACGTGCCTGAGATTGTTTGGAATTCTTATCGCTTTGAAATATTTTATACTGAAACATGCGGCTTGTATTGCATTTTATTTCTCATGCACATGTCACGTGGGAAGGGATTTATGAATTTTTAAAAATTATTCGACTTGTGCGACAGTTATGAACGATAAAAGTGTTTGCAAACAGATAAAAATAGGTTCCCATATGTTAACACACCCAGTAATGTGTAAAGCTGTATATACATTCGTAACTGTAGCCATTAAGACTTATGCATCGAATACTGACCCTTTTTGTACATGTTTTCTGCTATTTAATAAATGAAAATATATTGCGTTTTGTTCTTAACCTCAAAAATACTTACATTATCAGCTATGACCTGGCACTCGCTGGCCCGAATGTGTGCCAACACCTCGACTTCTGCATTCATGTCACTGGTTTGGCTGGGCGGAGAAGCACCCCTTTCAAAATATGCTGTTTCGTTGGTCTTGCGATTCTGCCAGTTCACGAAGTTGTTGATGGTTTTGAAGAGCTTCTGGATGACGATGATATTACACAGCAATAGTGTCTTATTTCGAAAATAATTATATAGGAGCGCCAAGAAGTAGAGGTCAACGAAGAAGGCGGCTTGAACCTCCATTTCCAATTATACATGGAACGTTTTTGAACGATGCTTGGCAGGGACACCACGTACTATAAATAGTTTGGAAGCATTCCACTGCAATCTGAATCGGACAGTGAGCAGCAGTCATCCAAACATTTGGAGCCTCATTAATGTGCTAAAAAGTGAAGAGGTCTTGGCAAGAACTAAAATCCATAAATTTCTTCAGGGGGACGAAACTAGTCAGAAAAAAAATAAAGACATAGTGACCAACGTGTCGTAAATTTGCTCCAGAAATATGATTCCACAAACAAACTCAACTTTCTAAGAGGTATTGAATATAATATAAAATTTTAAAATTTAATGTTTAATAATTTTAATTATGATTCCATGATTAAATTACATTCCTTTTTTTATTTTGCAAATTTATTGTCAATAAAGGTTAAAAAAAAAATATTTTTTTTCCTCGTACCAAATTGTCCTCGTACCAAATTGTCCTCGTACCAAATTGTCCTCGTACTGAATTGTCCGGTACTCAATTGTCCGGTACCGATTTGTCCGGTACCGATTTGTCCAGTACCGAATTGTCCTAGCGCCATTCTGGCGAGGGGGTTGAAGGATTTCGCAGTACAGACGATGTATTGAAGTATGTTATAGACCTAAGCTTTATAAAGGCTCACATATACCGCGTAGTAGAAGAAGCAAAACGTTCAGAAGATAAACAAGTTATGGTTTGTGAGTCTCGTGGATGAGTGGTGTGACAAGCGGTATTATATCATGTTACACCATACCGACTACTCGTACCCTACGACTGAAAATGTAAATCTTGTCATCATGGACAATCTCAAGTATTTTTACCACTATATTATATATATCATGATGAGGTTTGTAGTGAGGTTGTGGCTAATGGGATGTGTGAGTTTTTAACAGACTTTAGAGATGAGTATTGCTTGTTAAACAAAAAGGCCAAATATGAACATATGTTTCTCTCTAATAGTGCGCCGGTTTGTGAAGATGTTTATTTTGTGGAAATGGCGAGTGATAAAACATTAAATTCGTTTCGGGAAATTCTGTTTGCCGAAGAGTGTTCGAACAAGCCTGTACACGCTTTAGCAGGGTGCCGCGTTCCTGTGTCACCCACCCGTGTACCTCACGGAACATACGAGTTCGAACAAACCCATACACGGTTCATCAGCGTGAATCACTCCGCCCCGTCGAGCCGATTCAGCCACCTGTGGCTCATAGTCATCTCACAGCTTGAACCGAGTGGACGTGCGATTACGATGGAACTTCCTTTGAGAAGCATTCTCAACGCCTCGTACGATGTCTCCGTGACGAAGTCGTTGCGCGTGTTCAGGCGTGAAACCAGCACCATTAGCTATGTACTTGAATAGATAGTCTTCGTAATAGTTGAGAAGTGTGCAGAGGAACGTTATAGAATACCTGTTGTCGTAGGTACAATAAGAGAGATGATTAGTGACGCCTCCTCATATACCATTCTTTGCACATTGTGCATAAATAACGAAAAACCATGCATTAATATACGACTGATGTGGAAGAACACAGCTGGTAATGACGTTCTTGTCCCTACACGAAACCGTTTCATCTTCGACAGAATGTTTGAAATCGTCGGATTCCGTAAGTTGAAGCCTATATTAGACGGTCGTGTTATGGATATGATTTATTTTGACACGATTCTTTAACACGCATACACAGCCCTGCTCGACGGATTTATTGAATGTAGGAATGAACAGGGAGAGAATGGTCTAGAGCTGGATGCATATTTAAAAGGTTTAGATTCTTCGAAATATCCTGAACTTTGGTACAAAGCACTTAAGCGGTACAGAGCTGAGCTCGCCTACACTGTTCACCCTGAAGAGCTGTACCTCTATATAGTGGATAGGTGTCGTTACGAGTTGGAAGATTATTTCCAATGCCGCTATGCAGAGTGAAGAAGAGTTCACGATTGAAAAGCTCGGGACGGTAACAAAACAACCCCTATTGGAAAGGAATGTTTTTAAACTTGTATTTAATAATGATGTTGCGGTTAACGATGACTTCTTTGTGCGTGCTTTTGATTGTGTTCTAGCCTTGTTTAAAGATGACTTGCCCGCAGGGTGTAAAGTGGGTGCAAAAATAATATTGAATGATATGAAACCCATTTATATCGAGTATAGACCTCTTTATCAGTTAAACGGTGAAGTGATGCTTGGACGGTTTTACCATGTCGTACAAAGTAATGGCGATGTGGATGTAGACTCTATTAAGTGTGAGTTTAGCGTTTTGCACCGTAGAACATAAAGGAAAATATATATATATATATATATATATATATATATATATATATATAATATATATCCTGTACTAATATGCATTTGATTATACGTTTCGTATATTTTCACTATATTTAATATAACTGTATATATTTTTCCTGTACTAATATGCAATTGAATATACGTTTCGTATATTTTTGATTATATATTTCCCATTCATGATGCTATTATTATTTTTGATCATATATATATATATATATACCCCATTGTATATTTATTTCCATTAATTCGTCTAAATAACCAGAATGATGTATTAGCGTTTTATTTATTCCTTTTTGCTTGTACACGGTATTTAGTTATATCATTTTGCTTGGTTTCTAAAACGGATTTCTAAGACGTAATATATGTTAAATAAATAGTGCAAACTGTCAACTCATACGTCAACTGAGAAAGGGAGATAAACAACATGATCGATTGTTGCAATAATCCTATTTGTTTAATAGGCTTGTCTATTGGTCGTATTTAGCGACGGTCTACGAGGAGTTCGCTTCACCACCAAGCGTTTGGACGTTTGGTTGTAGCCCTCGTATCGGATACGCGCTGTTATTGGGGTGAGCTCCTAAAAAGTCGTAGCCCTCATCGGCTTTTGATGGGTGAGCTCCTTTTAAAAGTCATAGCTCTCGTTTCACCATCTCCTGTTGGGGCTCCTAAAAGTCTATACGAATGTTGTGTGTGTGTGTGTTTGTGTGTGTGTGTGTTTGTGTGTGTGTGTGCGTGCCTGTGTGTGTGATAATAGGGTCGTACAGTAGGTGAGTGTATGTACGCTTTTAATTCGTTCGGAGGTTATGTACAGCCTATTTATGCTTCTAAGAAGAGCCACCTGGCTGATTAATATATGCTTAATTAATTAAATAGCGAATCTGGCAACTCAGCCTTCGAAGCCAACTGGCGGGAGAATATAGGCTTTAATTAAATAAATGAGGAATCTGAGCCTTCTAAACCAACTAGCGGTATAATATATACTTAATTAAATAAATAAACGCAAACTGGCAACTCAGTCTTCTAAGCCAACTGGCGGTATAATATATACTTAATTAAATAAATAAACGCAAACTGGCAACTCAGTCTTCTAAGCCAACTGTCTGATTAATATATGCTTAATTAAATAAATAAACGCAATCTGGCAACTCAACTTTCTAAGCCAGCTGGCTGATTAGGAAATATATGCTTTAATTAATTAAATAAACGCAATCTGGCAACTCAACTTTCTAACCCAACTGGCTGATTAAGCCACCTGGCTGATTAGGGGCCCGATAAGAGAGCGGCGGCACGGCTGAAGTTTTAGTATGCGCTCGGCTCCTGCCGGGCGACCACCTCTCTTCCTTAGGTTAGGTTCAGCTTCGGAGATAACTCCAAGTTGCAACATTCCCCCTCCCCCATTTTGGGGGTGCCTTGCAACAAGGGGGGTTGGCACTATGGGGTCCCTGGCAACAAAGGGGGGTAGGGGTATGCGCCAAATGGGCTGGGGTGGCACTCTTGCAACATTTGCAATTCCATTGCACCCGTCAATTTTGCGCCGCCCATTCTACGTATGTAGTATGGGCGCAAAATGGACGAGTGCAATGCAAATGTTGCAAGCGTGCCAACCCCCTTGGTGGTAGCACCCGCTTGGTTCCAACCCCCCCTTTGTTGGAAGGCCCCACAAAATGTGGGAGGAAGAAAGTTGCAACATGGAGGCATCCGCCAAGCTGCAATAAACCTAACCTAAGAGAGAGAGGTGGTCGCCCGGCAGGAGCCGAGCGTATACTAAGACTTCAACTGTGCCGACGCTCTCTTATAAGGACCTTAATCAGCCAGATGGCTTAATCAGCCAGTTGGCTTAGAAAGTTGAGTTGCCAGATTGCGTTTATTTATTTAATTAAAGCATATATTTCCTAACCAGCCAGTTAGTTTAGAAGGCTGAGTTGCCAGATTGCGTTTATTTATTTAATTAAGCATATATTAATCAGACAGTTGGCTTAGAAGACTGAGTTGCCAGTGTGCGTTTATTTATTTAATTAAGTATATATAATACCGCCAGTTGGCTTAGAAGGCTGAGTTGTCAGTTTGCGCTTATTTATTTAATTAAGTATATATTATACCGCCAGTTGGTTTAGAAGGTTGAGTTGCCAGTTTGCGTTTATTTATTTAATTAAGCATATATTAATCAGCCAGGTGGCTCTTAGAAGGCATAAATCACATGTATATAACCTTCGAACGAATTAAAAGCGTACATACACTCACCTACTGTACGACCCTATTGTCACACACACACACACACACACACACACCACACACACACACACACACAAAAGCATCAACAACATTCGTATTGACTTTAGGAGCCCCAACAGGAGATGATGAAATGAGGGCTAAGACTTTTAAAAGGAGCTCACCCATTAAAAGGCGATGAGGGCTACGACTTTTTAGGAGCTCACCCCATTAACACGGCATATCCGATACAAGGGCTACAACCAAACTTACAAACGATTGGTGGTGAAGCCAACTCCTGGTAGACCGTCGCTAAATACGACCAATAGACAGGCCTATTAAACAAATAGGATTATTGCAGCAATCGATCATGTCGTTTATCTCCCTTTCTCAGTTGACGTATGAGTTGCCAGTTTGCACTATTTATTTAACATATATTACGTCTTAGAAATCCATTTTAGAAACCAAGCAAAATGATATAACTAAATACCGTGTACAAGCAAAAAGGAATAAATAAAACGCCAATACATCATTCTGTTTATTTAGAAGGATTAATGGAAATAAATATACAATGGGGTATGTATATAAGGGGTTCCAAAAAACCTTAGCACCCCCCACTTGCAGCTTACATGTTTACTTATATCGAAATAGTTTTTAGTGATTATAAAAATATATAAAATTCTCTATTTATTGCAGGTATTAAAATTACTCTAGCTGATAAAGTGATAATATAATGGCTTCTCAATTAATTGGTGATTCGGAGAGGCAAAGTGTGATAGATCGCACACGAGCATTAACATTTCGGGAAGCTCGTGATGCTGGAGCCACCTTTATAACACGTTCATGGGTTGCCAAAAAGTTGCGAAGAAGTGAGGACTTCGTCAAAAGAAATTGGAATAAAACTTTGGATGAATGTGAAATGGATACAACCAAATCTGGGCGCCCAAATTTGCCACTCTCTCAGGAAACAAAGGACATCATTGAAAGCGGTACGCGTAAGCGGAAAAACAGCTGTGCTAAACTTTCTAGAGAGATCGAAGTGTTGAGAGGAAAGATCGTTAGTAGTGAGATCATTCGACTGTACCGTCATAGGCAAGGTTTAAAGCCTTGGCATGAACTTCCAAAGCCAAGAAAAACTCAACTTAACATCGATGACAGAATGTGGTTTGCCCATTATCTTGAAGATTGGGATGTGGATGATTTCATGCATTTAGCTGTCTCCGATGTATTTTTTGTTTACGTAACACGTCGGCCTAACTACCAAAATGATCGAGTGTGGGCCACAACACCAGATGAAATCGATGACGATGAACATTATCGCGAATTATTAAAAAGTCCAGACTGTGTTGGAGTGTTTGTTTTGTTCACTGCAAAGAAGCTCATGTGGGTGCTGAAGCCAAACGGTCAGAGTTGGGATGGACAGTATTTTCGTGATATTATTCTATCCCAGCATGTCATTCCTTTTCTAAGAAACCCAAACAATGTTATGGATGTCGATCAGGTCACACTTCTGCACGATAAGGCCCCCTGCTTTAAGGAATTAGCCATTCAACAGTTGTTGCGGAACCATGAGATCGATTTCTTTGGAAATGAAGAATGGCCAGGAAATTCTCCTGACCTGAACGTCTGTGAACACATTGGATCAGTTATAAAGGACGAGGTTGAATATCTCTTGTTTCAAGAACCTGCAGCAAATCGATTTTCGAAGGATACAATGACGCAACACATTGAAACTGTTTTAGAAAATTTGCGTAACGATCAAGATCTATTCACGTCACTTTTGGCAAGCTACCCAAAGTGAATTCAGGCTGTCTTGGAAGCCAATGGCGGGAACACCAAGTTTTAGTTGTTTCTCATTAAATGCAGGATTAAATTCTCTTTTGTAAGGTATGTTTAGTTTTACTGTACCTCTAATGGTTTAGGCCATGGGCGGGGGGCTAAGGTTTATTGGAGCCCCGTATATATGATCAAAAATAATAATAGCATCATGAATGGGAAATATATAATAAAAAATATACGAAACGCATAATCAATTGCATATTAGTACAGGAAAAATATATACAGATATATTAAATATATTGAAAATATACGAAACGTATAATCAAATGCATATTAGTTACAGGATATATATATATATATATACATTCAACTGCAAAGAACACGTTATTTATACTGCGTGTTCTTTGCAGTTGAATGTATATAATGTTACGGCATGCGGGAGGTGCCCCCTTGGGGCATTGGTTTCTGCGAGTATGTAGAAGAATTACGGCATTTGGAAGAGTGAGGCCCATGGTGTAATGGTATCGCATCTGACCGGCAATCGGAAGATTCCGGGTTCGATTCCCGGGTGGTTACCTCATTTTTTCATTTGTTTCGTTCTCTCTCTCTCGTCTTGCGCGGAATATCTCCTATACAAGCGTCGTTCTTTACGATATATATATATATATATAATATATATATATATATATATATATATATATATATATTTCCTTTATGTTCTAAGGTGCAAAACGCTAAACTCACACTTAATAGCCTACATACACATCGCCATTACTTTGTACGACATGGTAAAAACCGTCCAAGCATCACTTCACCGTTTAACCGATATGGAGGTCTATACTCGACGTAAATGGCTTTCATATCATTCAATACTATTTTTGCGCCCTCTTTACACCCTGCGGGCAAGTCATCTTCAAACACGTCTAGAACACAATCAAAAACACGAACAAAGAGGTCATCGTTAACCACAACGTCATTATTAAACACAAGTTTATAAACACGCCTTTCCAATAGGGGGTTTTTTGTTACCGTCCCGAACTTTTCAATCGTGAACTCTTCTTCACTCTGCATAGCGGCATTGGAAATAATCTTCCAAGTCGTAACGACAGCTATTCATTGTTTAGAGGTGCATCTCTTCAGGGTGAACAGTGTAGATGAGCTCAGCCCTGTACCGCTCAAGTGCTTTGTACCAAAGTTCAGGATATTTCGAAGAATCTAAACCTTTTAAATATGCATCCAGCTCTAGACCATTCTCGCTCTGTTCATTCCTACATTCGATAAATCCGTCGAGCAGAACGGTGTATTCGTGTTCAAGAACCGTGTCAAAATAAATCATATCCGTAACACGACCGTCTAATATAGGCTTCAGCTTACGGAATCCGACGATTTCAAACATTCTGTCGAGTATAAAACGGTTTCGTGTAGGGACAAGAAGGTCATCATCAGCTGTGTTGTTCATATCAGTCGCATATCAATGCATGGTTGTTCGTTATTTATACACAATGTGCAAACAATGGTATATGAGGAGGCTTCGCTAATCATCTCTCTTATTGTACCTACGCCGACAGGTATTCTGTAACGGTCCTCTGCCCACCTCTCAACTATCAAGAAGATTCTATTCATCTCCTGAACATTTAAATAAATTATTACGTTTGCTTGTATACATGCTGGTCGTTTCAAGCACATAGTTAATGGTGCCGGTTTCACGCCTGAACACGCGCAATGACTTCGTCACGGAGACGTCGTACGAGGCGTTGACAATGATTCTCAAAGGGAGTTCTATCGTATTCACACGTCCACTCGGTTCAAGCTCTGAGATGACTATGAGCCACAGGTGGCCGGATCTGCTCGAACTCGTATGTTCCGTGAGGTACACGGGTGGGCGACACAGAAATGCGGCACCCTTCTAAAGCGTGTACAGGCTTGTTCGAACACTCTTCGGCAAACAGAATTTCCCGAAACGAATGTAATGTTTTATCAGTAGCCATTTCCACAAACAAAACATTTTCACAAACCGGCGCACGATTAAAGAGAAACATATGTTCATATTTGGCCTTTTTGTTTAACAAGCGATACTCATCTCTAAAGTCTGTTAAAAACTCACGCAGCCCATTAGCCACAACCTCACTACAAACCTCATCATGATATATAATAATAGAGTGGTAAAAATACTTGAGATTGTCCATGATGACAAGATTTACAGTTTCAGTCGTAGGGTCGAGTAGTCGGTATGGTGTAACATGATATAATACTGCTTGTCACACCACTCATCCACGAGACTCACTAACCATAACTGTTGTTTATCTTCTGAACGTGTTGCTTCTTCTACTACGCGGTATATGTGAGCCTTTATAAAGCTTAGGTCTATAACATACTTCAATACATCGTCGGTACTGCGAAATCCTACAACTCCCTCGCCAGAATAGCCGTAGAGTATTTGAACATCTTGGTCCTTCGCACGGCTCAATGCAGTCTTAAAAGAGGCAAAGGAGGTGGGAATAGGGAGTTTTTCAGTATCCACCACATCTATACACTTTGCAGAATACCACTTCATAAATGTTGAACACGCAATATTAAAGGTAGCCATTACTATTTTTCTTCTACGCGAGAGAATACACGTCAGAGGTCAAGGGTATACAGAAGTCAACTGAGTACGCATGGATAGAGGCCTGCTGATGTTGCGGCATGACTCACGTTGCCGGTCTTACAATGGGTTGGGCTTAGCTTTTTACTATACACACGCACGCACGCAAAGGAGAAAGTGAAGCGCTAATTGAAACACGATTTATTTAATAAACGAAATATTCAAAGTGTATATATTTACAAATAAATGTAAAAAATAAGTTAAAAATAGACATATCAAAGAATATGGTAGCCAAAGGGCACGGTATCATAGTACACACAGCTAATCTTACTTTTGAAAAGGATATCTACTTATGGTTACTATTTCTTGTTACTCTAACGTAAAATTAGCCCCATCATGTTTTTGCTGGTTTCCAGCGTGATTATTTCGGCATATATATATATATATATATATATATGGTGGAGATTTAATAATATTTTTCCCGTTAAGCCAACGCTGCTCTAGGGCACAAAACGAATTATCTGCGTTTAATTTCGTGACATTAATCGATATAGGTCCGAATCCGCGCTAGGCCGTGTTAAAGCTACTTTTAATGAAAGGGCAGTAAATGAAATGGGGGCTTCTCCGCCCAGCCAAACCAGGGACCTGAATACAGATGTCGAGGTATTGGCACACATTCAGCCTAGCGAGTGCCACGTCATCGAGGAACTAAAGTATTTTTGAGGTTAAGACGCATTTTCCTGATAACTAAAAATTTATTTTTCTCGCTTATATTTGGCAAGCTAATCTCCTTTATTCAGAGTTATCCTACAACGTAAAAATTATTCCCATTGTTTTTAACTATTGTCTGTTTCCCATATATATATATATATATATATGGTGGCCAAAGCTTTTATGATTTATTTGCAATCAAATTCGTAATGGAGCATTACGAATATTTTTCAAGATAATTCAGCACCGCAGTGGGATTTTTAAATTACAAAACTGCAATAAATGCGTTTTGAAAAATATTTTTAATTATTGACTGCTTCCATATATATATATATATATATATTATATATATATTATATATATGCACATATATATATATATATATATATATATATATATATATATATGTGTGTGTGTATGTATGTTATTTATTTTTTCTTTTTTTCTTTCTGTAACCTATATATAGGCTTAACCTTTTTATGTACTTCAGTGTTCCTGAGGATGTCATTAGACGAAAGCGCTTGAGCACCATTTTGTGTTTCCTTTCCTTCGTGGTTTTATTCATCATATATATATGGTGTGTTTTTATTTGTACATTTTTGTAGGGTTTTTAGAAATATTAAAACTTTTAATAATTATCTGTAATTAAATTCATGACATTTATCTTGGCATTCTCGGGCTATATATAATGTTTCAACCGTTCTTAACTTATAAAAGATGCCAATAAGAGCGTTTTGAAAAATATGTTTAATTATTTTCTGTTTCCCATATATATATATATATGGTTGCCAAAGCTTTTATAATTTATCTGCATTCAAATTCGTAATGGAGCTTTAAAAATATTTTTCACGATAATTCAACACCGCAATAGGATTTTTAAATTAACAAACTGCAATAAACGCGTTCTGAAAAATATTTTTAATTATTGTCTGTTTCTCCATATATATATATATGTTAAACACAGACCGTGCATGGAACAAGGAACTCTTCTGGGAAAATTAAATCCACTATAGTACGAATAAGTAATGGTAAATGACAAATACCATAGTTTTTCTTTTTCATGATGCTAGCCCGACGTGGGCAACGGGTCTCTCGCAAAGAGATCCCATAAATATAGCTTCCCTCACCAGCTATCTGCAAAGCAGACAGGATCCAGCTTTGGGACATGGACCTAGGGTTTAAAGCAAGCCTAGTCCCTACATTCAGAACCTCTATATAAGTAAAAGACTCGTTGCATTCACGTCGGATTGAATAAACAAAGAAAAAGGGGGTAACTATTGTATTTTTAGCCAAAAAAAACAAAACTTAAACCTCAACCGGGACATTGAGCGTCCACTTTCAAGGCACGTAACACGTCCGTTTAATATACACAAACTCAGAATGGTCCCCTGAGAAATTTATATGTTAAACACAGACCGTGCATGGAACAAGGAACTCTTCTGGGAAAATTAAATCCACTATAGTCCGAATAAGTAACGGTAAATGACAAATACCATAGTTTTTCTTTTTCATGATGCTAGCCCGACGTGGGCAACGGGTCTCTCGCAAAGAGATCCCATAAATATAGCTTCCCTCACCAGCTATCTGCAAAGCAGACAGGATCCAGCTTTGGGACATGGACCTAGGGTTTAAAGCAAGCCTAGTCCCTACATTCAGAACCTCTGAGTTTGTGTATATTAAACGGACGTGTTACGTGCCTTGAAAAGTGGACGCTCAATGTCCCGGTTGAGGTTTAAGTTTTGTTTTTTTTGGCTAAAAATACAATAGTTACCCCTTTTTCTTTGTTTATTCAATCCGACGTGAATGCAACGAGTCTTTTACTTATATAGAGGTTCTGAATGTAGGGACTAGGCTTGCTTTAAACCCTAGGTCCATGTTCCAAAGCTGGATCCTGTCTGCTTTGCAGATAGCTGGTGAGGGAAGCTATATTTATGGGATCTCTTTGCGAGAGACCCGTTGCCCACGTCGGGCTAGCATCATGAAAAAGAAAAACTATGGTATTTGTCATTTACCATTACTTATTCGGACTATAGTGGATTTAATTTTCCCAGAAGAGTTCCTTGTTCCATGCACGGTCTGTGTTTAACATATAAATTTCTCAGGGGACCATTCTGAGTTTGTGTATATTAAACGGACGTGTTACGTGCCTTGAAAAGTGGACGCTCAATGTCCCGGTTGAGGTTTAAGTTTTGTTTTTTTTGGCTACAAATACAATAGTTACCCCTTTTTCTTTGTTTATTCAATCCGACGTGAATGCAACGAGTCTTTTACTTATATAGAGGTTCTGAATGTAGGGACTAGGCTTGCTTTAAACCCTAGGTCCATGTCCCAAAGCTGGATCCTGTCTGCTTTGCAGATAGCTGGTGAGGGAAGCTATATTTATGGGATCTCTTTGCGAGAGACCCGTTGCCCACGTCGGGCTAGCATCATGAAAAAGAAAAACTATGGTATTTGTCATTTACCATTACTTATTCGGACTATAGTGGATTTAATTTTCCCAGAAGAGTTCCTTGTTCCATGCACGGTCTGTGTTTAACATATAAATTTCTCAGGGGACCATTCTGAGTTTGTGTATATATATATATGTATATATATATTATTTTTTATTTCTCGTTACAGGGGTGAAGCTTAGCTAGGGAGTGATATAGCTACTTTGGTTGAAAGGCGGATAAATGAAAGAGGTCTTCTCCGCCCAGCCAAACCAGTGACATGAATGCAGAAGTCGAGGTGTTGGCACACATTCCGGCCAGCGAGTGCCAGGTCATAGAGAAGATAATGTATTTTTGAGGTTAAGAACAAAACGCAATATATTTTCATTTATTAAATAGCAGAAAACATGTACAAAAAGGGTCAGTATTCGATGCATAAGTCTTAATGCCTACAGTTACAAATGTGTATACAGCTTTACACATTACAAGGTGTGCTAACATATGGGAGCCTTTTTTTTATCTGTTCGCAAACACTTTTATCGTTCATAACTGTCGCACAAATCGAATAATTTTAAAAAATTCATAAATCCCTTCCCACGTGACATGTGCATGAGAAATAAAATGCAATGCAAGTCGCATGTTTCAGTATAAAATCCTTGAAAGCGATAAGGATTCCAAACGATCTCAGGCACGTCTTGTTGGATATAAACTTCACAATTACCGAATCATTCCAGGGCTGAAACCCGAGTGAATCAAAATTGTACATTCTTTCCCTATTTTTAAAATAGATTGCAAGCCAATGAATCCCCTCACCCCCAACAATGTCGGTGTTAACGATAATCCCGTACCAGTTTCTCGCTCTTGGCAGATTTAATATTCCATTCTTCGCAAACACACTGATAAATTTTGAGCGCGTGAAACGGTCACTTTTCATTACTCTCTGGAGTGTATGCGCATCGATTCTAAAAGTCTATGACCACGTTCCTGAAACGATCAACTTCTATTAGTGCCTGTGTCTCGAAGTAAACTAGTACACTTATAGGTGCGTCTATAGGCTTGGCAAATTCCAACCTGACTGAGATATTCCTACTCTGTTGTGGGCTTAAATGCGTATCTGTGCCAGCCGACAAATCCGGCGTAATATCAAATGAATAAATGTTAAATTCTTCGACAAATTCTTTTTGCGTTACACCAAAACCAATTTCTTCACAGGCGCCTGTATTATGAGCCAGATTAATATACGCTCTCGCGCAGAGGGGGAACACAGCGTCTGACGAGTAGTCCGTATTCATTGTCCCTCCAAGAGCGACCCCATTTACGTATATAGTAATATTTTTAAGGTCGAAATTCTCGAATTTAAAGGCACTCTTTTTATATTTTCAATTCGTCGAGGCGTGGTCCTGCATTCCAATTAATATCCTTTTAGGTAGGACGCCTAGGGCCACGTTTTCTAGTTGCTTCGACGCCAGCCATGCAGGGACCGTGTACAGTTTGATCTGTACCCTGTTAATTGGATATTTTACTGTGGCGTGTATTAAGTCTTTCTCAATTTCTATTTGTTTCTGGGAGCTTACTTTCATTCGGCGTATACGTAAATATGCTTCCATGAAGTGTATCACAACGGGTTTCGCGCCTTCTTCTTGATCAAACCACCGATTTACGCAGATCTCAGGAATCGTGCGGGTAAGCTTCAACTTCATATCCACCTCGTTCATAAGCAACTTCTCCTGGAATGTAAAATCTGTATGCAGAAGCCCAAAACATTCTTATATTTTTTGTTTTAGAATTTTTAAATTTATCCTTTATTCCATTTTCATCTTTAGGGTGGTAATACCCCTCGGCTGTTAAAAAGGTTTCCTTCGTTTCTTTGGAAAATTTGAGGACATTTGCCAGATAGGCTCGTAGGTGGTAGTATCTCCTACCTGCCGAGATGTTAACCTGATTTAAATACACTTCACACTGGCTGAATATGGAGTGTAAAAAGTTGGTTTCAGGGTAGGCAGAGTAACTATCATCGCAGTCCGTCCAATCAGAATAGGCTATACGCACTTTAGCATACATGTGCATGCAGCTCGGATCAAAAAAGTAAGGGCCTGAGCTGGGTATCACGAATTCTATAGGGGCACTGGGTGAACTAATTGTGATTAATGGCTTAATTGTAATAAAGTCACTATTATCAATAGAGACCTGAGTGGGGGCATATCAAATAGGGACAATTCCAATTTACAACATTGTGAACTACACGGATGGATGAAACGTGCCATGACGAATCATAAATAGTGCCACCTCCCTCGACAAGTATTACTCAACCTATGATTCGTGAGAGTAGTGTCCTCAGCTTATATCAGTTAAAAAAATGATCAGCCATATGTTTCATGCGCTTAGAGCACTTCTTGTTTGATTTCCTTTTACGTTTAATGCCACGTGATGGTAACACCTTCCTGGCAGATCTCTTCTTTCCGCCACGCGCTGGTAACCCCTTCTTCCTGGCAGATCTCTTCTTTCCGCCGCCACGCATTTTTCTCTTTGCATCTTTGATGATTTCATTCCGTGTGCGCTTATTTGCTTTTTTAGAGCTTCTTTAGGCTTAGTGCCCCCACTATGTCTTCTACCGCGTTAAAACCCGTTTGTAACGCCTTCCGTCCTAGGTACCTGGTTCCCCTCTTCAACAGGAGGACCGTGGTGCGTAGTATGGATGAAAAAATGGAACCAAGACCACTCCCACGCTAGTACTTCACTCCTCGGTATACTGCGAACGGCCTTCGAGTCATTATAAACGACGAAAGTGTAGTTTCATTCAAGCTCCTATCACCGAATGAGAAATTTTTTCCCTCAATCGTCCTTATATATACCGAGATGTTGGTTAATAGATTAGTCGCAACATTCACATAATGCGGCTTGTCATATGTAATGCTCATGCTTTTTCCTCTATGGTTGGGGATGTGCGCAATGCGCAGCATACGTGCCTGGGTGTCCCCAACAAATTGGCGCTTTACGATATTGCTGTAAATATAGCACATGTGGGGCAGAGAGTAATCACCCAACTTCTCCATCTTCAATTGATACATTAAGCTGGACAAGTCATGCTGTGCCTAGTGAAAGGTATCTCTTTGGAAGGCTGCGCTATATCGGTCCTCAGCCACAATTGTGGACAGTTTTTTATCTTTAATATTTCTACTAAGCGTTGACTTTAGCTTCAATGTGCATGCAGGCGTGTCTATATTTACGACTTCAAAAAGTAAATTGTTTGTCAAGTACGACTTTTCAAGACTCTTGTTTAAACCGCCACAATGTCCATGGCTCTATCATAATGCCCAATTCCTAGCGATACATTTGTGCTATAGTACCGTTCCTCACCGCACAGGGTTGAACGAATAGTATTGTCTAAGGTTATGCCTATTTTTCGCACTCATCGGTTCTTCTATGGATCAGAAATATGATTTGTTCATTTTCAAGAGTTAAAAATTTGGTGGCTAACTGAAGTTCACATAACCCCACCTCATACGAATCACGCTCCAATTCAATGGGTCCATGGAGTTCTGTCACAAAGTTGGCGAGGGTGTTGTTAGGGTGTACAGACAGGGATGAGGAGGACGGGAGTGTGACGTAGAAATGGTCAGGCGCCATGTTGCTTACTAATTAAGCTTCATTATTGCATCAGATTTTATATAGGTGTTGGAGCTTTCTGTGTACCCTAGCTATTTCACCAAGTACATTTTTCTCTTTCCTGAACCTTTGCTTCCTATAATTTTCTCAACTTTAAACACGTTTTTTCCTAAATTAAATGCCCCTTTCTGCAACTCCTCGCGGTAAAACCTCCTGCGATTTCTTCCCCATTCAAATCTTCAACGTAATACATCATTACCTCACCTTTAGGTCTCATAGCCCTAACTTTAAAATCTCGTGTGTCCATCCTTGTTCAAATCCCTTCGCGAATTTATTCCCCGGACGTGATAGCCTTACATAATCGTTGATTTTGAAACGCGCAAAGTGTGGTGGTGCATCTCTTCTCACCTCTGGACTCGTACCTCTTTCTAAAACTTCGTTAGGCGTTGTGCCAATCGTGCGATGGTGTGAGCGGTTGTAGGATGAGGTCAATGAACCGAGAACGTTTATATATCGTATGTTTTTATGTGTAAAATATCGATGCATGCGTTCCTTTATGGTACGTCGAACTCTTTCAGCTAAAGAGCCTTATGTATAGAATTGGTAGTGTAATAGCTGATATTAAACTCTGCCAGCATGTTCTGAAAAGCGCGTCCTATAAATTCTTTCCCCATATCCGTACAAAAATAGCCAGGAATCCTGTTTTCTTTCAACATCAACGTTTTGGTCGCTTTAGCAACTGTTTCAGGCGATTTATTTTTCAGGGGTATTAACCACAGGTATCTAGAGAATACGTCTATTATGAATAGGATGTAGCGGTAACCGTCGTTATACACTGAATATCTTTGCATGTCTGTTAAATCAGCCTGCCAAATAGAGTCAATCGAGGCAGCTGTTGTCTTGGCCGTTTTAAACCTTTTTCTCACCGGTTTATGAAGTGTATAAGCATCCTGCCCCGCAAAAATCTCTCAACATCTTTTTTCCTTACACCGTAAACACCTCTGTACAGTCTATTAACCACCATAGGAGGCGGGGTTAGAAATGTCATAATAGCGTTTACTTAATATGTTAGCCATTTGCGTATTTTAGAAGCACGTGGGTAGGTTGACCGTTTGTTCTCTTCTTTCTCCTCTTCAGAGACACTGCTACTGCTGGGGGCGATGGCGTACTCAGTTGTGACACATGCGTGACCGGTCCAAGTCTTTTAACCTATTCAGATTACCTATCAATGTTTTGGGGACATTTATTTGTTGTAGTCTTGCTTTAATATGCTTCCATCCTGTTGGTGAGGGTCTGTCCCACTTTCTCACCAGATCATGAACAATATCAACGATATTGGACCTTGTACCCTTGTTCCTTCAACAATGACCTCGCCTGTATCGGTCCACTGTATGATGGGGTCCTCACTCAATAGATTATAAAGACTTAACCCTTTATTCCTCAATGTATGTGGGAGGCTGTTTTTAGCACATGTTCGATGTGTTGTGTTCCGTTGTTCTTTGGCTGGCCAGGTCCTGTGTCGCTATGCTCAGCACTACTCGACTGTGCCTAATCACGGGGAGCTCTGTAGGATGTTTATAATCTTCGTACTCATGAAGAAATTTCTGCAAAGCCTCTTGGTACAAGATCCTTTTCTCATCAGGTGACTTTTCGCTGTTTAATAGGGCTAGCAATTCGTTTTCCATTCTTTTAAGCCTACTTTTACGGGGTTCTAGATTCGTGTCTGGAGTCTTTGAACTTTGTAATGAAGCATACACCTCGTGCGGAATCACAACTACCTTCTTCATTATATTAATCTAGTCAGTAAAGGTCCCAAAATTGAAAATAAAATGGGCAGGAATGACCCTCCTCTTTGCACATTAATGCGGTTTTTCTTACCACAGTTTGACTTTTATGAGCGAGCGCTCGTATTATGTTCTTGTAACGACGTAAGCGAGTCTTCTGAGAGGGTTTCATTGGTACATTACATTTTATAACATTAAGACAGATTTCACAGATGCATTTTAAAAAGTCAGAGTCGATATTTTTAACAAACATCTGTTGCAGCGTCCGTGGCAATCGTTGATAGATTTTTATTAATTCACAGTATTTCTTTAGCCTATTTGTCATTCTGGAATATACACCGTTTCAGGTTCGCTTAGGAATATATTCGTTCTTAGAAGCACCTTAAACGTGTTTCGCGGGTGAAGGTCACAAAGCAAATATCCATAACGCTGGTTTGTGGCCTCTTTATAAACCTCCAAAAACTCCTTACGCTGATTCGGAACATTTGATTGGCTAATACCCCAATTTGTGACAGATCTCTACGTTGCGCGAATAAGACTAGATATTGTGTATTTAGCGACACATCGCGCATGTATCTATTTTTGAAAAATAGATTCTAATTGATGAAGAACACGCTTATGTTAAGGTGGTGGGAGAATACTGTAAATGTCTCGGCAAACGTTTTCTCCATCTCCAACATGAGATCGTCAATTACAATGACTGTATGTTCATTTCCCTTTAACGAATTATCGTCATATACTCCCTTGTGGAACAAAACATCAGCTTGGTACTCGTTGAACACTGCTTGATAAGTCGAATAGCACCATATAACTTTATGCACAAATTTTGAGAACATCCCCTTTTCTTTAATGATTTTAAGCATAAACACCGTTTTACCACATCCTGTATGTCCAGATATAATACATGTGGATGGGCTCGTGAACCTGAATTTTTCTACAGATTCCATTTTTTAACACATCACGCCCCCAAAAAAAAATATATATATATATTAATAATAAAAACATCATTCAAAATTAAACTTTTTATTAATTGCAAAACAGATCCAGGCTGGAGATTTGATATGCAAATAATAAAAATAAATAAATAAATAAAAAAATTTAATTAAACCAATATTTAAAAATAAACTTTTTATTTATTTGCATATCAAATCCCGTCTGGAAGTTTGATATGCACTGTAAAGGAGAAAAACGGCTAAGTTAGGCATTAAATTCGAATTTTCTGTAAACAAAACGTTATTTACTTTGGATAAACTTTACTAAGATAAAACAAGTATTTAATAATGTTACGAGAAAGGCATTTATTACGAAATATATTTTATTAATAAGTATAATATTACGAGAAAATGTGGAATAAACGAAATTAAGAGAAACGAAAAATTGAACGAAATTAAAAGAAAGAGATTGATCCACATTAAGAGAAATGAAAGGTTTTGGGAACATGCGACTCTATTAAAACTATGGAAGATGGGAAAATCGGCAAAATGGCCAAAAATGTTCATTCATTTCAGCGACGACATAATTTTTGTATTTTTACCCCAAAATATATAACTTAGTAGATCTTATATATATATACAGTATGTATATATATATATATATATAATATATATATGCTGCAAACCCACAAGGAAAAAGAAAAACGATTCCAAGGCCTTTCGTGTATTCAAAGCTACACCTCGTCAGGGAATGAAGTTAAAAGGCGAGAAGCCCATATATATATACAACGTACAGGAAAAACAAAACAATTAGCACATACTTAACAAGGGTTAATGAGAGGCAAAAGAAATTTTAACATGATATCGTCAATTTTATAAGTCCCCGAGCTGTTATTGAAATTGTTTTTAAAATGAATAAATGCACATTCTAGAATATTTCGTTCTATTATATCTCTGTTTTTAACAAGCGCTTTAGAACTATCCCACTTGATGCTATGGTTACATCTATACATATGGTTAAATAAAGCATTGGAAGTACTAGCTGTTCTACAAGCATATTTATGCTGTTTTACCCTAATATCTAACGTTTTACCGGTTTGGCCTATATATACTGAGTTACATTGTGTACATCCGATCGAATACACACAACCAACAACATTATCAGGGCTATTCTTTATTAGGCGTGATTTAACAGTATTATTATACTTAAAGATTACATTAATGCCAATTGCTTTAAGTACAGTTGGAAGGTATTGAAAATTAACATGGTAAGGTAGGCTAAGGATATTTTTACGCTGAAATTCCTTTACAATTACATTATTATAATACCTATTCTTGGCTTTCTTAAGACAGTTATCTAAAAATGAAATAGGATAACATAATTTAGTACCAATATTCATGATATTGCATAACTCGGAATCTAAAAATTCAGGACTGACAACTCTCAATGCTCGAAGAAACATAGCAGAGAAAATAGAGGATTTAATCGAAGGATGATGGTCAGAATAAAAATGCACGTAAGAGTTATTATTAGTAGGCTTACGGTAGACTTCATATTTGAACTGATTAGAGCATCTCCAAATTTTTAGATCAAGAAAAGGTAGGCTTCCCTCATTTTCTTTTTCAACTGTAAACTTAATAGATGGGGCTAAATTGTTGAGCCTACCAAGAAATAAGTCCACATCCAAATTATTAGGCCAAAGGCATAAAATATCATCTATATACCTGTACCAAACCAGGTTAAAATTAACAATCGTAGGCAAAATTCTACTTTCAAAAAATTCCATATATAAATTAGCTAGTACAGGTGAAAGGGGATTTCCCATAGCCAATCCAAACGACATAACATAAAACTTATTTTCAAACTGAAATTTACAATCTTTGACACACAGCTCAATTAACTCAATAAGAGTGTTGTGTTGAACAGGGAAAGAATATTCAGAAATCTTATCTTTTAAGAAATCAAGTAGGTCATCAACAGGGACTTTTGTGAATAGCGAGCATACATCGAAGCTTACCAATTTGAAATTAGGGTCATTAGGGAACTTCAGTTTGTCAATAAGATCCATGCTATTTACAATATGTGACTCAGAATGTGCTAATTGTTTTGTTTTTCCTGTACGTTGTAATATATATGGGCTTCTCGCCTTTTAACTTCATTCCCTGACGAGGTGTAGCTTTGAATACACGAAAGGCCTTGGAATCGTTTTTCTTTTTCCTTGTGGGTTTGCAGCATTCATTCATTTCACGTGTGTTTTATTGTGAAATTCATCCATATATATATATATATATATATATATATATATATATAGATGCAATTCATAATTCTATATGATGGATAGGTTCCAAGCTTCTACGAATTTAACAATACGCAGAATTAGCCGCGTTGTGAAAACGTTTCTTTGGGTAGGAATACCCTTCCAGTCAACCGTCGGTCTTGAAACCAAGAAGCCGTGCAGATAAGGTGACTTGTGTGTGTGTGTTTAGTTGTAAATTTAAAATAGTGCTACATTACTGTCCCTCGCATTATCCCGTTTTATCTAAAAGTGCTTTCGGCGTAAATGAAGTTTGTAGAGTAACAAACACATGCATGTTATTCACCCCGTTTCAAATTACAACGGAATCCTCTCAGTCACGTACTTGTAAAGTACAGCGAAGCGTCTGTAAATAGAATAATAAAGAGAAATGTAAAAGATTACACCAGTACACATTTGAAAACTTGTCGATCGATTTTTACAAACTAGTTGGTGATTCTATATAACTTGAGTGCGCTGATCTCAAAAATATAGTTAGTTTTCCCCTATCACGTATGGTTTTCTTACTACAGGGTGTGTCATAAATCCCCCATTTATCCCCAAATGTGAACCATCCTATCGAGACCAACATTGGATTGCACATGCTAAACCATAAATTTTGTTGTTATAGACTACAGTAACGCTTACATAATAATGTAGGGTAAATATATATAACAACCAGTCCCGTTCCCAGCAAAATACTCTCTCCCCTCTCATCAATGGGTGGTTAACATTTGGGGACAGATGAGGTATTACATCACCCCTTGTAGCACGAAATCTTTAGGTGATAGAGTAAAATCTAATTAAAGCAGAATTAAATAGCTCCTAGCTCTTGGACAAGCATATTGCTTGTTTATGAAAGAATAAAAAAATAACAAAGAAACAAAATATATTTACCTTCTTTACTTGCAAACATTTCAGGACTTATTCCAAAGACTTAAGACTACGAAGGTAGATCTGACTAATGACGACTAAACCGGTGCTTCTTTGATATTTTCTTATGCTGTGCGTTAGGCTGATCCCGTTGCAGACACCAGCAGTAATCCGCCATCATATTTGTATGCCATCTTCCTTGATATCTTCTTTCCATGGTTTTGATGTCCTGGTGAAATCGTTCCCCTTGCTCCTCACTGACATCTCCGAGATTTTCGGGAAAACGGTCAAGATGCGAAAATAAGAAGTGAACTTTCAGGCTCATGTTGCAGCCTAAGGCGCAAACTTTTTAAGCATATTTTCCACCAGTCTTTCATAATTTTGGCTTTTGTAGTTTCACAAGAAGTTTTCAACAACATCTTTGAAACCAAGCCATGCTTCTTTTTCTTTGTTGGTCATTGTGTTCAGGAAATGATCGTCTGTCAATAACTTTCTAATCTGAGGACCTATAAAAACACCTTCCTTTATTTTCTCGTAGCTAATCTTTGGATATTTTGGACAAATGTACTTGAAACACTCACCTTCTCTATTCAATGCTTTGACATACTGCTTCATCAAGCCTAACTTAATGTGCAAGGGTGGTAGGAGGATTTTATTTGGTTCAACTAGATGTTCATGTAAAATGTTCTTTGATCCTGGGGTATTAATAGGGTGTGTCGAATTTTTCAACTTTCAAATTCCAAATATGAGGAGTGCTAAAAAGTTGCAGCATGACTTAGGAATTCTAAAGATATTTTTGTTAATTTAATATAATTTAGTTTTGCTTGGTAAGAAGCTACATAAAAATAGTGACTTTTTTGACTTTTTTGTGGAATTATATAATAATTATTATATTAATAATTATATATGCTGTATATATAATGCACTGCTGTTTTTGCTTATTTCACAGGTTGAAACATATTCATCAGTGGCTGAAGATTACTTGTCCGTCAGTGCTACCATCCTAACCAGTGGGAATTGACCTACAATGGCTTCTAAAAGGAGGACAAGACTGGGGACATTCACACATATGAGCAACCTAATTGGAACTGGTAGAGAGTTGTTGCCCTCTGAACTCCCAACTCTGCGAGAAGTTCTGAAATATGGGCTATGCTAAGAGAACAAAGTGGTGAGGATGTGAGAAACTACCCAGCAGCCAGTCTTGCAAAGGACATTTACCCTAAAGTGCTTGAAAAGTGGGAATGAGCAAACAGTTTTTTGTAGCCCCGTTGTAAATTCACGAGTCACAATCTTAAACAAGATCCAAGAGAGCTGGGAGCAGGCCAGAAACATATCTCTTGGGAGAGGAAAGCTACATATCAAAGAGGCTTTCATTGCAAACTTGACAAGCTTTTTGACATCCTCAGTTGCAAGTGTAAAATTGTTCTCTGCTCTGAATTTGGCTGCCTTGCAGATGCTGGTTGCAAAAACGAAACTCACATTAACTGTACATGCCCTAGGGAGAAGAAGATCCCTGTGAAGGAACTTGCTTTCATTAAAGGTCAGAGAGACAAGTCTGGTTCTATTGGACCACATCAGATTGGCTTGCCAGATCAACCTGAGCACAACAGACAAGTCAAAAGCAGAAGCGGCAAGAAGACGAAAGAAGAAGGCTTGCTGAATATAAGCAGACAAGTAAGCAGGATGTTTCAATGCCATCAAATGAAATAATTTTCTCTGATGATGAAAATGAAGAACAAATAGCTGATGCTCAAGATGGAAAGGATGGAAGTTATGAAGTGACATTAGAAATACCAAGCACGTCTTCAACTTCCAATAAAAAGCCAGAGTACAACATATTAGAAATACCTAATGTTGCTATGCATAGCATCAGATATGGTGTTGGCCTGCGTGCCACAGCTGCCATCACCACTGCTGCCTTTATGGATGCTGGCTTGATCATTGAAGAACACAAGAGACTTGTAGTTGATCACAATAAGTCAAGAGGGCCCAAGAAAAAGTCATGAGATCTCTGGATCGGGAATTTGATGATCTTTGTAAGAAGGGTGAAATTGACTGCATCTTCTTTGACGGCCGTCAAGATACAACTAAAGTTATGCTGAAAGCAGACAATTCAGATCGTCAGTTCCCCAGCATCATCAAAGAAGAGCATTATTCTGTGTGCAGTGAGCCAGGTGGAAGATATCTCTACCACTTCACTCCTGAGAAAGGCTCAACGAGAAAAAAACCTGCTGAAGTTATTGCTGATAATCTTGTAGATTTCATGAAGAAGAAGGGCATTGATTAAAGCCTGCAGGCCATTGGAGGTGATTCTACAAATGTTAACACTGGCTGGGAGGGTGGTTCCATGCATTGGGTAGAGGTCAAGCTTTGCCGTAAGCTGATCTGGTTGGTTTGTGCCCTCCACACTAACGAGTTACCCCTGCGACACTTGATCACAGCACTGGATGGGAAGACCTTGTCTAACAACAAGTGGACAGGTAACATTGGCAAGATGCTAGACACTGCAACTGAACTTGAAATTGATCCTTCATTCACCAAACTCTCAATTGGAGAGCCTCTTACTTCACTGAGTGACAATGTCGTAAAGGATCTCTCTACTGATCAAGCGTACGGGTATAGGATCACACAGGCCATAAGGACAGGAGAACTTCCCACAGATCTGGCCCTTCTTGAAATTGGTCCAGTGAGCCATTCAAGGTGGTTGACAACAGCAAACAGGCTTTGTCGCATATGGGTTTCAAAACATGGCCTTAAAGGCAAAACCCTCAACAACTTAAGACTGATAGTGGAATACATTGTTGGTGTGTACTACCCCTGTTGGTTCAACATCAAAGCAAAACACTCTTGGGTGGAAGGCCCACGCCACATCTTGTTTCAGCTGCGGCTAGTTAGGCTGCAAAAGAAGGCTGTAGTGGATGCTGTTTTGCCAACCATCAAGCGCTCAGCATGGTATGCATTCAGCGAAACGATAATCCAGACACTCTTGTGCTCAGATGACAGTGAGGAGAGGAGAGCTGGTGTCCAAAAGATTGTTGACATGAGGGGTGGAGATGATGACACACTTGGAGATCTTTCTGTACGTCCCAGGAAGACACCTTCCATCAACCCCAGTGCTTCTTCCGTGTTGGAGCTGACAGACTGGTCTGACGGGGTATTTGAACCTCCTTTGACATGTAAACTGACTACAGCGGAAGTAAAGAAGTTCTTTGACAAGCCTATGCAAGTTCCACAGTGGCCCTGTCATGCTCAGTCAATAGAGAGGTCTGTGAAACAAGTCACAGAGGCAGCAGGCAGGGTGTATACACATGAGAAACGTGAGGGCTATATCAGAGGCCAAGAAGCAAGTCGGCGGCTGATGTCCAAGAACGCATCAAAGCAAGACTTGATGAAACTTGTTGTTTAAATATTTTTTTTTACTGATGTCATTACTTTCTAATGTTGTTTTATGATTACAAGGCTATGTTTTATGATTACTAGGATATGTTTTATGCAGAGAAACTAAAATTTTTATAGCATTACCTGACATTTTGAGAAGCTAAAATTAATAAATGTTGTTTTCCGAGAGCAATTTACGTGCTTTTTAATCAAACGTAGATTTACCAAGCTAAGTGTTGAGCAATCACAAAAATAATAGCAGATTTGAATTCTTCACATCCAAAAACATATTTTTAAAACCCCTCAGTGAAGGAATTGGCAAAAATTAATTTTCACCTCCCAAATTGACACCCTACTGGGGTAAGATTCTCTCTAGGAGGCCAAGTTTTCCTCTTCCAGTGCTGGTCACGTGCTCGACTATCCCATTCGCAGATGAAACATGGCATCTTAGTGTACCCTGATTGCTGCCCAAGTAACACGCAAAAGACTTTGAGATCCCCACACAATATCCATCTGTGATTTTGATACTGAATTTTTCCCAGAAGCAGTTTCATGTTATCATAGGTCTCTTTTAAATGAGTAGAATGGGCCACTGGGATTGATGCATATTTGTTACCGTTGTGCAGTAACACTCCTTTTAGACTGGTTTTAGAGGAATCTATAAACAACCTCCAGTCACTGGTTTGGTATTCGATGCCTAGCTTGCATACGAATCCTGTGATGTCCTTGCTAAATACCAAGGGACCATCTTCTTCGAAAAAAGGCACGAAGTATTTCTCACGATTTCTGTACCAAGCAAGTATGTGTCGGATGCCAATAAATTGTTCTGCAATCTAGACCCCAAAAGTTCTGCAGAGTCCTTAGGCAGATTCAAATCCCTGACTAAGTCATTTAGTTCGGCTTGGGTTAATGGTTTAGGAGGATCTCGGTCAGCTGTTGGCTGTTCATAAACATCATCATTGTCTGGATTTGGAGCTGAATCAGAATCTGAATTGTATTGATCCAGACTCTCGGGTGGGCGGGGAATAGGAACTTTTGGACCATGGGGTACCGGCCTTATTGCAGATGGAAGACTTGGGTATTGAAGGCTCTCTTTATTCTTTGCATTATAACCTTTAACATTGCAAGAACAGAAGTAGCAGTCGTGGGTATGGTTTCTAGGCTCGCGCCATACCATAGGGATCCCAAATGGCAAACTTTTCTTTTTACCTTTGCTCCAATTCCTTAGTGCCGCAACACACGTAAGACAAACCTTGTGTGGAGCCCAAATTTTGTCTTGATCTCCTAATTTAATTACAAAATATGCATGATAAGCTCTCTTAATGAAGGTCGTTACATTTGTCCTTTGTTTTACAACATACCGACCACAAATATAACAAAATATGTCTGGACTATGGGTACATGCTCTAGAAGCCATTATTAAAATTTTAAAGACGTAATGTTAGAATTATCTATCTGAAAAATATGAAAAAACGAAATTAATTAAAGATAAAAAAGGTAAAAAATTACAAAACGCCCCAAAATTGTTTTGCTAATACCTTTAAAACTGTAGGTGATAGAAAAAAACAGGTAGCATTTTTTAATTCAGCGCAGCGAACTGCTTCAGAATCACAACTCAAAATAAAGAAATCGATTTTCTTGCAGACCGGTGTTATTTTTTGGCGGGTCGAAGATAATGGATTTACATGCTTCGTTTTGTAGTTTTAGTCCGTTTTATAATTTTAAGTAAATTTAAAGTCGGGCGTTCTTTGCTTAGATAACTACATAAACCCAATCCAAAATTGAAAGTCCTTCGATGGATGTTTAATTATACTTGTGGTTATGAGGCTGTCGTGAGACTAAAACTAATTTTCGAGTGGTCTACAGGTATAGGACCTATGTGCCTCTCAGAAAGCAACCGGTTAGTTCACCTCAGCATAGAATTTAAAGGAATTTATGGGGGGTGCGGGGCTAAGAAGTTCCCCCATCCCCTACCGATGATGGAGGTGGAGTTTTGACACGTGACCGACCATTTCACCTCGGGGATTCGCCTATGATTCCAGTTTCGGGCTAATGATTGGAAGGGAAAAATTTCCCCCAATCTTTTGGCTTATGGATAGGCACGCTGGAGAGTCCTTAGCTCCTGCCGGTATAGCGTCCCCCGAGTCGTAGGTTCGGCAATAAGTCCAAACGTGGTACGGGACACACCGAGATTTTTCTAGACTTAGCACGTAGCCGCGTAAAGTAGCCGCGTGTAGCCGTTTATTAAAATTTTAGTTTCCCGGGTTCCTATCTTAGTTTGGCCGTGTTAAGACGCACCTATGAAATGGGAAGACCGAGGTGATCCCAGCCCGGCCCCATGCTCCTCAAGCACCTATGCGTTGACTTATAAGTAGCGCTGATAGGCCTAATGGTTTGGCCAAGAATTTTCCATCAATCTCGTAACTAACGCTTAGGCACGCGGGAGACGCCTCCTACCCGGTGCCTACAGCGGCCCCTAAGGCGTACGTTCGGCAATAAGTCGAAGAATGAAAGTCGCAGATTGGGCGCGAAAGCGCCGTAATCTTGTGAGCTTCAATAGGTAGATAACACCTATGTAAGGGGTGAGCTGGTGAGTTTTAGTCCTCCGCGTCTCACGTATCTACTAGTTGAATTAATCCCCGTAGCAATGTGAGCCAGGAGTCTGCCTAATCGAAAACTCACAACTTACCCATTGGTTGTTGTAGACCGTGATAACGCGGTCCTGTGAAACAGTAGGCTAGTTTTCATCCAGTTTTTATATTTGATTACATGCTTCGTTTTGTAGTTTTAGTCCGTTTTATAATTGTAAGTAAATTTAAAGTCGAGCGTTCTTATTTTAAGGCAATAGTTTATGAGGTATAAAAAGTTTTGACCAAAGTTAGAAAGTAATTCCTCTTTAAATTTGAATTTTACTTTTTATATATATATATATATATATATATATATAATATATATATATATATATATATATATATATATATATATTTTTTTTTTATAGGTGTGCTAAATGTTGTTTATTTTTCAGGGTAACTCCGTGTCAAGCTTTGTACGGATTAAAATAAAAAATATTTGTGGAAGACCCTAATTATACTGGCTCAAGTTCGAACTGATTATCGGATTGTTGATGTTTATTTTTTTTCAGGACAAGACCGCGTGATGTATAGGAATGTATGATAATATTTATTTTCAATATATTTTGTGAAATTAAATGATTTGTCTAAATAAAGAGTGATATGGTTGGTGTTTTATTTAATTCCTTTGGTTGTACAGTATATAAAACGTTATTATTTAATTATACCAAATGACAGATTAGGCGTTCTAAGTTAACGTGTGGGCTACCCAGTCGCGTCAGATAAACGGGGAAAGTTTCAGATTTTCAGAATATTTAGATGAGCTTTTTTTCTGGAAATTTACATATATAGACTCGAGAGAGAGAGAGAGGGGGGGAGAGGGAGAAAACGTGTTATTGCCTGTACATCCTCGTTGGTCGGGAAAGGAAGGGTTTTCGTGATATTGGAAGATATATGTTTATGGAGCCTTAAAAGGGAAGGATATTTAATTACACATGAAGGATTGACAAAAATGTGTTAAATACGATATCGAGCGAACTGAAATGACCCACATCTGTGAGGTATATTTTAAAACACGCATCTTATCCCGATTCTTGGAGATCAGAGATTTGCTAATAAAGAAATAAAACATGTGTGTGTATATGTATATATATATATACAGTGCCCGCGAAAAGTATCCGATCACTCAAGAAAATACAATATTTTCCCTTGATATTCAGAGACACGTAATTCACTTTCTATTTGTTCTAGCGACATCTGGTAACTTTGAGGTTGCTCGCTGATATGAGAGCTATCCAACGCATTCTCAAATTAGTGTTCTGGTAGCCTTCGTTGCGGGTGGCTGTGTCTCAAATTTGTCAGATTTCACTGTTTGTGTAAATTTCTTGATATTTTTTTTTTTTTACAGAAAGTGGTGTAAATAAAATTTATATATAATGTGTGCTAAAAAACAACTTAAGAGTGATTGTCGAGGTGCTATTGTTGCTTTGCATGCATGTGGGAAATCACAGAGACAGATAGCTAAGGAATTAAACATATCCCAAAGTACCGTTAATTTATGGGTTTCACGGGCTAAGAACAATGGTGGCCTAACCACGCCAGTCCCTAAAAAACGATCTGGCAGACCGAGAAAAACAAATTCGCGAACAGACAAACTTATGAAACGTTTAGTATTGAAAAACCCAACAATAACTGCGAAAGAAATAAAATTTAATATGAATAATTTGTTATCTGGTGTTTCTGAACGAACTATCCAGGAGCGGCTCCAAAAAGAACTCGGATTACCATCTCGCCATGCTGCTAAGAAACCGTTCATTAATGAAAAAATGCGTAAAAAACGTGTCGCATTTTGTAAAAAATACATTCATTGGACTGTTGATGACTGGAAGAAGGTTTTATTTAGCGATGAGTCGACATTTTTGACATTCAGAAGTTGTCCAAAAAAGGTTCGCCGGCCTATTGGCTCAAATAGGATGGACCCTAAATACACCCTAAAGACAATGAAACACCCTCCAAGTGTGATGGTTTGGGGTTGTTTCGGTTACTATGGGCGTGGAAACTTATATTTTCTTCCGAAGAACACAACTATGAATGGTGCACGGTATTTAGCAATGCTACAGGATAAACTTCCAATGGCAATGGCAATCCAAAGGACAAAAACATACATGCATGATGGTGCACCATGTCACAGGGCCAAAATAGTGACAAAATGGATTACTGACAATAAATTTGATATTTTGGATTGGCCTGGTAATAGTCCAGATCTCAATCCGATAGAAAATCTGTGGCTAATAATAAAAAATAAGGTTGAATGCCACGACACTGGCTCAGTCGAAAAATTACAAGAGGCCATCAAAAAGGTATGGTGCAAGGAAATATCAGTGGAAGTTTGTCAAAACTTGATTAAATCCATGCCAAAACGTCTAGAACAAGTCATCCAAACCAAAGGACAGATGACAAAATACTAATATAAGGTTAGTATACATTTAAACATTGTTTTTTATGTAAAAAATACAAATTTCAAGGGTGATCGGATACTTTTCGCGGGCACTGTATATATATATATATATATATATATATATATATATATATATATGAGAAGATCGTTTATGGCGTGTGATTAAATTGTTGTTGTGGAAAGATGATATTAGCTTTGTCCATCAGGGGGTTTGAGAGGGTTGGAGGGAGGGAAGGATGGAGAGAAAGAGAGATAATTGTATGTTGCTATAACGGGGCCTGGCATTTTTCCGATTTGTTCGAAATTTTAGCACCCTGCACGAATTGTTCTCTGGCTGGCACCCGTGCCGGTCTCAAACCCAATTTTTTTCCGGACGAATTGTTTTACGCCCCACCTTAGACGTACGGGTATCATTAGGACACCCTGGATAGCGAAGACCGGGCCGGATCTCAAACCCGGCTCCTTTTAACGCACATAAACAGTGTGTACACTGTGGCAATGCGTGATGCATGTATAGATGTACACCACCCCATGGCTATCACCATGGTTACCAACCGCTCCGGATCTCGAACCCAATTTATATTTTATTAGGCTATGGCTATCACCATGGTTACCATTTTCTTTTTCTGGCGAGGGTGTTGTTCTTTTTCGGTACGATTTGTTTTACACCCACCTTAGACCTCCGGGGATCATTAGGGAACCCTGGGTAGCGATGGCCGGGCCGGGGTGCGAACCTATTTTTTTCTGATCATTAGGACACCCTGCGTAACGAGGCCCGGGCCGGGGCTTGAACCCGCAAACGTGGAAGCCCGGGGCGGGTCTCGAACCCAATTTTTTCCCGTACGAATTGTTCATTTATATTTTCTTTTTCCGTACGGCTTGTTTTACGCCCCACCTTAGAACTACGGGGATCATTAGGGCACCATGGGTAGCGAGGGCCGGTCCTGGGTGCGAACCCAATTTTTTTCTGATCATTAGGGCACCCTCAGTAACGAACACCGGGCCAGGACTCGAACCCGACACCGTTTAATGCGCGACGCACATGTGTCAACTGATGCCCGGAGGCACTGGCTGATGTGCCAACTGGCTGATTAGGGGCCCTATAAGAGAGCGGCGGCACGGCTGAAGTCTTAGTATGCACACGGCTCCTGCCGGGCGACCACCTCTTTTCCTTAGGCTAGGTTCAGCTTGTGGGATAACTCCAAGTTGCAACATTCCCCTCCCCCATTTTGTGGGTGCCTTGCAACAAGGGGGGTTGGCACCAAGGGGGTTGGCACTATGGGGTGCCTTACACCAAAGGGGGTGGGGGTGCCACCAAGGGGGGGGTGGCACTCTTGCAACATTATGCAACATTTGCAATTGCATTGCACTCGTCCATTTTGCGCCCATACTCATGCACCCATAATCATGCTAAGAAACTAGGCTGTGGCGGGGTTATCTAGCTATGTTGCTCAACATAATACTTAAATACCATTTAAAATCGGTTGTGATGTCCGATACAATAAGGAAAGCAATAAGAAAGCACTTTATAAATTTTAGACAATGAGGAAACCTTTAAACTGTAGAGAGACTTGCTTGGTAATATATACGATGCAGGCAGGAAGGAGGGGTCAATTGCTGAATCTCCGAGGCTACTGAAACTACACCTTTTTTGAAAAGACTGTGTAGTGTGTAAGATGCATGCCTGTGTAGTAAGAAATATAGTGAGAAGCGCATATTTGAGAGTATGCTAGACTGTTCACAGGGTAGACGAGACATGTAAAAAGACTAGCTGAGGAGGACAGTGATGGGAAAGACAAGGTTCAGACACTTCCTGTCTTCTGTTGGAATGACGCATACAGACTCCTTATATATATATATATATATATATTTAAATTCGACTCGTGTGAATATGCATGGCGGGGTATTATGAGTAGAAGTTATAATGAGGTCGGTGTACAGTTCTCTCGAATGGTCTGTTAAATAATTTTAAATTAAATGTTAGGGCTCACTTACGTCTTCGCAGAATCTAAGCTCGCATGATGATACAACTTTCAGTTTTACCTTTTTAATACAGGTGGAAAAGCGTATGGTGCGTTTTATACGTAGATATATTAGGATTGAAAGTATTTTTGTGGTCTTTTGTACAAAACATGATGTTTTTTATACGAGATCTGATATCATAAAGTATTAAATTATAAAATTTTAAACGTTGTATAACGGTACGCTTGAGTTTGTGAAGACATGTTTGGTACAGCTTGTGACAAAATCAATAAGCACTATGATTGATTGGTGCGAAAGAAAAGTGAAAAGAACAAATACGTTTATTATGAGAATTATGAGGAATTGTGAACAGTCGATAAATTAGAGAAGTGATAATTAAGGTAATGTGAATAGGCGCTAATTATGACCAAGAGCGTAACTAGCTTTCAAAAGTTAGGGGGGACAACTATAATGATGAAAAATCCTGCGATGAATTTCTGCGCTGCTATCGTGTAGGTAATGTGTTTGCGACCAAAATGATGCTCTTAAAACACTATGATTTAGAGAATCATCTATATTTATGATAGTAATAGGAAAATCAAAGAAGCATTTTCACAATTACCTTATGTATATCAAGTATATACTTAACATTAAAGGAAAACAATATATGCAATAATTAAAGTAAAAAATAACTAGATGTCTCATTAAAGTATCTATCACTGCAGTATTAGCACTGAATCAGTAATACTTTCCAGCATACTAATAGGACTAATATAATTAAAGATTTACTCATCATAGATTATTTCAAGAACTAAATATTTTCCTTCACGTAAGCTAACTTAGATCAAAAGTTGGGGGGGTGGGGACAAAACCTATATTATCCCCCTCAGTTCAAAAGTTGTGGGGAACATGTCCCCCACGCCCCCCCTCCGTTAGTTACACCCCTGATTATGACTGCAACTAGTAAGATTCTTGATGAAAAAAATCTCAACTATTTAAAAATGCTAACCTCCCACAAACTCGACATCCCGTTTTCTTTAATTGCATCTATTAAGAAAGTTTTTTTTAACCCAAACCTACTTATTTGGATATTGTGTTATATAGATATAATAATAATAACAAGATTAATAACAACTAATAGTCGTTAAAGAAAGTTAAACTGAACTACTAGTCTGAAAACAATTACTGCGAGAAATATATAGCAAGATTGGGGTAGAGTCACCATTTAAAATATATCCTCCAATGTTACATGATAAAGCGCTTTGAAATTAAAATTTACATTTGAAACATTATAAAAGGAGACGTGTCTGCACTTATCTCTGAATATGAATGCATAATAGTGGCTAGTAGATGGTTTTGTTGTTCGAAATAATTTGTCACTTATATAGTAATTTTTGCACACTGGTTCCGAAAATAATATTCATTTTTCGACATTACGTACAGATTTTCCAAAATGTCATTTCATATAACACATGTAAGTAGTTTTCATTAAAACTGAGTCAATTTAATTTTGATTAAAAACTACTGAGATACCATTGAAGGTGTGACGTCATTATGACGACTGCTTACTGCTGGAGGTTGAAATGGGTTGCTACAGAATTATTACATAAAAGAAAAGGATCATTGCATAGATCCACAAGAAAACTCAGTCTAAATAAAGACGTATATGTAGTTGACTTAAATAGCATTCTTTCTTTTTAAAGTTGTTTGCATTTGTAATGAGCATAACAAAACGAAATAGGTACCTAATGTAAATTAAAATAAATAATATGTATTTATGTAGCTGCTTTTCCCTTCCAGTTTGCAGAAAATCCTTAAGTGATAGAAAAATGGATACCTTATTCGAAATCAGAATAATTGAATTATATAAATCAACTAATAGTAAGAAAACACCACTTACAAATTTCTTATTCGCAGGCCTGTGTAGTTTACACTCAATAGTTGGTAACAATAATGATTAACTACTTCTCGTTACAGTTAAATTACTAGAAAAAATTACATACGTTTAAAATGTTTATTATTAACTAGTTTGGAAAATCTGGCAAGATTGTGAACTGAGTTACCAATTGTGATTAACGTGCTTAGCAAAGAATTATGCAAATACTGTACATTAAATCAGTAAAACTTATGAAATATATATATATACATATATATATATATATATATATATATATATATATATATATATATATATATATATTCAACATCCACTCGTTTCACGTGCTTAATTGTGAAATTCATCCCATATATATATATATATATATATATATATATAAATGACGATAGACAAATAATGTTTAAGATGGTAATTGAAGCTAAATAATAATAGGTCTGCCGGTTAAACACTTAATTGTAAATTTAACTGCATAATGTATTTTAATAATATTTGTTATGGACTATAGTCTGCCAATAAGCCCTTTCAATTCATTTCATTTCGCTTCATTTCTTATTAGTGTAGAATAAACGAATTTTAATTAGAAAAGCAAAAGTTACTCCTATAATTGAAAATAAAATGTTTTATTTTAATTTTATTTAATTGTTTTTTATTTAACTTCATATAATACAAATATTAAACAAAGAAAATGTGTTTCACTTAAAACATGTTTAGTCTGAGTTTCTAATTTATGCTGTTCGCAATTTGTTAACATGTGAAAACAGAATTACAAATGAGTAGGTAATGTGATATTAAGATATGATATGTTTTGAGGTCGGTAGATACTCTCTTTAGACCTATTAAACCTTTTTTCAGATGTTTATTTTAAGTTTTCATTTCTAATGTTTAAGCGTATAAGCTCAAAATTGAGTGTCGAACTCTGTCTTTGTCTGCTTTTGTCTGTGTTTGTTTGTCTCATGAAAAACCTTGAAAGAACCCCATAGGACAGGAGGATTTTTTTTCTCGTGAAAGGCGATGATGAGCCCTTCCCCCCCCCCCAGGCGATGATTTTTTTTCTCCCCTCCAAGGCGATGATGACTTTTTTTTCCATCCAAGGCGATAATGATTTTTTTTTCTTTTTTTTAATTTAATTTTTTTAATTTAATTTTTTAAATTTAATTTATTTAAATTTATTTATTTATTTTTTTTTTGAAAGACCATGAAAGACACCTTATAAAGGAGGGACCGTAATGAAGGACGGTGAAGGATCCTCATGAAGGACGGTGAGGGGGGGAAATTTTCAAATTGATCCAATGTCTGTCTCCCCAAATGCCATCATACTACTCTCGGGTTATGGTACCGGAAATCCAAATCAGTGGAAAAGACCAGAGTGTTAACCCAACATCGGATATAAACTAAGGATGGACGTTTAGAACAAAGCATAGCCCGTTTGGAAACCACAGTGAGTAGTCCGAAAAGTAAGACATAGGAAGAAGAATTCAAGGTAGTCAAAAACCAAAGACGCTCAAAACTGAAATACAAGGATTCCGAACCCATTACCATAAAAAGTAGGTTTGACTTACTTGCTAACGAAGAAGAGGAATCCATTTTAATTGAGGATTCTGTAGTCAGAAATCAAGTGGGATTTTTCGGAGCTATCATAATTACACGACCAAGAGAAAACTAAGATGTTTTCCAGTTGCCACAAGTCAAACAATTGATTGGGAATTTGACAATATTAACGTCAAACGTAAAAGTTGTCCCATCATTGTACATGTTAGTAGCAATGACATTTTTCAGAGAGGGATGGACTGAGGCCATTTTAAATGAGTTCAGAAGCTAAACCGATAAGATTGAAAAAAGACACATGGGAATGGATGTAAGAATTCTCCCGAGACTCCACCTTAAGTAAAGCTATTAACATAAACAATACAGTAGAGTAAAACGCATTTGCGAGAGTAAAGGGATAAAGTTTGTCGAATTTTGGCCTACATTTTGTTAGATAGCAGGGAATACTTTGGCTCGGATGAGATTCACTTTAACCAAGAGGGCAAGAAGAAATTTGGGGATCTTCTGAACATTAACTTGTATAATCTTTTTAAATTAGGACCCCGCAACCAGTAATTGATCTTGCTCTACCACCTGTTAAATCTACTCCACTAGTAGTTAGTCCTTCTCCGCCAGTAGTTAATCCTACTCCACCAGTCGTTAATCCTTTTTGTGTGTTGTCTGCCCAAGCTCCTTCCTTAGCATTAATTGACTCACCTGTTTCGGGAAACGCCCCAGGTGAAATAGAATAAACAATAACTTAAAATCTTTTAAAATTGTACCATTCATTGCCACGTCAATCAGAAACAAACTACTGGAATTTATAGCGCAAGTCAAAACTAAAGAACTTTGATGTTATGGGAGTAACTGAATCCTGAATTCATTCTGAATCAAGGAACTTTGTAGGAGGATTTGAAAAGATAGGTTACAAGATGTTTCAAAAAGATAGGAACGGAAGGGAAAGTGGCGGAGTACTCGTGACTTCCTGCACTGGATAAATACTGCTTCTGCCCATGAAATTTTGGGAATTGAACTAAATTTCAACAATAAAATAGTACAGCTTTTTCTATTATATAGGCCACCTGACTACACCCCGTTGATAAGGACATAAACTTGTATACTCAATTAAGTAGATTAGTAAATAATAAGATTAGTGTAATTTTTGGTGATTTTAACTGGGGTAATATAAACTGTGAAGACAAAACAACTGATGCTGAAGGCTCAAGACTATTGAATTTACAGATGATAACCTATTAAGTCAGTGGGTTGACGGTCCTACTAGGGGTAATATCATAGTAAACTATATCTCATATTCACAAGCGAAGATGACCTAGCCTCTAACTTAACTAGTGGTAAAACTTTGAGTAACAGCGATCACTATTTGATGACAGTAGGTTTGACTTCAGGGTTCCAATTAGTACTCCAGAAAAGACACAAAAGTTGGATTTCTCTAGAGCAAATTTTGAAAGTTTCCGAAGCAGTTTAGACACTCTTGACGTTCTAATAAGCGAAGCTGTCAATGTCACCTGAAGTTCATATATGAATCAACTTAGAATATTACAGTGCACTTTGGTACCCACTAAAATAGTTTCTTCCTTGTAAACCAAGACACCGAAATGGTTTAACAATGAAATTAGCAGTGCTATTACGGAAAAAAATAGAACCTACAAACTACTTAAGTCACATTCCAATCTGACTAATTCAGAAATTTATATAAACCTACGTCAGAGGGTTAAACCCTTAATTAGATCCGTTAAACGTGATGAAAAAGCTATAGTTGCTTCACTCTGTAAAGTTAAACCATAAGAGTTTTTTGCCCATGTTAACAGCAGGAAGACAATTAAAAGTTATGTAGGTCTCTTTGAAGATAGAAATGGTATACTGAAATTTAGTGATATACATATAGATAATGCGTTAAACGAGTTCTTCGTTAGTCTTTATGGAAGAAGAGTTAACTGAAGCACCCTTAGACCATCCCTTAGAGACCATAAGTTTTACGAGAGATGAAGTATCACAACTAATTGACAAACTGAATAAGTATACATTACCAGTCCTGACTTATTTCTTCCAAGCGTATTAAAGGAGGTTAGCCACAATATTGTTCATGATTTAGTGACAATATTCAAACAATCATTCGAATTAGGGAAAGTTCCAACCTAGTGGAAATTAGCAAATGTAACACCAATCTTTAAAATAGGGGATAGACAAAATTCTTGCAACTACTGTCCGGTCAGTTTTTAACGTCAGTTGTCGGCAAGCTGTTGGAATCCATTATTACAGAACGTATTGTTTATCACTTCGAACCAAACAAGTTAACTTTTTATTCTCAATATGGATTCAGGCGAAAGAGTTCATGTCTAACAGACCTGTTAGAATTTTTTTATAATATGTAAACTTTATACGACACAACTAGAGCATTAGATATAGTGTATCTCTACTTTCAAAAGCCCTTTGACAAAGTCCCTCACGCGAGATTGATGACTAAAGTTAGGGGACTAGAAATTACTGGGCTCGTTTCCGACTGGACTGAAGATTGGTTAGGAGCTGGAAAGCAGAGAGTGGTAATAAATGGAGTGGCTCCGGTCCCAGTCACCAGCGGGTTCCATAGGGTTTCGTTTTGGGTTCTTTGCTTTTTATCTCCTATATTAACGAAATAGACGTTGGGCTCCTAAGTACAATTTCTAAATTTGTAAACGATACCAAATTCGGAAATAGTGTAGGTAATGAAGAGGGCTTACGCGAATGGTCTGGTACTTGGTAGATGCCATTCAAATTGCACAAATGTAAGGTAATGCATGTAGGTTATAAGAACCCGAAGACCGATTACTCTCTATTAGGGAGGAACTTGACTAGACTCATCTAGAGGAAGATTTGGAAGTTTATATCAGTAATGATCTCAAACCGTCAAAGTTCTGTGCAGAAGTCGAAAAGAGGGCCTTAAAAATACTAAGTTACACTATATTAAAAGACAGTTCCAGTTTAGAAACAAGATTGTAATGTCTCTTTGCAATTCACCAGTTAGGCCTCAACTCGAATATTGAGCACAGTTTTGGACTCCGCCCCTTAGGAAGGATATAGAAAGGTTGGAAAGGGTACGAGCAAAGGCCACAAAATTGATCCCTTCAGTGAGACTTCAAAACTACGAACGTAGATTAGAGTGCTTAAATCTGTTTACTTTAGAGACCAAGAGGTTGCGCGGTTAGTTTATTCAAGTTTAAAGATGCTCAATGGAATAGACACAGTAGACTAAAGAAAACTATTTTAATTTAATACCAGCTCGACAAGAAATAATGGCTTTAAATTGGAACTAAAAATATTTAGTACCTCCATCTGCGGTAATTTCTTCTATAAAATAGTCAGTATCTGGAACCAATTTTCCTCGGAGGTTGTTGGAAGCCAAAGTGTAAATATGTTTAAAAATAGGCTGGGCAAAGTTCTTAACACATTCAGGGTTTAAGACTGTTTCCACATAAAACAATTTAAGAATCTATTAAATAAGTTTTTAAAAATAATACAATATAACCCCGCAGGAGTTTCTTTAAACATTTACTCCTACACTTAGTCTCTGGTTGGACTGTGCCCCACATGTCATGATCTGCCATCGAGCAACTAATTTTTTTATCACTTGCCTCATAAACACCTCTAAGTGGAAGACGCTTGAATTCGTTGTAGCAACAACGGGTGATCAGTCCAGAGATGGGCATAAATACTTTAAAGTATATTTAAATACTAAATACCACGCAAATTTGTGTTTAAATACCAAATACATTACTGTAAACTGGAATGTAATTAAATACTAAATACATTATTTCAAAAATGTATTTAAATACAATCTAAATACATCCTAAATACATTCCATTTCCAGTGTTTATTATTATTATAGTGGTTTGACGCTTCCTATCCGCAACAAGGCAATCCAAAGAGAGGCAACAGAAAGAAGGGACTACATAAATCATAATAAACATAACACAGTGCAGTTTGGAACAGTTACAGGAAAAATAATTAAATTCTCGATTTACAAAAATTATGAGAAACTAAAATACTTCCAATAATGGAAAGAAAATCCATGAATTTTTGCAAATGTATTAAAAAATGTATTTGAAAATATGTATTTATAATTACAAAATACATCAATAATAATGTATTTCAATACGTTTTAAATACACTGAAAAAATTTATTTATAAATACAGTATTTAAATATCAAATACATTACTGCCCATCTCTAGTGATCACACACGAAGTACTTTCATTCTCCATAAGGGACAAATACACGGGGATAGATACAGGGACCTCCCACTGATATTCCTCGCCGAAGAGATTTCCTCTACTCTTGTTGTGGCACAACACCGAAAATTTTGAACAACTCAATATATCACTTGCTGCATAAACACCTTTCACGGCGGGAGACCCAAGTTGAAACTCGGCGACATTCAAAGAGGTGGCAGACACATACACATGACAGATATCCAATTACAGAAAACACGCTCACACACTTGTTAATAGAATAGATAAGTACTTTGTAGAAATACATAATACCTAATGAACAAAGAACTAAAAAAAATGCATGGCATGGATTAGGTGAGGAGGTAAAGTTGTGTTTCTGCCGTCCCTTTTTCTTTTATTTCTCATCTTTCTCTTGGGAGGCTGGGTGAAGGGTGAGGACATGGTGTGGAAAATCTGATTTCCTTTCTCATTCCTGTTTCAACCCCTTTCCTGTAGAAGCATATTATCACCTTGCCAGCGTGATGGCTTTGGCGTACATGGGTGTAGACATGGAGAGTTTGCTTAATCCCTCTAGGGATTAACCTGGAGTGGGTCATGGGGTCTTCGTTGGCCCGATACCTAGGTAAATAGAACTGTAAATATTTTGTATAAGATCAAAAACATACGTTCGAGGTTTTCGTGACGATACCAAGTAGTTAATATAAGATTAGCACAAATTTATTATTATGTTAGTTTATACAACCATGCTCTCTAGTGAGCGATTTCTATATGTGCCTAGTAGTATGACCGCAAAATGCCAGATTGAAATGCAAATTGCATAATGTTGCATAATTTTGCAAGAGTGCCAACCCCCACCCCTCCTTGTTGCAAGAGTGCCAACCCCCCTTTGTTTCAAGGCACCCCCACCCCCCTTTGTTGCAAAAGAAAAAATTTACCTGGGGGTGGAGGTGGGACGGCCTCACCCCCCAAAGGGCATACCTAACCTAAGAGAGAGAGAGAGAGAGAGAGCAGGAGGTGTTCGTCTGACAGCTGTCAGACGCATATGAGGTCTTCAGCCACCCTGCCGCTCTCTTATAGGCCCCTAATCAGCCAGTTGGTTTAATCAGCCAGTGCCTCAAGGCATCATCAGCCAGTGCCTCCGGGTGTCATCAGCCAGTGCCTCTGGGCATCATCGCCTCCGTGCATCAGATCAGTTGACACGCCGCGCGTTGGCGGGCACAAGTCCCGTGCGTTCGGTTGCTGGGCGCCCCTGGCATCACCCGTCCGGTGTTGGGAGCCCTAGGCCTCAGCCAGATGCCACAGTGCACGTGCACTAAAAGGATCCGGGTTCGCACCCCTGGCGGGACTCGTTACTCAGGGTACCCTAATGTTCTACCGTGGGGCTAAGGTTGGGGTAAAACACTTCAATTCAAAAAAGAAAGAAAAAAGAGCTCCGTAGGCCTAGGGTGGGTGTAGAAACAACTCGTACGGAAAATAAATCCCAACCGTGGGTCTAAGGCTGGTGTAAAACACTTCAATTCCAAAAAGAAAATAATTCACTAATGACGCCCGTCACACACACACACACACATATATATATATATATATATATATTATAATATTTCGTATAAACATGTCGAAAAGCATCCTATTCTGAACAACTCAATAAATGAGAAAATTAAATATATAATTGTAATTATTTTATTTTTAAAGTAAAGTTTTAGGTCTGTAACTTATTTTATATTTTTGTTAACTGTAATATATATATATATATATATATATATATATATATATATATTATATATATCTATTATAATATATATTTCAACATGGAAATCTGGAATGTATGTTCCTATAATTTATTTTATTTTTAAAGTAAGTTTTAGATCTACGAATTTAGAACATGTTTTTCATTCCTTCATACAATATTAAATTTGTGACACTTCTGCTGATTAACTTATCGTAATCCTAAATTGTAATTATTCTATTTTTAAAGTAAAGTTTTAGGTCTGTAACTTATTTTATATTTTTGTTAAATGTATTTTATATATATATATATATATATTATATATATATACAGGGTGTCCGACAATTATCTGTACAATTTTTGGCTGTTATTAAAAGTCAACCATGAAGTGTAGAAATTCCAGTGTTGTCCCATTTTACAGAGAATCTCTAAGTTTTTTCTGATACCACGTTTTGACAAGTTTTTTAGAAATGTACGCGGGTGACAGACATTGATGATTTAAAAGCAAGAATCACAGCTGCTATTGAGTGAATTGATGTGGATATGCTGCAGCGTACATGGCAACATTTGGATTATCGATTGGATGTTTTGCGAATCACTGATGGTGCACATATCGAATGTTTGTAACAACGTTACTTTAATAAAAGAAACTTTTGAAAATACAGATTCTAAATAATCTTGTTTAAGAATTTTACGTGTGTTATCAAGAATTTTATTAAAAGATGAAATTGTACAGATAATGTTCGGACACACTGGAATTTCTAAAAAACTTGTCAAAACTTGGTATCAGAAAAAACTTAATGAGATTCTCTGTAAAATGGGACAACACTGTTATTTCTACACTTCATGGTTGACTTTTAATAACAGCCAAAAATTGTACAGATAATTCTCGGACACCCTGTATATATATTTCAATTTTGGAAATCTTGGAAATGTATAGTTCCATATAATTTATTTTACTTTTAAAGTAAGTTTTAGATCTACGAATTTAGAACAGATGTTTTTCATTTCTTTATACAATGTTATATTTGTGACACTTCTGCTGATTAACTTATCGTAATCCTTGAAGGCAAAAGTTGAAGCCTCCTTTTTTTTGCTTAACAAACAAATCACCAAACAAATTTATCATACAAAACAAGAGCCGAGTTGGGTTCCTCTCTGCCTCCTTACAACGCAAATAACAATTCTGAAACCATATGTACATCATTTCTAATCACCATTTGACCGTTTAAGCAGATAAACAGTTTTCCCTTTGAACAACATACACAATACATATGTGTTTTCTAATCAGCATGCGGCTATATAAGCAAATACGAGGTTTATCCGTAAGGGTCAAGACTTCTTCTACAGTAAATTTATTTTTCGCAGAAAACCGAATTGAATTGTTCGGGAAAATAATCAAAGGCTTCATCGGACAACAAATTCATTTCAAACAGGCAGGTGTTTTGGTTGCCAAATCTTAAACCAATATTTGTTCAACGATTGGGAATATAAGTTTATCGCAGAAAAATGAAATTTGTATCAGATAATGGGACAGCAAATCGGGGCAGACGACACGCACAGATTTGATGCGGGACAGCCAATCACAGCACTGTGGGGCGGGGCCAGGACCTCGGTTGGGTACCATACAAGTGTATGCGCTAAGCCCCGCCCAAAATTTGCCGTTGGCATGCGCAGACTTCGCGGAATTAGCCAATCACGACACTGTGGGGCGTGCCCAGGGCCTCGGTTGGTCGAAAATGCATGCCTAAGCTCTAAATATCGCCCAAATTTCACCGCTAGCCAATAAGAAGCTAAGGTTCGCTCTTGTGGGCTGGCCACATGACCCCTTATAAAGCGCGAATCACGACGCAGAGCATCAGTTTCTCCAGCTAGTGATTTTACACAACAGCAATGAGTCAGCGGTGTTTGTACAACACCCCCGATTTCATGGAGGGCGAGTCTGAATATGCCCATGCAGCGGCACATCTCTTCATTGCTATAGGCCAGGGGGCGTTATTTTCTACCCAGCTTATTACGGAAATTTGTAACGATATGCAAGACCCGTTCAATAAAAACGATATATTTCGGTATATATATATATATATATATGTATGTATATATGGTGTAGCTTAATAATATTTTTCTCGATAATTAAAGATGACCTAGCGCAATTGTGTCTATCCGGGTCACATTTATATACATCGTTTCAATCATTGTTAATCTAACCTAACCTAACCTAACGTAACCTAGCTGGTGTAAACTAGCATAACCTAGCCTAACTTAACCTAACCTAACCTATCCTAGCATAGACTAACCGGGTGTAAACTAGTCTAAACTAGCCTAACTTAGCATAGCCTAACCTAACCTAACTTACACTAACCTAACCTATCCTAGTATAGACTAACCTGGTATAAACTAGCCTAACCTACCCTAACCTAACCTAACCTAACCTAGCCTAACTTAACGTAACCTAACCTAACCTATCCTAGCATAGACTAACCGGGTGTAAACTAGCCTAACCTAACCTAACTTGCCCTAACCTAACCTATCCTAGCATAGACTAACCGGGTGTAAACTAGCCTAACTTACCCTAACTTAGCATAGCCTAACCTAACCATATTGTTAATTAACTTATAAAAGATGCCAATAAACGCGTTTTGAAAATATGTTTAAGTATTGTCTGCCCCCTCATATATATTATATATATATATGGTGCACCAACCACGATCTTCAATTTCTCGATAATTTAAAGATGTATTTTCTTGTTAATAATTGGCAATCTAGATTCTTCATGTTTTCCTACAACGTAAAAATTTATCCCAGGGCACTTTACCGTTTATAATAACCTAACCTATCCTAACCTAACCTAGCCTAATGCAACTGAACCTAACCGGGCCACATTTATATTCTCCGTTTCAATCATTGTTAATCTAACCTAACCTAGCCTAACATAACCTAACCTAGCCTAGCGCAACTGAACCTAACCTAGCGTAGACCAGCCGGTCGTGAACTAACCTAACCTGACCTAACCGCAGACAGTGTCTCTCAGCGCAAACAAATCTCATTTATTTATTAGCATTGAAAATTAGTTTCTATTGTTTCTCGTTTATAAATGACAATCTGATTTCCTTTTGTTCTGAATTTTTCTACAACGTAAAAATTAGTCCCATTATGTTTTCAATTATTATCTGTCTCCATAGTGAATATATTAGCATTTATATATATATATATATATATATATATATATATATATATATATATATACAGGGTGTCCCAAAAGTCCCTATCTATTTTGTTGAAATAGGCTGAATTTCAAATGAATGTTTTAATGACATTATTGCATGCACCTTTCTAGACAAATACATGCATTAGATTTCTATTTTAATTATTTTTTAATTTTTAATTAATTTTTTCAGATCCATATCATTGGTGATGGATGTGCATGAACGCGTTATGATAGTAACATGTCGCATCAGAGGAATGGAATGTTGTGAAATTAGAGACCGATTCTCAAGAAGGTTTCATAAGCCTGGACCGACAGATAAAGCAATTCGTGAATTGGTGAACGAATTCAAAAGGACTGGATCTGTGCATGATGAAGGAAGAAGTGGACGCCCAAGAACAGTACAACTAAACATTGCATCTGTTCGCATAATGTTCGAAGACGATCAAAGAATGTCAGTTCGCCAAGCATCCCACAGATTGACCATACCCAAAACAACTGTTCACAGAATCTTGCGTTCGACGCTGAAGAAGAAGTCTTATCACATTCAGCTGTTACACATCTTACACGAGGAAGATTTTCCAAAGAGAGCAGCAATGTGTACGGAACTGGTCGAACAAATCCAAAATAACAATTTAATGGACCACATTTTGTTTAGCGATGAGGCGACTTTTCATACCTGTGGTAAAATCAATCGACATAATTGTCGCATCTGGGCTAATGAAAAGCCAACTGAGTTCACTGAATGGGAAAGAAACTCACCTAAAGTCAACGTGTGGCTTGGAATGACGAAGTCTAAGATTTACGGGCCCTTTTTCTTTGCAGAGACTACAGTAACAAGGCCTGTTTACTTTGATATGCTTCAAAATTTCTAGGACCTCAACTTCTTGAAGATGGCATTCTCGACAATGTAGTCTTTCAGCAGGATGGAGCAGTGGGGCACCATGTCATTATGGCAGAATTGTTCAGACATACCTAAACGAGCGTTTTCCAAATCGTTGGATTGGACGTGGGGGAAATAGGCCCTGGGCAACGCGATCTCCGGATTTGACCCCATTGGATTTCTTTGCATGGGGTTTCATTAAATCAGAGGTCTATCGCGGAAATATTCGAGATTTACCAGATCTGCGAGATCGCATTAGGCAAGCAGTTGAGAAAATAACCCCTGAAATGCTCGGAAATGTGTTCCGCAATGCAGCTGAGCTTGACCGCTTTGAGATTTGCAGAGATACAGATGGAGCACATGTGGAAATACTAATTAAAGATTTTAATGGTGTAATACTTGTAATTTGTATAGAAATACATCTGTATTCAGGTCAGTGTGACATTTATTTGAAATTCAGCCTATTTCAACAAAATAGATAGGGACTTTTGGGACACCCTGTGTATATATATATATATATATATATATATGATGAATAAAACCACGAAGGAAAGGAAACACAAAATGGTGCTCAAGCGCTTTCGTCTAATGACATCCTCAGGAACACTGAAGTACATAAAAGGGTGACAGCCTATATATAGGTTACTGAAAAAAATAAAAAATAAATAATATATATATATATATATATATATATATATATATATATATATATATATATATATATATATATTATATATATATATATATAATATATATATATATATATATATGCAATAAACGAAGAAAAAATAAAAATTAAAAATTAAAGGATTAACAGAGAGGCATACAGATTTGTAAGGAAAAAATATCGATTTTTAGCACAAGATCAAATGAATTATAAAAATACAAATTTATACTGGAAATCTGCCCGGGTTTTAACACTGCCTTTTTTGGTTAATTTCGATGTATATAAAAATAAAATGAAAATTAAAAGTTAATAAAGTAGCATACAAGTTTACCAAAGATATAGCGTTCTACCCTTCTTATCTAAATCTGTTTTGAAGGAATTCAAAACAACAGGATCGAGTTGAAAAAGACCTTTGCTTATGTTGAAGTTATTTGAAAGTTGGATAATGGCAGACTCAAGAATATTTCTATTAACAATGTTGCTAGAGCGGAATAAAACTGAAGCATTATTCCAATCAATACAGTGGGATAACTCTGACAAATGGACAAAAAGGGCACTGGACAACTGTCCTGTTCTAACGCAATATTGATGCTGTTTTATACGTGTGTGCAAATCCTTTCCCGTCTGACCTATGTAAAAGGAATCATTGTTTACACCCAATTTTATAGATAATGCCTGAATTATTGGTAGGGCTATTTTTTACTATGATATTTTTCACAATATTGTTATATGAAAATACTACATTAATATCTAAAAGTTTAAGTACATTAGCAATGCCTAAAAAGCCCGGGAAAAATGGAAGTACTAAAATATTTTGACAAAGTACGAGTGTTATTATTGGCACGATAGAAAGTTCGTTTTGCCTTGTTGAGACAAGATTCCATAAACGCAGATGGATAACACAGATCACTTCCAATACCGTTGATTTTTTCCAATTCGGCATCGATGTATTCCGGACTGGCGATCCTAAGGGCGCGGAGAAACATTGCTGAAAAAATGGCCTTCTTAGTGGGGGTGTCATGTCCCGAGTAAAAGTGTACGTAGGACAAATTGTTTGTTGTTTTCCGATAGATACTAAACTTAAAACCTGGGCTTTCCCTATGTACACGCACATCCAAAAATGGGATTGAATTGTCTTGTTCCACTTCTAAAGTAAACTTAATGGAGGGGACTTGATCATTTAACTGAAGGAGGAAGTTATCCAGGTCACGATTCATGGGCCAGACACACAAAATATCGTCGACGTACCGCAACCAAGGGATGCCAATCCCCAGGATTCTCGGAATGTAATTAATTTCGAAAAACTCCATATAAATATTGGAGAGGAAGGGCGATAAGGGGTTGCCCATGGCCATCCCAAAAACTTGTTGATAATACTCGTTATTGAAAGTGAATTTACAGTCTTTGATGGAAAGCTTAATAAGATCCAAAACAATGTGTGAAGGTAGTGGCAGGTCATACTTATGTAATTCTTGGGAGAGAAAGTCAAGCATATCGTCAATCGGCACTTTTGTAAACAATGAACACACGTCAAAACTGATCAATCTATCGTTAGTTTCAGTACGTGCATTATTCAATTTTTCAGTAAGATCCATGGAATTTTTTACATGTGGATCAGAGATAGTTCCGAGAATGGCGGACAAGACTTTGACAAGCCATTTGGAGAGTTTATAAGTAATAGAGCCTACCGAGCTAATAATAGGGCGCATAGGGTTGCCACCCCCACTAAGAAGGCCATTTTTTCAGCAATGTTTCTCCGCGCCCTTAGGATCGCCAGTCCGGAATACATCGATGCCGAATTGGAAAAAATCAACGGTATTGGAAGTGATCTGTGTTATCCATCTGCGTTTATGGAATCTTGTCTCAACAAGGCAAAACGAACTTTCTATCGTGTCAATAATAACACTCGTACTTTGTCAAAAAATATTTTAGTACTTCCATTTTTCCCGGGCTTTTTAGGCATTGCTAATGTACTTAAACTTTTGGATATTAATGTAGTATTCTCATATAACAATATTGTGAAAAATATCATAGTAAAAAATAGCCCTACCAATAATTCAGGCATTATCTATAAAATTGGGTGTAAACAATGTGATTCCTTTTACATAGGTCAGACGGGAAAGGATTTGCACACACGTATAAAACAGCATCAATATTCCGTTAGAACAGGACAGTTGTCCAGTGCCCTTTTTGTCCATTTGTCAGAGTTATCCCACTGTATTGATTGGAATAATTCTTCAGTTTTATTCCACTCCAGCAACATTGTTAATAGAAATATTCTTGAGTCTGCCATTATCCAACTTTCAAATAACTTCAACATAAGCAAAGGTCTTTTTCAACTCGATCCTGTTGTTTTGAATTCCTTCAAAGCAGATTTAGATAAGAAGGGTAGAACGCTAAATCTTTGGTAAACTTGTATGCTACTTTATTAACTTTTAATTTTCACTTTATTTTTATATACATCGAAACTTAACCAAAAAAGGCAGAGTGTTAAAACCCGGGCAGATTTCCAGTATAAATTTGTATTTTTATAATTCATTTGATCTTGTGCTAAAAATCGATATTTTTTCCTTACAAATCTGTATGCCTCTGTTAATCCTTTAATTTTTATTTTTTATTTTTACTTCTCCGTTTATTGCATATATATATATATATATACATATATATATATATATATATATATATATATATTATATATATATATATGTATGTATATATATATATATTATTTATTTTATTTATTTTTTTCTGTATCCTATATATAGGCTGTCACCCTTTTATGTACTTCAGTGTTCCTGAGGATGTCATTAGACGAAAGCGCTTGAGCACCATTTTGTGTTTCCTTTCCTTCGTGGTTTTATTCATCATAAATATTTTTCACGTGTTACTTTCGTGAAATAATTTTCATATATATATATATATATATATATATATATATATATATATATATATGGTGTGTTTTATTTGTACATCTCTCGACAGTTTAAAAATTTATAGAATATATTAGCATTTATATTATATTAACATTTATATAGCATTTATATAGAATATATTAGCGAATATATTAGCATTTATATATATATATGGTGTGTTTTATTTGTACATCTCACGACAGTTTACAAATTTATAGAAAGTTCTACAGATAGGATTTTAAAATTATCAAAACTTTTAAGAATTATCTGCTTTTAAAATATGTGGTATTTTCTCTTATTGTATCTCTTTATTTTTACTTAAACTTATAAGACCGTTGCGGAACTTGACCTCATTATAACCGCTTGTGATGAAAGGGGCATCAATGCTATGGATGATTCTCCGAACAGTCTACCCATCGATACAGAAGTCGCGGTATTGAATCACAGTCGGTCAAGCGAGCGCGAGATTGCAGACGAGTTAATGTAATTGTTTTTAGGTTATATATTATGTTTTTGGAGTCGTAAACAATAAGATTGGGTAGGCCAGATTAGGCTATATACACGGTGAACCAAAAGTAGGTGGACAGTAGGTTGAATACGGTTTGTGTTATATTATATTATAACTATGGTGTTCATTATAACTATGGTGTTTGTGTTATATTATATTAAATATTATAACTAAATTTATTTAAATTTTATTTTGTATTATAGTATACAAAAAAATTAAATATGTGTTCTCAAAATAAACGTTATCATTTACTGTCCACCTACATTTGGTTCACCCTATATATATATATATATATATATATACGGTGTACACAAAACGAATTAACTGCATCCAATTTCATGACATTTATTTAAATTACAGGGCCGAGACGGTGCTAGATCATATTATAACCACTTTTGAAGAAAGGGCGATAAATGAAGTGATAGCCACTCCGCCTAGCCAACCTAGCGATCCAGAAGTTGCGGTATTGACTCACATCCGGTCAAGCGAGTGCGAGGTCATCGAGGAGATTATGTAAGTATTTTTTAAGATAAGAACAAAGCACAATATATTTTCATTTATTAAATACTAGAAATCATGTACAAAAAGGGTCAGTGCCCAATTCTTAATGGATACAAAAGTATAAATAGGGTTACACAATATACATCTTACACATTACAGGGTGTACTAACATATGGGAACCTTTTTTTTATCTGTTTGCATACACTTTTATCATTCATATTTGTGTCGCATAAATCGAATAATTTTAAAAAATTCATAAATCCCTTCCCACGTGACATATGCATGAGAAACAAAATATAATACAGTCCACATGTTTTAGTATAATATCTTTGGAAACGATATGGATTCCAAATAATCTCTGGCACATCTAGTTGCACTATGAACTTCACAATTGCCGAGTCATTCCATGGTGGAAATCCGAGTGAATCGAAATAGTACATTCTTTCCTTAGTTTTAAAATAGATTGCAAACCAATGAATACCCTCACCACCCACAATGTCGGTGTTAACGATAACCCCGTTCCATTTTCTCATACTATCCAGTTTCATTATTTCATTCTTTGCAAAAACACCGATAAATTTTGAGCGCGAAACTGTCACTTTTCATTACTCTCTGGAGTGTAAGTGCATCCATTTTAAAAATCTGTGGCGACGTTCCTGAAACGGTCAATCTCTATTAGGGCTTGCGACTCGAGGTATACTAGTACACTAATAGGCGCGTCTATAGGTTTGGCAAACTCCAGCCTCACTGAGATGGTACCTCTCTGTTGGGGGTTTAAATGCGTATTTACGCCAGCAGTTAAGTCAGGCGTAATGTCAAATGAGTAAATATTAAACTCTTCAACAAATTCTTTCAGCGTTATGCCGAAACCAAGTTTGTCACACGCACCAGTATTATGAGCCAAACTACTATAAGCTCTCGCGCAGAGCGGTAATACCGCGTCTGTTGAGTAATCCATATTCATTACCCCACCCAGAGCGACGCCATTTACGTCTAGAGTAATATTTTTAACGCAGAAATTCTCGAATTTTAACGCACTCTTTTTATAATTTCCATTCGTCGAGGCGTGGTCTTGCATTCCAATTAAATGTTTTCTAGCTGTTCCGATGCCAGCCCTGCGGGAATCGTGTACAGTTTGATCTGTACCTTGTTAATTGGATATTTTACTGTGGCATGTACAAAATCTTTCTCAATTTCTATTTGCTTCGGGGAGCTTAATTTCACTCGGCGTATACACAAATACGTTTCCATGATGTGTATCACAACGGGTTTCACGCCTTCTTCTTGGTCTGTCCCCAGATTTATGCAGATCTCTGGGCTCGTGCGGGTAAGCTTCAATTTCATATGTACCCCGTTCATAAGCAACTTCTCCTGGAAAGTAAAGTTGTATGCAGGCGTCCAAAACACTCCTATATCTTCTTTTTAGAATTTTTAAATTTATCCTTTATTCCATTTTCATCTTTAGAGTGGTAATACCCCTCGGCGATCAAAAAGGTGTCCTTCGCTTCTTTTGAAAAGTTGAGGACATTTTCCAGATACGATCGTAGATGGTAGTACCTCGTGCCTGCCGAGATGTTAGTCTGATTTAAATATACGTCACACTGACTGAATATGGAGTGCAGAAAGTTGGTTTCGGGGTATGCAGCATAAATATCATCGCAATCCGTTCCGTCAGAATGGGCAATGCGTAGTTTAACATACATGTGCATCCAACTCGGGTCAAAAAAGTAAGGGCCTGAGCTGGGTATCACGAATTCTATAGGGGCACTGGGTGAACTAATTGTGTTTAACGGGTTAATTGTAATAAAGTCACCATTTTCAATAGAGACCTGGGTAGGGGGCATATCAAAGAGGGACAGTTCCGATTTACAACATTGTGAACTACACGGATGAATGAAACGTGCCATGACGAGTCAGAAATAGTGCTATCTTCCCTCGACGAGTATTAGTCAATCTATGATTCGTGAGTAGCGTCCTCAGCTTATATCAGTTAAAAAAATGATCAGCCATAGGTTTCATACGCTTTGAGCACTTCTTTTTTGGTTTCTTTTTGCGTTTAACGCCACGTGATGGTAACCCCTTCTTCCTAGCAGGTCTCTTTTTTCCGCCATGTGTTGGTAACCCCTTATTCCGGACAGATCTCTTCTTTCTGCCACATCGCATTTTTCTCTTCGCATCTTTGATGATTTCATCCCGTATTCGTTTTAAATGTTTTTTTGAGCTTCTTTAGGCTTAGTGCCAGCCAATATATTCTCTGCCGCGTTAAAACATGTTTGTAACGCCTTCCTCCCTAGGTACCTGGCCCCCCTCTTCAACAGTGGGACAGCGGTGCGTAGTATGAATGAAAAAATGGACCCAAGTCCAATACCACGCTGGTATCTCACCCCTCGGTATAGTGTGAAAGGCTTTCTGTCCATTGTAACTCAGTGCGCCGAAAGTGCAGCTTCACTGTTAAGCTCCCGTCACCGAATGGGAAATTTTTACCCTCAATCGTTCTTATATATAATGAGATATTGGTTATTAGGTTAGTTGCGACATTCACATAATGGGGTATGTCATCCAATTTCTCCATCTTCAATTGATACACTAAGGTGGACAAGTCATGCTATGCCTCGTGAAACGTGTCTCTTTGGAAGGCTGCTCAAAATCACCCCTCGGTCATAATTTTGAACACTCTTCCGTCTTTAAGATTTCTGTTAACCTTTGATTTTAGCATTAGAGTATGTGCAGAGTTTCCTTTGTTTACGATTTCGTATATTAAATCATTCGTAAGGCTTGAGTTTTTAAAACATACGTTTAAGTCTCTCACAACATCCTCAACCGAACCATAACGCCCCGGCCCTAGTGTTACTTCTGTACTGAAAAACTGCAACCTTATTCCGGGCGATCCGTATAGTTTCATCACGAGTTAACCCGGCTCTTGCACACTCATTCCAGTCTCTAAGAACCGTAAAAACGGTGTCTTTATAATCAATATTTAAAAGGAGGGTGTCCAGCTGAATTTCACATATCCCCACCTCATACGAATCACGGCATAACTCAATGGGTCCATGGAGCTCTGTTACAAACTTGGCTAGTGTGTTGTTAGGGTGAACAGAGAGGGACGAGGAGGACGGGAGTGTGACGTAGAAATGGTTAGGAGTCATGCTGCATACTAATTAAGCTTCATTACTACATCAGCTTTTATATACTGTAGGTATTGAAGCTTTCTAGGTAACCTAGCAACTTCACAAGGTACATTTTTCTCTTTCTTGTAACTTTGCTTCCTATAATTTTCTCAATTTTAAACACATTTTTTCCTAAATTAAATGCCACTTTCTGCAATTCATCGCTGTAAAAGCCTCCCGAGATCTCTTCTCGATTCAAATCTTCAACGTAACACATCATTATATTGCCCTTAGATCTCATAGCCCTAACTTTAAAAATCTCGCGCGTCCAGCCTTGCTCAAATCCCTTCGCGAATTTATTCCCCGAACGTGAGAACCTTATATAGTCATTGATTTTGAAACGCGCAGAGTGTAGTGGTGGTGGCGGCACTCCATCTCGTCTCGGCGCTTGCCTCTTTCTAAAACATCGTTAGGCTTTGCACCAATCGTAAGATAGTGAGAACGGTTACAGGATGAAGCCAATGATCCGCGAGCGTTTATATATCTGTATGTGTTTTTATGTGTAAAATAGCGGTGCATGCGTTCCTTTATGGTACGTTGAACTGTTTCAGCTAAAGGAGCCTTATGTATAGAATTAGAAGTGTAATAGCTGATATTAAACTCTGACACCATGTTCTGAAAAGCGCGTCCTATAAATTCTTTTCCAATATCCGTACAAAAGTAGCCAGGAATCCTGTTTTCTTTCAAAATCAGCGTTTTGACCGCTTTAGCAACTGTTTCAGGCGATTTATTTTTCAGGGAAATTAACCACAGGTATCTAGAGAATACATCTATTATGAATAGGATGTAACGGTAGCCATCGTTATACATTGAATATTTTTTAATGTCTGTTAAATCTGCCTGCCAAATAGAGTCAATCAAAGCGGCTGTTGTTTTGGCTGTTTTAAACCTTTTTCTCACCGGTTTATGAAGTGTATAAGCATCCTGTCACTGCAAAAATCTCTCAACATCTTTTTTCCTTACGCCATAAGCACCTCTGTACAATCTATTAACGCCACCATAGGATGTAGGGTTAGAAATGTCATAATAGTGCTTACTTAATACGAAGGTGTAGTCAATTGTGACACGTGCGATGCATGTTCCAAGTCTTTTAACCTATTCAGATTACCTATCAATGTTTTGGGTACATTTATTTGTTGTAGTCTTGCCTTAATATGCCTCCATCCTGTTGGTGAGGGCCTATCCCACTTTCTCACCAGATCATGAATAATATCAACGATATTGGACCCTTGTACCCTTGTTCCTTCAACAATGACCTCGCTTGTATCGGTCCACTGTATGATGGGGTCCTCACTCAATAGATTTTAAAGACTTAGCCCTTTATTCCTCAATGTATGGGGGAGGCTGTTTTTTAGCACATGTTCGATGTGTTGTGTTCCGTTGCTCTTTGGTTCCCCAGGTCCTGTTTCGTTATGCTCAGCGCTACTTGAGCTGTGCCTCACGGGGAGCTCTGTAGGATGCTTATAATCTTCGTACTCATGTAGAAAATTCTGCAAAGCCTCTTGGTACAAGATCCTTTTTTCATGAGGTGCCTTTTCACTGTTTAATAGGGCTAGCAACTCACTTTCCATTCTTTTAAGCCTACTTTTACAGGCCTCTAGAACCGTGTCTGGACTCCTTTGTAATGAAGCATAGACCTCGTGCGGAATCACAACCACCTTCTTCATTATATTAATCTAGTCAGTAAAGGGTCCAAAACTGAAAATAAGATGGGCAGGAACGATCATCCTCTTTGTACAATAATGCGCTTTTTCTTAACCACAGTCTGACTTTTATGAGCGAGCGTCCGTATTATGTTCTTGTAACGACGTAAGCGAGTCTTCTGAGAGGGTTTCATTGGTACATTACATTTTATAACATTAAGGCAGATTTCACAGATGCCTTTTAAAAATTCAGAGTCGATCTTTTTAACAAACATCTGCTCCAATGCCCGAGGCAGTCGTTTATAGATTTTTATTAATTCGCCTATTCCTCATTCTAGAATATACACGGTTTCAAGTTCGCTTGGAAATATATTCGTTCTTAGAAGCACCCTAAACGTGTTTCGCGGGTGAAGGTCACAAAGCAAATATCCATAACGTTGGTTTGTGGCCTCTTTATAAACCTCCAAAAACTCCTTACGCTGATTCGAGAACATTTGATTGGCTAACACCCCAATTTGTGACATCTCTACGTTGCGCGAATAAGACTAGATATTGCATATTTAGTGACACATCACGCATGTATCTATTTTTGAAAAATAGACTCTGATTGATGAAGAACACGCTTATGTTAAGGTGGTGGGAGAATACTGTAAATGTCTCGGCAAACGTTTTATCCATCTCCAACATGAGGTCGTCAATTACGATGACTGTATGCCCATTTCTCTTTCACGAATTAACGTCATAGACCCCCTTGTGGAACAAAACATCATCTTGTTACTCGTTGAACACTGATTGGTATGTCGAATAGCACCATATAACTTTATGCACAAGTTTTGAGAACATTTCCCCCTTTTCTTTAATGATTTTAAGCATAAACACCGTTTTACCACATCCTGTCATTCCAGATATAATACATGTGGATGGGCTCGTGAACCTGAATTTTTCTACAGATTCCATTTCTAACACGTCACACCCCTAAGTGGGTCATTTACAAAATATTACAAATAACGAGTGCTGCTCCTTATACTTTGTTTTCTTCTTCCACAGAACCGTGAATGACGACGATGTACACGGATGAACCCGTTGACCGTGCATCTACAGGTCCCAACCCCGCCGATGAGCCCTCACCAGCGACATCTGTTGCACGTTCAAAGCGGAGGTGTGATGACAAATCCTCCACGTCAGGTATAAAGCGTTCCAGGGTTGTTGGAACGTCGGTAATAGAACCCCAACCCTCAACGTCTTACGCAACAAGCCCCAGTAGTAGCCTTCCGCCAATATACCCCCTTATTCATCCTCCACAGCAGCTCCCGTTCTGTTGAATCTGCAGTAATAGAGCCCCAACCCTCAACGTCTTACGCAACCAACCCCACAACAGTCGTCCTCAAATATACCCCTTATTCATCCTCCACAGCTGCTCCCCGTTCTGTTGAGGATGGTATAACATTCGAGTTGGTGCGCACCGCAACCCCAACCCCAGCCTTGACTAGAAATCGGTATATAGTCAGGGTTGATCCTAGATCCGTGTATAGCAACGGTATTGAACACGGACTACGTCGCGTGTAGAGCGTATTGTAGAGTTTGCCCTTCAGAACCGCGACGAGCGTGAAGTCAGGACGAGGCTGTCCTTCGGATTCGGGTCAGATGACGGTGATGTAGATGATTTTTGGGTAGTAGTACCATTCAGGCGTTTGGCGGCTGAAGATGTAGAGTATATATTAGGTCGTATAATGCAGGCCTCCAAAGTAGTATAGCCTTCAATATGGACAACTTCACGGTAAATATTGACCGTGTATTCCGTGTTGCGGGTCATAGTGCCACACCGTATACTCTTAACTTCAATTCTCAGGCTATTTATAGACGGCATATAAACGTCGATCGTGGTTGCGGCTTTATAGCAGTAGTCTTAGCACGTATGTTTACTGTGCTAAATACGGTCCGAGCAAATTTGGCTGCCTACGGTAGTGGAGCGTGCCCGTAAACTAGCTGTAGACTGTGAACTTGAGTTTGATGTAATATGGGTCCTGAAGAGCTGAGAAGGGTAGAACAGGAAATGAATGCTCGTATAGTTGTATTTGGACTGGATGATCGTCGTAGAACTGTGTATGTTTTTAAAAGCTGTGTGAGAGATCGTACAAGACCCCTACTTATTTTAGGACTGTCAGGTACAACATATCTCCCCATCCGTAATATAAGGTGCCTTTACGCGAGTTATGACAAAAGTCGAAAATATGGACGACATCATGATTTGTGTAAGGGGTGTCTCGAGTTTGCGGATGATATAGTGAAACATTGTAAAGAATGTCACATGGTATGTGAGCAGTGTAAAAGCACCAAATGTGAAAGCCGTGTAGTTGAAGCTGAGAAGAGGGATTGTAATGTGTGTAGACGCACATTTTTCAATAATAACTGCTTTGAGTCCATAAATCAATTGGCACGTGCAGGAAAATGAGAATCTGTGAATGTGGTATGTATCACATGATGGATAATTGGGAAATTTGCCCATAAATGTGACGAAATTCACTGCTCTACATGCCATGAGAACTATAAGGCGGATGGTGTACAGCATGTATGTTATATGAAAGACGCCAAGCCTAAAAACAACCCTTGTATAACTGTGTACTACGATATAGAAACATACACGAACGCTGAAACCAAAGAGGTCAGTCCACATTTACTTGTGAGCCAGATTATCTGTGGTGAGTGTATGGAGATCGAGTGTGATGAGTTTCACAAATGTGGTAAACGGACAAACGTTTTTAAAACGAATGTCCACGATAGCCCTGTAAAACTATTTGTGTCCTATATTGTCAAGTTAGCGGACAAGTTCAAAAAAATGACTGTGTATATTCTCGCCCATAACGGGGCAAAATTTGACACACAGTTCCTTTATAAGGAGCTGCTTGAGCACGAGTCCTCTGAGATATTTACAGGTGATCCATTGAAAAGAGGCAACAAATTAATACAGATGCAAATAAGAGGTAATGTACAATTTAAAGACACTTTATTATTCACACCTTGTAAATTAGCAAAGCTACCCAAGGTGATGGGCGTAGCAGCTGAGGTTTCAAAAGGATACTTCCCTTACACATTCCTCACTAGTGAAACTTTAAATTATGTAGGACTACCTCCACCCAAACATTACTTTAACTATGATTGTATGAGCGCAGATGAACGTGAAGATTTTGATCGATACTACAACAGTTTTAATGAACGTAATCCTTATAATATAGCTGAAGAATGTGAGCGTTATTGCGTGAATGATGTGCGCGTGCTTAGAGTATGTTTCCAGGCCTTTAAAAGGATGTACATTTGCCGTTTCAAATGCGATCCGCTGCAAGTCGCGACCACCATCGCCTCATTATGTTTTACGGTGTTCAAGAATAACTTCATGCCTAAACCTATAGGGTACGGGTGAGGATAGGGGATGAAACGAAGTGTATTGTGAAGGCTAAGGGTATCACGTTTGATTCTAGAGAAATTGGCTGCCAGTTCCTTTAGGTTCTCTCTCTCTCTCTCGGGAGGGCGGGTGAAGTATTTTGCACAATCCCGTCCCGAGGGTTACTAGGACCCCATCCCATCCCTACCCTGTCCTTTTAGCTTACGTAAGGTTGTTCTCTCCCTACTGCTACCTCATGCGTGGGAAGAGAGGCTTTGGAACCTCTATAAATATCACCATTTAACGCCGTAGGTTGTGAGAGACTGGGATGGAGGGGTCCCAGGCGTAGGGGCGCGATGAATGGAGTGTGGCTAGTGCCCCGTTAAGCCCATTCCTAACGCGTAATGGCCTGACCAGCCCCCTGCGACCGTTCTTTGGTGACCAATTGATGGTGCTTGGCTGTACTGCTCTGAGGTGAGAGAGCTTTACTGCCCAGCTGGCTGCCAGGCCAGTGTAAAGTCTCGGGCGTAGCCTCTGGGTTTGGTGGGATATCCCTTGAACACTGGATTCTAAGAGTCTGGCCGCTTGTGAGTGACTAGTAAGACTTAGTAAGGGGCTGCATCTAGCTGTCTCTCCTGGCGGAAAATCCGTGACGCCTGCGTCGCGAGTGTTTGTTAGTTGGTAGCTGCGACACGTTTGGGAATGTGCGGCCCTGGGGAGACCTTTGGTCGGTGCGGCAGCAGCGAGGGGTGTAGTCATCTGGAAGGGCTGAACGTCACTTGCAAATAGGTGGATGCGTCTACGCGCGGGAAGAATTCCCCCCCCCCCCCCCCCTTTTCATATACTGGTCAGAATGTTTTTGATAGTTTTCATTGCTAGAACGCTTTATCTTATTCAGAGTATTCAGAATTCGAAAAAAAAAAAAAATTACAATGACTGGACCGCAGAAATTGAAGGCTGAATGTGCGAAGTGTGAAGTGAACCAGTGGGTGACGAACTTCAAAGAAGCTTGCTTCGAGAAGATCAACCACTCCAGCATGTGCCGCTTTTGCGAACTCATGCGGTTTTACGAGAAGCTAGAGGAGAGGGTCCGGCGGCTCGAGTCGTCCAGACCGGCTGTTGGAGGTGCGGCAGTCACTGACGAGGCTGCACCGCCGCCTAACCCGGAGCTCATTCAGGATAGGATAGCTGCCGTGGAAAGGCGGTCCAGCGATGGAATGGACAGATCTCGGGACCGCGGAGAAAGGGTAGAGCTGATAGAGAAGGGTGGGAAGGGGTCGATAGAGAAGGGTGGGAAGGGGCCGATGAAGAGAAAGGGTGGGAAGGGGCCTACTGATGGCCCAAAGAAACCGAAGGATGTAACTACCGGTCGGGGTGGGTCGGGTGGTGTAACTGCGTGTATGGGTGGCGACGGGTTTCGAAAGGTCTCAGGCAAGAAGGCTGCGAAGCCGAAGCCTGAGAGCCCAGATGCCCCTGTCAGGACCTCTAACCGCTTTAGTCTCCTGTGCTCGAAGGAGGAAGACACCGTTTTGATTGGGGACTCACAGATCAGGGGCCAGGAGAAGTACTTTGCTTCTGCAAACCGGGATGGGAGGAAGGTAAGGTGCTTACCTGGGCGGGGAACGGCTCACTTAAGGAAGGAGGTAGAGAAGGTGCGCGTGGCTAGTCGGAGGACTGCGATCGTTGTCCACGCTGGTGGCAACGACCTGTTCCTCAAAGGCGGTAGGGTAGGTCTTTCAGAGGGGATCATCACCGAGATCATGTCTCTTGCGGATGATCTAAAACTGAAGACAGACAGGGGAATGTTAATGGGTATTTTACCGCGAATGAATGCCAGTGACCACGCACTCAGTAAGGTCATTGGCATCAACGAGAGGGTGCAAGACTTGTGCGTCCCGCTGGGCGTGAGGTTTATTGACCCCTTCGACGCATTTTCAGGTAGGTGGGACCTTTACCAGAGGGATGGTGTCCACCTCAATAACAAGGGTAAAGGTGTGCTAGGCGCGCTGCTCGACCGGCACCTATACAGAATGGTGAGGTCGAGTCCGGGGAGAGATGATGGGCCCCCAGCGGGGAGGGATGATGATGAGCCGGTGGCGGACGTACCTTCAACTGAAGGGTGCGTCCAGGTACAGGTGGGTGACCCTCCTTCTACGTTGGAGGGGGCTCAGGCTCCTGCAGAAGTTTCCCCCTCGTTAGTGAGGGGCTCTTCAACTCCCGACAGCCCTGGCTGTTCGGGAAACGGATCGTGCTAGGGGGCGGTCAGAATAGGGGTGGCTCCCTCAGAGCAATGCTTTTTAATGTTAGGTCGATTAGGAACAAGTTTTGCGAGATACGGGCGCTCTTAGCATCAGAATACCAGGATATCGTTGCTATCACCGAGTCCTGGATTCATACTGATCGTAGGGACTACGTTGGGGAGTTCGAAATTCCCGGGTATAGAACGTTTCGCAAAGACCGCACCCGTGGGGAGGGGAGTGGGGTACTAATATACGTCAGAGACACGTTGAGTCCGGTTGACTTAGGCTGACCATACGTACCGTTTTGAACGGGACAGTACCGTTTGTTTTATATTTCCTGGCCGTCCCGTCGTTTTAATAAAAATGTCAATTTTGTCCCGGTTTATGTACTTCCTTTTTCATGAATACAGAATATTACATAACCCCGTCCCTTTTTTGCCATCCCAATGTCCCGTTTTTGTCTCAAGGAAATATGGTCAACCTAGGTTGACTGCCAGTTCCTGTCGGAACGGGAGCTGCTTGGCGTCGATCTGAATGTGGGAGGGACGAGCTATAGGTTAATCTTGGTGTACAGACCTCCGCATCTCCTCCTCGAGGAGGATACAGCCCTGTACACCGAACTCAGTAGCCTACTAGGGGATAGGGTGTGTGTAGTTTTAAGAGACTTCAACTGTCGCGGCATAAAGTGGGAAAACAGGACTGCTGATGCTGAAGGGAGGAGGCTAGTTGACTTTGCTGATGAGAACTTCCTCACTCAGTGGGTCACCGAGCCTACACGAGGCGAAAGCGTTCTAGACTTAGTGTTCACGACTGAAGACAACCTCGTCACTGGCCTCACCGTTGACGAATCGTTGGGCGGGAGTGATCACAGTCTTATTAGGTTCCGTGTGTGCGTCCATCGGGTGAAGCGTAGTAACTCGAGAGGCAGTAAGCTCGATCTCCGGCGGGCGAACTTTGTTAGCCTCAGGGATAGCGTAGGAGAGATGGGGTTAGAGGTCGGCGGCGAGGTTGAGGGAGTGTGGAGTGCATTCCGGGACGAGTTTATGGTGCTGCAGTCTGCTGCCATACCCTCAAAACCGGTCACCCCTTCTTCAACGCAGCCTAAGTGGTTCAATCGTGACATCGCTTCGGCTATCCGAAATAGGAAAGTAGCGTATAGGAGGGCGAAGGCCAATCGTTCCCATGAGAACACTGAAGCGTATGTCCGCATGTGTAGGGAAGTGAAGGCGAAGGTTAGGCTAGCGAAACGTAACGAAGAACTACGGGTGGCAAGCGTCTGCAAGGGGAACCCTAAGGAGTTCTTCAGTTATGTTAATAGTAGAAAGCCTCGGACGCGGACATCGCCAATGTGCTTAATGAGTACTTTGCGGGAGTGTTCACTAGGGAGGACACCCGCATCATCCCCGAGCCAGGTGTGAGGCACGAAGGTGCTGGCCTGGATAGTGTTCGATGTGCCGCGACAGTCGTTGCCGATAGAATAGACAAACTGAGCGCTTTTAAGGCTCCTGGGCCAGACCAGTTTCTCCCCAGAGTGTTGCGGGAGGTGCGCGACCAGGTGGCTCCCCACCTGGCTACAGTCTTCAACAAATCGTTGGAGACGGGCCAGGTGCCTGGTGACTGGAGGGAAGCCAACGTGACCCCTATCTTTAAGAAAGGGGATCACGAAAGTCCAGGAAACTATCGTCCCATTAGTCTCACTTCAGTTGTAGGTAAATTATTAGAGGGGATAATAGCGGATAGGATCGTTGACCATTTTGATTCCTACAAGCTGCTTGTGGCTCCCAACATGGGTTTTAGACGGCATTGGTCGTGTCTCACCAACTTGCTCGAGTTTTTTCCACGTCATGTTGGTGTGAGTACGATAAGTAGGGCGATTGATATACTTTATCTCGACTTTCAGAAAGCCTTTGATAAGGTACCTCACCGCCGGCTAATGACGAAAGTGCGCGCGCTGGGTATCGGTGGGGAAATAGGTATGTGGGTTGAAAACTGGCTGAGGAATAGGCGGCAGAGGGTGGTAATTAAAGGGGCTAGTTCGGGTTGGGCCTCAGTCACTAGTGGGGTTCCTCAAGGTTCCGTTTTGGGGCCACTGTTGTTTATCATTTACATAAATGATATCGACGGTGGTATCGTCAGTCGGATCGCCAAATTCGCTGATGACACCAAGCTTGGGGCCAATGTTGGGACGCCGGAAGCGATCGAGGAACTGCGTGCGGACCTAGGTAGGATAGGAGAGTGGTCCGAAAAATGGCAAATGCCGTTTAACTTGGGTAAATGCAAAGTGATGCACATTGGCTACGCCAATCCCAAGTCGGACTACTCGATGTTGGGTAGTAATATCGAGGTGACTGATTTAGAAAAGGACTTTGGTGTGCTAATTAGCAGCGACCTTAAGTTTACGAAACAGTGTGTAGAGGTGGAAAAGAAAGCCCAGAAACTATTGGGTTATATCAGGAGGCAATTTCCGTTTAGGAACAAGGAGATTGTGCTCTCACTGTACATTCCCTTGTTTCGGCCGCACCTGGAGTATGCTGTGGCAGTTCTGGTCGCCCACCCTCAGGAAAGATATTGAGAGGCTGGAGCGAGTGCAGGCGAGGGCCACAAGTTAATCCCTTCCGTTAGGCATATGGGCTACAATCGACGGTTACGCGCCCTGAACTTGTTTCGCTTGAAACTCGGACGCTGCGCGTCAACTGATCGAGTTTTCAAGCTCTTACGCGGTTCAACGATGTCGATTTTAGAAGTATGTTTAGTTTAAATGATAACCCAACTCGCAACAATGGTTGGAAGTTGGATTTGAAACGGTTTAGGACTAGTGTGTGTTGGGAATTACTTTACGTATAAGATCTGTGACACATGGAACAGGTTACCTTCGGAGTTGTGAACAGTTTCCTCTGTGGATCAGTTCAAGAAAAGGTTAGACCAAATCTTGCACACTATTTGAGTGTGTAGAAAATTTTCCCTGGCACCCGTTGCCAGTGGTACCTCCTCGGTATGGGCCGCAAGGCCTTTTGAGGTACTTCTTTTCCTTGTAACTCCTTGTAACCAAGCGAATCGGCCGGTCGTCAACTTTGATTCGCTGAAGGAGCTAGTGTGTTTGGAAGATGATGATGAGGGTGGTCGGCCGCCGCAACTGACTGTAGGCACCCACAATTTTCGGGCGCAGAAGCTGGCGGGCGTGAAGGAATTTAGGGGTAGAAGGCTGTGCCGCAACACCTACAGGCAACGCTACCAGGTGCCTGGTACCTATGACACCGTGCCCTTTGGACACCATAATCTTTGATATGTGTGTGTGTGTGTACAGTAAAAAGCTAAGCCCCGCCCACTGTAAGACCAGCAGCGTGAGTCATGCTGCATCCTGGGCCTCCCTGCGTGCTCAGTTGACCTCTGTATACCTTTGAGCTCAGACGTGCATTCTCTCGCATAGAAGAAAATAGTAATGGCTACCTTTAATATTGCGTGTTCAACATTTATGAAGTGGTATTCTGCTAAGTGCGTAGATGTAGTGGATACTGAAAAACTCCCTATTCCCGTCTCCTTTGCCTTTTTTAAGGCTGCATTGAATCGTGCTAAGGGTCAGGCTATTCAAATATTCTACAAATATTCTGGCGAGAGGGTTGTAGGATTTCGCAGTACAGACGATGTACTGAAGTATGTTATAGAACTAAGCTTTATAAAGGTTCACATATACCGCGTTGTAGAAGAAGCAACACGCTCAGAAGATAAACAACAGTTATGGGTAGTGAGTCTTGTGGATGTGTGGTGTGATAAGCGGTATTATATCATGTTACACCATACCGATTACTCGTACCCTACGGCTGAAAATGTAAATCGTGTCATCATGGGTGTCCATAAATGATTACCCTGATTAAAGCATGCTATAACTTTTAAATAAACACTCGTATTCAAACAGTTTTAATCATAAGTAGATAAACATAAAAAGTTTTGATACATAGTTAATGAACTTAATAAGCTTCGACGTGTGCACCCCTAATGGCACGTAAAATGTCTAAACGGTATTCACACTCACGCCACGCATTTTCCAACATTTGTGGGTCAACTGTTGCAATTGCATCCGTAATGTGTTCTCGTAATGTCCTGATATCTGGAACAACTGTTGCATAAACCAAATCTTTAACATGACCCCAGAGAAAGAAATCCAGCGGGGTAATGTCTGGTGATCTTGTGGGCCATGGTATTGGCCCGTCCCTGCCAATCCATCGATTTGGAAATGTTGCGTCGAGAGTTTCACGAACAACGTGCGCCCAATGAGGGGGTGCCCCGTCTTGTTGGAAGATGACAGTTGGCTGCTGATTGAAAAATTCGGGACGTTAAGTAAAACCCACCGATTAGAAAGGCATGCTTATAAACTTGTATTTAATTTTGTGGTTAACGATGACATTTTTGTGCGTGCTTTTGATTGTATTCTAGCTGTTCTTAAAGACAACTTTCCCGCCGAGTGTAAAGTGGGGACAAAAATAGTATTGAACGATATGAAAGCCATTTATATCGAGTATAGACCACCGTATCAGTTAAACGGTGAAGTGATGCTTGGGCGGCTTCACCACATCGTACAAAGTAATGGCGATGTTGATATAGACTCTATCAAATGCGAATTTAGCATTTTGAACCGTAGAACGTAAAGGCAATATATATTTTTCCTGTACTAATATGATTATACGCTTTGTATATTTCGAATTTAATTTAATATAACTATATATTTTTCCTGTACTAATATATTGATCATACTATGTTTTGTATATTTTCAATATATTTACTACAACTATGTATTTTTCCTGTACTAATATTTTGATAATGCACCGTTTTGTATGATTATATATTTTCCATTCTATTATTTGACCATATATATGTCCCATTGTATATCCATTAATTCAGCTAAAATAAACAGAACGTTGTATTGGTGTTTTATTTATTCCTTGTACACAATTATATAATTTGTTTGGTTTCGGTTTTCTGAATATTTAATTAATTGTTATTTGTCAAATCGGTCTTCTAAACCAACTGGAATATATGGAATAATTTAATAAATAAGTAGCGAAGCTGTCAACTCAACTTTCCAAGCCAGATGACAGAAGAATATAAGGAATAATTAAATAATTAATGCTATCTGGCAACTCAACCTTCTAAGCCTACAGGCTGATTAATATATGGAATAAATAAATAACGAATCTGGCAACTCAGCCTTCTAAGCCAACTGGCTGATTAATATATGAATAATTAAACACATAGCGCAATCTGGCAACTCAGCTCACTGGCTGATTAATATATGGAATAATTTAATATTTAATGCTATCTGGCAACTCAGCCTTCTAAGCCAACTGGCTGAATAATATATGGAATAATTAAATACATGGCGCAAACTGGCAACTCAGCCCACTGGCTGATTAATATATGAAATAATTTAATATTTAATGCTATCTGGCAACCCCGCCTTCTAAGCCAACTGGCTGAATAATATATGGAATAATTAAATGCATAACGCAATCTGGCAACTCAGCCTTCTAAGCCTACTAGCTGATTAATATATGGAATAACTTAAATGCATAGCGCACTCTGGCAACTCAGCCTTCTAAGGCAACTGGCTGATTAATATATGGAATAATTTTATGAATAACGAATCTGGCAACTCAGCCTTCTAAGCCAACTGGCTGATTAGGGTCCTATAAGAGCGGCGGGGTGGCTGAAGGACTCATATGAGCTTGGCAGCACCCCTCTCTCTCTCTCTCTCTCTCTCTCTCTCTCTCTCTCTCTCTCTCTCTTAGGTTAGGTATGCCCCTTTCGGGGGTGAGGCCGTCCCACCTCTTCCCCCAGGGGAATTTTTTCCTTTTTTTTCTTTTGCAACAAAGGGGGTGGGGGAACAAGGGGTGGGGGTTGCCTTGCAACAAAGGGGGTGAGGTGCTTTGCAACAAGGGTGGGGTTGGCACTCTTGCAACATTATGCAATTGCATTGCACTCTGGCATTTTGCGGTCATGCTACTATGCATAACGGAATTGTCGAGTTAGTTTATATATTCTCCTCTTTTCTGTAAATTTCCATGGCTACTTTTCCAAGGTCAAGGAAAAGAAAGCCTTATGCTTTTCTATTCAGTTTTCTACTACTACTAGGATAGTTAAAAAATTAACTAGTTTAATAACGGGAACCTCCCCGAGTGGACCGAAAGGTGTTTGAATCTTCTTCTTGTCCTTGTAACTCTCATTATTAAAAATTTTATAGAAATTCTTGACAACTGTGGACCTGAGCGGTATCAGAGAAACTATATTTTGATTCAATATTAAAACTTTTATATAAAGTCTTGATGAATGTATGGTGGAACGTCGTCAAAGAGATTAAAATAAAATGTGTCATCATGAATATAAACTTTTATAAAAATTATTGGTCACTGGTGGTCTGAGCCATATCAGAGAAGCTGAGCTAAAATGTTTATTTCACAATATTAAAACTTCTGAAGAAATTCTTAATACCCGATTGTTGAACGGTATCAAAGAAGTTAAATAAAAATGTTAATCTCTCGAAATTATAACTTTTATATAAGAAACAACGTTTAGCACTAAACAGAATCTGATTTTAAATAAAACAGTAAATTTGAGAGCTGCTGTCTGGAAATGCACAACGCCACAATACTACACGCAGTAGAAACCTCAAAGAGATAAAGAAATGGTGTACATATTTAATAAAACAGTCACTTTGGTCTTTAAGAATGAGGCGGAGTGTGATTGTTGTAATCTTATGCAGAAACGGAGAGTGGAGCGGCGGGAAATGTGGGCATGGGTTGGAAAATCTCAAATCGATCCAAAACTATTTACATTATTATTATTATTATTATTATTATTATTATTATTATTATCACTGTTATCATCGTGCAAATTGGAGAAGAGATTTTTGAACTAGCTGTACATATTGAGGAAGATTTTAGGAGATAGGTAGCACCTTTGACGATTGTTCCATATCCCAATTCCTGTGCTCCTGTGCATATTTTAGTCTTTTAGCTATGTTCCCTTTTTAATAAAGGTTTTCTTACTGCAACACATCTTTTAAGTCCTGATTTTAGCGATAACTCAGACAAAAGGAAATATTATTAAAATTTCGGTGCTAAAACGTATGATGTTTAGTTCAGCAGGTGTTCGCCATTTCCCAAATTTTAACTACCTCGAGAGTAGTGGAATGTGTATTAAACTTGAATTTGCTGCATATTATTTATTATTTTTTAATTTAAAGAAAAACAAAAATCTCAGTATTTTTTTATACATTATTTGTTTATATACAGTATATACATATAAACTTCATAGTATTATTTTGTATATTATTAAACTTTCAAAATTTTTAGTATTGAGATAATTAGTGGACCATCAACTTTATATATATATATTTTTATATATATATGAGAGAGAGAGAGAGAGAGAGAGAGAGAGAGAGAGAGAGAGAGAGAGAGAGAGAGAGAAAAAATGGTATTTTGAATGTAAAAAAAATAATGCATGCGTCTGAACGTGGTTTCAGATAATATAATGGTTTTCAAGTGCGTCTCTACAAGCCTGCCCGCCAGTACCAGCCATCAGTGCCACTCTCAATATCAGTACCTGGCAATGGCACACAATCCCCACATCATATAGATAAGTGTTCAAATGATGAACCAAATCAAACAAAAAGTCGATAAGAATTTTATTCATACAAATACTTTGTTAAATTGTAATTTAATCTTCAAAGAGTTTTCCATCCGCTATCATACATTTGTGGATTCTCTCTGTGAAACTCTTCATTATTCTTCTGAACATATCGAGTGGGATCCTTTTCAGTTGTTCAACTATTCTGCCGCCAAGGGCATTCACATTTGGACAGATGAGACCAGGAGTGTGGAGTTTGTGACGCAAATAAGCCAGAAGCAAGAAATACATGGGGTTAAATCAGGTGATCTGGCTGGCCACTCTGTGGGACCTCGCCGCCCTTCAACTTTCGTATCCAGAATCTCACGGGTAGCTGCAGAGTAATGTGGCGGCGCTCCATCATGTTCATAAAGCCAATTCCTACCAACGTCATTAGTAAACTGTGGCAAAATTTTGTTTCTCAGTTCCTGGCAATAGAGTTTTCCATCTATCGTATCTCTCGATATGTCAAAGGAAACGAGTCCTAAATAACCAATGCACGCCCAAATTGTTAGTGTCGCCGTTTTAACGGGTTTAACCAATTGTATTCTGAGATTTTTTTTCGCTCGGTTGTGAACATTCTTTCTTTCCTTTACTCGTTAAACCGAAGACACATTCATCTGAAAATTTGATGTTTCGAACGAAATCTGGGTCACTGTTGAACTTTTGTCTCATTGTTTCAGCAAACTGCAGCCGTCTATCAGAATTATCATCGTAAATGAGCTGAGAGTAATGGGTTTGTAATAGTGGTATCCCTGTGAATTCAATATTTTTGCAACTGAAAATTTGGAAATACCCAATTCCTGTGCGACTTTGCTTGTTGAAGTTGTTGGATCGACTTGAAAAGTGGCGAGGACATTTCCTTCGTTGTTATCTCCTGTCGCCGTTATCTTCTGTGGCCTTCCGCTTCTTGAACGATTTTTTACCAGGCTCCTTGTTTCCAAAAGTTTGAGATTCCAGTATCGAAGAGTATTCGCATTTGGTGGTGATTTATTATATTTTTCTTGAAATAAATGCAAACTTTTTTCATAGTTATTATAAGAAATAGCTCACGATACAAGATACATTTTTTCTTCATTGTTGTATTCCATCCTTACTGACATGGCGCTAACCCCATGGAGCCTAGAGCTTTCCTGTTCTAGCCTAGGGTCATTCCTGGCCATGTATAGTTGTTTTGAAAATTATCCATACACTGCAGTGATATCATTGGAATTTATTTATTATTAACAAATCATTTGCATGTATAAAATCCTTAAAGACTTTTCTCCCACCCTGTGTATATACACACACACATCATTATACCATAGTTCACCGCACTTCCGTCTGTCTACTTTTCCTTTTCATGTCCAAACGGCTGAACTGAAACTTAGTGACAACATCCTGGAGGATCCCTGGAGTGTTTTTAGCAACTTATTTTTTCGAGCGGGGGTCCTCAAAAAATTTATCCACTTCAAAAATCTATCAATTTAGAAAAGAATGTAACCATCAAAATTGTTAGCTGAGCATCATTTACCTTTATTTTACGTCAAAATAATTTCCCAAAATCAGGTCTTAATTATAATTCAATTTTCAGTTGACTAAAGGTTCACTAACACTTAACACAGGCAGTTACAATTCCAAATATGAGATTATTACAAAAACCATACAGCTGTTACCATCACAAACGAAAAACCAAGTGTCAATGCGTTGACCTTTTCAAATAATTTTCAGGCCGCTATCAACCTTTCCGATTTAGGGTTAAGTTCGCATCCGAACCACAGGATACTGCATCATCTGAATGCAGCTAAACCCAATGTCGCTCTTCTTCGATGATTTAGCCCTCAGGCTAAGTACAATTGCATATCGTAATAATATTCACATTATATGGAACTAATTTAGAAATATATATATATATTATATATATATATATATATATATATATTATATATACAGGGCGTCCCAAAAAAATGTATACACACTTTAAATAATTATAAAGGCAGTGTTTATTAAAATACATTTCATTTTCAAAATGTAATAGAATCTACAGACATTATTTAATTGTTTTGTCAACGCCTGTTTTCAAACTGACGTCCGTTCTGGTCCAGGCACTGCTGATAACACGAAGCAATGGAATCGCAAACATCACGAAACATTTCGTTTGGTATTTGTGTGCATTCTCGTTCAATGGCTGCTCTCAATTCAGCGGCTGTTGCAGGTTTTATAGCGTAGACTTTGTCTTTTAAGTATCCCCATAAAAAAAAGTCTAGTGGTGTGAGGTCTGGTGAACGCGGAGGGTATTCTACGAAACCCCTTCGTCCAATCCACATCCACATCGTGCCAAGTACCACTCGCAATACTCCACTCTTCGGTCCGGATCATCTTCATTAATAGCATGGACTAATCTTGGAATGTAACTTTTCCATTGACAGCGCTTCAAAATGCGTTGGACAGACGATTCTGAAATTCCTACCTCACGACTCGCTTGCCGCACAGATTTTCTTGGACTTTGGTGATACGTTTCCAGTACTCTTTCTTGCTTTGTGGGGCTTGTCGATGTCCGTGGTCTTCCGGAACGCTTCTTGTGGACATTCTGAACAGTTCCATCGGCTTCAAACTTATCTCTAATTCGAGTGATGGTAAGTCGCGTTGGTGGATCTGTTTGAAACTCCCTCCTAAACTGTCTTTGCACTTCAACTGCGTTTTCACACTTCCAGTAGCATTTTAGAATGAATTTCCTTTGTTCAAAGCTTAGTCTGACTGCCATTAATTCTAATGGGTTTAACTTGGAAAGAAAGAAACATCAATTGAGCTATCAGCTGTTAAAGTGTGTATACATTTTTTTGGGACGCCCTGTATATATATATATATCAGTGGCGTGCGGTGGATGTGCCCACAGGGTAAGCGGTAGCTGCAAATACAGGGTGGATAAAAAAAAGGTGACCCCTTAGAGGTAAACTATCATATTAAAAAAAGTAAGGGGACTAGAGCTCCCAAACTTCATAGATGCTTACCTTAGCATGTTGTTCGTCTTAATTGAGAAGTTGCTCGATGTGTCCCCCTTCCTGCTCAACGCAGGCCTCCAAACGTGGACGCCACTGATCAATACATCTGTTTACATATCGTTGAGACACCTTCTCTCAGCCGAGCATAATTCTTTCACGTAGTTCATCTATGTCTCTTATATTGGTACCAGGGATGGAAACTTTGGACTTCAGGGCTTCCCAAACACCATAGTCTAGTGGTGAAAAATCGGGGCTACTAGCCGGCCACATATTGAGTTCGATAAAGTCCGGTGTTTTGTTCTTAAGGAATGTGACAGTTTGGCGTGCTCTGTGAGCAGGGGCTCCATCTTGTTGGAAAGTATATCTTTCACCACTAATTCATCGAATATCAGTTAGATCGAGTAAAAGATATACTTCCCAACAAGATGGAGCCCCTGCTCACAGAGCACGCCAAACTGTCACATTCCTTAAGAACAAAACACCGGACTTTATCGAACCCAGTATGTGGCCGGCTAGTAGCCCCGATTTTTCACCACTAGACTATGGTGTTTGGGAAGCCCTGAAGTCCAAAGTTTACATCCCGGGTACCAATATAAGAGACATAGATGAACTACGCGAAAGAATTCTGCTCGGCTGAGAGAAGGTGTCTCAACGATATGTAAACAGAAGTATTGATCAGTGGCGTCCACGTTTGAAGGCCTGCGTTGAGCAGGAAGGGGGACACATCGAGCCATTTCTCAATTGAAACGAACAACATGCTAAAGTAAGCATCTATGAAGTTTGGGAGCTCTAATCCCCTTACATTTTTTAATATGACAGTTTACCTCTGAGGGGTCACTTTTTTTACCCACCCTGTATATATACTTATATATATATACTACAGGGTGGGCCGTAAGTTTCCATACATAGGAAAAATTAAACGTTTGTTTTTATGTTTCAGATACCCTAAAAATATGCGTTTGACGTAAGATCTTGTTTACTGATGAAGCAAATTTTTACGTCAATGGAGAGGTTAATCGGCAAAACATACGTTATTGGAGTAATGCTAACCTTAACTGGCTGAGTCCGACGAAGATGCAAGGTGCCGGTAAAGTGATGGTGTGGGCCGGGATATGGGGTGACAGAATTATTGGACCAATTTTTGTCAGTGGAAATCTTAATGCCGAAAGGTATCTTAACATGTTGCAAGAAGAGATTTTCCCATCCCTGCTAAACGAGGAAGGTAACTTCCCAGTTTACTTCCAGCAAGATGGAGCTCCACCTCATTATGGTCTTCACGTGCGTCGGTATTTGGATCAGCAGTTTCCGGATGCTTGGATTGGTCGGCGTGGTCCTGTGGAGTGGCCTCCCAGATCCCAGATCTCACCCCCCTTGATTTCTATCTTTGGGGGCACTTGAAGGCCATGGTGTATCAGGAAAAGATACGAGACATAAATCATCTAAAGGAACGTATCACCAACGCCATTACAAGCATAACGTCAACTGTGCTAATGCGTGTTCATCAACAGTGGGGAACACGTATTGAAATGTGTTTTCAAAACAATGGCAACCATGTAGAGCATATTATATAAATAAAAATGGTTGTCCATAAAAAAATGTTTATTTTTCCTATGTATGGAAACTTACGGCCCACCCTATATATATATATATATATATATATATTATATATATATATATATATATAATATATATATATATTATACAAGCATCCTAACTTTATATTAGTTCACGATTACTGTAGTAATATACTGACATTTTGTAATTTGACCATTAATTGGCTAGGCAGCGCATGCCCCGATTACCTTGACTGCACGCCACTGAGATATATATGTACTGTATATATATTTTTTTTCTTTCAGGTGAATAAGAGCTGATGAGGCAGAAAGGGTTTTCCATTCTGATCAAGTAATGTAAAACGGCTTCAGGAAATTCTTAAGAGTCTCTGCACCCTTCCCAAATCCATTTTTACTTTTATTTGCAAAAAAGTAAAAACAACACAAACTTGTTATTAATTATTTGCTTGCCTGCATTGTCACACTTTTACACTCGAAAGAAGTGCATTATTTGGCATGTGTCTACATAATACAATGAGCTCTGTGTTTCTGAGCTCACTTTAATACTTCACTATACGCATATAAAAGCGCGCACATACATACAGTATACACAGTATACACTAAATATATATATATATATATATATATATATATATATATATATATATATATATATATATATACGAGTGTGTATATATATATATACGAGTATATATAAGCTATATATATATATATATATATAATGCGCCTCGGTGGTGTAATGGTTAGCGTCGCTGACTACGAATCCATCGGCCCCGAGTTTGAGACCCGACGGCAGCGGGCGCGCAGCAAAACCCAGCTGTTCATCCTTCAACACAATAAAGAAAGTGGTTGGTAGATAAATGGGTACCCTAGGTGGCCTAGGGGTTAAGACGCTGGGCTGCTGATGGGGCGTGGTTCGGATTCCACGTTAAACTGTAGATCTAAGGTGGAGTGAAAAGCTTGACCTTCGTCAGAATGAACAATTCGGGCGGAAGCTAACCAAAGAGAGAGAGAGAGAGAGATATCGGAAGAGGTGTTCCCTAATATAATGTGCAATATACAGGGTGTACACAAAGTCCTTTCCGGATTATAAACTTTAATTACATGAAATTCAAAAAAGACACGATAATGCTTTGTTTTGCATGTTGTTGCATAACACATCAAGTTTATTATGTTTTTTATTAAATCTCAACATATGCGCTGTTAGTTACGCGTAGCACATCCAAGCGAAATTCGAGTTCACAACATACGTTCGCTGGCATACCTCTCGTGACATTGTTGAAGGCATCGCAAATCCTCGCACGAAGAGTGTCATTGTCAGCAACAGGAGTATGGTACACATAATCCTTTACAAATCCCCACAGGAAGAAGTTTAGGGGCGTGATATCGTCGGATCGTGGAGACCATGGCACCGGCTCGTCGCGCCCAATCCATCTTCCGGAAAAAGTAGCGTTCAAGAACTCACGTACTAACAAACCCGAGTGTGGAGACGCACCACCGTCTTGCTGTAAAAGGATCGATGGTTGAAAGTCTTCCAACTGGGGGGGCTACAAAGAAGTTGAATATGTCCAGGTGCACTTGTGCCGTAACATTCTTTTCAGCAAAGAAGAAGAACGCCTTATTTGCAGAGCGGTTTTTGCTACACCTATTTCGTTATATTTGATTTGTCGGAAAGTATTATACTGTAATGTAAATAAATAATGTGATCAATGTTCTGCTATAAAGAATATGTGTATAGTTGTCCATATAAATAGTCAACGCATTAAATGTCTTAAGTTACTCGAAAAATTTCTAGTTTTGGAGTTTGGGAATGGAAAACAAAACGTGACTACATACAAATTATAATCTTTCAATATTTTATAAATAAAAACGAACGTTTGTTTATTCAAAACATTAAAGCGTATTTTCAGCTAATTTATTTTTTAATTTTAAAATTTTTAAATATAAATTTTAATTTACGGTATGGCCTGGCCTATATTCCCTCCTTTTTTATCTGTGAACAGATTGAGAAATGGGGTAACTGCTTATTCTATCTTTATTGTTTTCCTCTTTTTTTTTGTGTATTTTGTGTGAAAAGAGGCTATCTCAGATTCAATAGTAACGTGTTTGTTTTAACTTAATTTTTTTCGGAGAATTTCTTTCCAAGTCTGTGTACATATTTATTTTACTTCCATGATGCGTGCAGATATTCTTATGACTGACTCCGTAGCCGTCTCTCATTTTTGGATATAATAGGTGTAATACAGTGTTGCAGAAAAGTTTCAATAACGAATACATTTTCTTTGCAATATCATTGGGTTAAAGTTACATATTTACAAAGTTTATACATAAAGGCAAAAATGTTCCCAAGAGCTTTCAGCTTCGTTATCCTGCAGCAACTTTGTATATCATATATAAAATTTATGTGTATTTAATGTTTTTATTTCTTTATTATTATTATTATTATTATTATTATTATTATACAGGGTGATTCAAAAGTCAGGTTACATAGGGCTTTTCTGTTTCTTTGCAGCTAAATGAGTTATGAGATGTTATCAAAGGAGGAGCGCATTGATGTGATATTCCTAGCTGGCTGCACAAGTGCATTGCCGTTAACGGTGGCCATATCGAACATGTGATGTGACTATTCCCCCTGTATCATTACATAATACAGTATTTCCCTATGTAACCTGACTTTTGAATCACCCTGTATATTAAAAAATTAATGAATTTCGAAATTCAAAAATCTTTATTAAGAAAAGAATAGAAGTGAGAGTTTTACAAATTTTATAGATGTGTTATGACTAATGTATTCACAGTACTCTTATCTCTATTCTGAATATGCCATTTGAAGTATGGAGGACAAAATTAATGACATTTAGTTTATTTATTTATTACATAAAAAAATTGAAAATGGCAAGTAATAGTAATAGTAATAACAAATAATAATAATAATAATAATAATAATAATAATAATAATAATAAATACATTATAAAGTTTATAAAAGGTTATATAATTTAAAATTAAATAATTTATTGTATATTGAACAGAAAATAAATGATGCTAGTAGCATGGTGGCAAAATGTATGGTGCAATTGCATTGCAATGCTACGTAATGTTGCAAGAGTGCCAACCCCCACCCCTTGTTGCAAGAGTGCCAACCCCAACCCCCTTTGTTGCAAGAGTGCCAACCCCACCGCCTTTGTTGCAAGAATGCCAACCCACATCCCCCCTTTGTTGCCAACCCCAAAATGAGGTTGCAAGGGGTATGCAACTTGGAGTTATCTCCAAGCTGAACCCCCCAAAGGGGCATACCTAACCTAAGGGAGCCTCTTTGGGGGATAAGTTGGGAAGGCCTCACCCATCAAAGGGGCAGAAAGAGAGAGAGGAAGATGGAGAAACCCAGAGGAGGGAGCCCAGAGGAGAGGGTTGTTCGCCTGACACCTGTCAGACGCATATGGGGTCTTCAGCCACCCTGACGCTCTCTTATAGTGCCCCTAATCAGCCAGTTGGCTTAATCAGCCAGTGCCTCGGGCATCATCTGCCAGTGCCTCAGGGCATCGCCAGCCAGTGCCTCCGGGATCAACCATATAATAATCATCCAGTTGGCTTAGAAGCCCGGTTTGAGAAATAACAATTAATTAATTATTCTGAAATCCGAAACCAAACAAATTATATAATTGTGTACAAGGAACAAATAAAACGCCAATACATCATTCTGTTTATGAATTAATGGATATACAACGGGCCATATATATCTTTATATATATGATCAAATAATAGATTTGAAATTATATAATCATTCAAAACGGTGCATTAACAAATATTCGTACAGGAAAAAATACATGCAGTTATATTAAATATATTGAAAATATACGATACGTATATTCATATTAGTACAGGAAATATATACACTCACAGTTTAAATATATTATATTTATGTTCTACGATGCAAAACGTAAAACTCACACGTAATAGAGCCAGGTGTCACAGTGTACGCGCGCTAAACGGGGCTGGGTTCGCACCCCAGAGAGGGCTTGTTACTCAGGGTACCCTAATGCTCTCCCCGTGCGTCTAAAGCTGACGTAAAACACTTCAATTCAAAAAGATATTATTTTTGTATAACTTCTAGATCGCGTGTCATTAGGCTACTCCACAAAATAGTTGTCAATACCCCGGTGATTAATTTTCCCATAAGTAAGCGTGAAATTATTATTATTGTTATTATTATTATTATTATTATTATTACCACTACTAATGATATATATATATATATATATTATATACATATTATATATATATATATATATGTGTATATATATATATATATATATATATATATATATATATATATAACAACCTATTTTGAACAACTCAATAAATGCTCAAATTAGATATAAATTTCTAAATAATCTATTTTTAAAGTAAAGTTTTAGGCCTGTAACTTATTTTATATTTTTGTTAACTTTGTTTTATATGCAGGGTGTCCCAAAAAAAACTATATACTCTTTATAGCATCATATATTTTATAATTAAAAAACAAACAAACAATATATTGTTATAGCAATTGCCAATGAAAGGTAAATTAGTAATCTAAGTGATCAAAATGTTATAGCGAGTTGTTTGCATATAAAATTTTATTAACTACGCCAAGTGCTCAAAATGTTCTCCTGCGGCATGAATGCACTTTTGAATGCGTCGACTAACTGATTCGCAGACATGGACTAATGTGGATGCTGTGATGGTCCCGCACTTTTCCCTAATTGCATCCTTAAGGTGTTCGAGTGTTGCAGGTCTTGTACCATAAACTGCATCCTTCAGGTAGCCCCACAAGTAAAAATCAAGTGGAGTCAAGTCCGGTGAACGTGGAGGATACTCAACGCTTCCTCTTCGTCCTATCCAACGGCTAGGCAACGTTTCATCGAGGTACCTTCTGACATCACAATGATAATGAGGGGGAGCTCCATCTTGTTGAAAGTAAAAGTCGTCGTTTCCAAACAACTTCCGAACTGCAGGTATAATTTCTGTCCGCAGCATGTCGAGATATGCGGCACCGGTAACTGTCCCATTAAATAAAAATGGTCCAACCAAACCCCTGGATGATAACCTACACCATGCTGTTAATCCTGGTAAATTAACATGTTTATCCACATAAACGTGTGGATTATCAAGTGACCAGTACCTGCAGTTGTGTCGATTACAAGGCCTTTGATAAAACACGGCCAGGCTTAGTCGACGCATTCAAAAGTGCATTCATGCCGCCGGAGAATATTTTGAGCACTTGGCGTAGTTAATTAAATTTTATATGCAAACAACTCACTATAACATTTTGATCACGTAGATTACTAATTTACCTTTCATTGGCAATTGCTATAACAATATATTGTTTGGGTTTTTTTAAATTATAAAATATATGATGCTATAAAGAGTATATAGTTTTTTTTGGGACACCCTATATATATATATATTTCAATTTTTGAAATCTTGGGAATGTACAGGTAAAGACGCGTTTTATGTCGTATCTTTCGAGTTCAATCTATGGTCAGGAAGGCAATTTCAGAATAGGTATTTCTCATTCCTTCATACAATATTATATTTGTGACTCATCTGCAGATTAACTTATCGCAGTCCTTGAAGACAAAAGCTGAAGCCTCCTTTTTTCTGCTTAACAAACACTTCGCCAAACAAATTTTATCATACAAAAAAATATTCGTGTTGGTGTCCCCTTCCACTCCTTTACCTGTATTCTAGTGATCATATTTTATGTCAGTTTCACACCAACACACACACACACACACACACACACACCACACACACACACACACACACATATATTAAATATAAATTGTATTTATTCTATCTTTAAAGTAAGTTTAGGCTTATCAAACAAAAAAAGGCTCGATTTGGTGCTTTTCAGAGCAATTAGCTTGTATCTTCAATAACAAATCTGAACCATTTGGCCGGTAAAGTCGTTAAACAGAATACCATTGGAGCCGCACACAAAATACAATATATATATATATATATAATATATATATATATATATATATATCGCATGGTAAAGATTTTTCATTTTAAATTTATTTGCGGAATGGTCAGTGTGACACAATGCAACACAGAAAATGTTTTTGAATCTGTGACCTTTGCCACCCCTAATCTCTAAGTGGTCATATACCCGAGCAAGGCCGTAAAGGCTAATTAAAAAATAAGCAAAGATTTCAGAGGTCTGCTTCCACCACAGAAAAGTTTTGTGACAATATAAGACATTTTCGCAGAAATTTAAATTGTATTGTCAGGGAAATAAACAAAGGGATCTCTGGACCACAAACGCGCTTCAAACAGCCAGGTGTTTTGTAGGAAATATCACCGAAAAACAAAATTTGCATCAGATGGTGACCAAGGCAATCGGTGTTAACGATTGCCCCGTACCAGTTTCTTCAAGTATCCAGCTTCAATATTTCATTCTTTGCAAAAACCCCGATAAATTTGGAACGCGCGAAACAGTCACTCTTCTTCACTCTCTGGAGTGTATTTGCATCCATTTTAAAAATCTGTCGTGACGTTCCTAAATCTATCTACTTCTATTAGGGCCTGTGATTCTAGATACACGAGTGCACTTAAAGGCGTGTCTATAGGTTTAGCAAACTCCAATCTCACTGAGACGGTGCCAGTCTGCTGGGCATTTAAATGCGTATTTACTCCAGCAGTTAAGTCAAGCGTAATGTCGAATGAGTAAATATTAAACTGTTCCACAAATTCTATCTGAGTTATCCCGAAACCGAGCTCATCACAAGCACCTGTATTATGAGCCAAACTACTATAAGCTCTCGCGCACAGCGGGAATACCCCAGTTGTTGAGTAATCCATATCCATTACCCCACCCACAGCGATACCATTTACGAATAGAGTAATATTTTTAAGCCCGAAATTCTCGAATTTTAAGGCACTCTTTTTATAATTTCCATTCGTCGAGGCGTGGTCTTGCATTCCAATTAAAATCCTTTTAGGTAGGACTTCAAGAGCAATGTTTTCTATCTGTTTCGATGCTAGCCCTGCAGGGACCGTGCACAGTTTGATCTGTACCCTGTTAATTGGATATTTCACTGTGGCGTGTACCGGTTCTTTCTCGATTTTTATGTTTCGGGGAACTTAATTTTACTTGGCGTATACGCAAATACGTTTCCATGATGTGTATCACAACGGGTTTCGCGCCTTCTTCTTGATCAGCCCCCAGATTTATGCAGATCTCAGGTCTCGTGCGGGTAAGTTTCAATTTCATATCTACCCCGTTCATAAGCAACTTCTCCTGGAAAGTAAAGTCTGTATGCAGGCGTCCAAAACACTCCTATATCCTTTTTTTTAGAATTTTTAAATTTATCCTTTATTCCATCTTCATCTTTAGTGTGGTAATACCCCTCGGCGGTTAAAAAGGTGTCCTTCGCTTCTTTTGAAAAGTTGAGGACATTTTCTAGAAACGATCGTAGGTGGTAGTACCTCGTGCCTGCCGAGATGTTAGTCTGACTTAAATATACGTCACACTGACTGAATATGGAGTGCAGAAAGTTGGTTTCTGGGTATGCAGCATAACTATCATCGCAATCCGTTCCGTCAGAATAGGCAATGCGTAGTTTAACATACATGTGCATTCAACTTGGGTCAAAAAAGTAAGGGCCTGAGCTGGGTATCACGAATTCTATAGGGGCACTGGGTGAACTAATTGTGTTTAACGGGTTAATTGTAATAAAGTCACCATTTTCAATAGAGACCTGGGTAGGGGGCATATCAAAGAGGGACAGTCCCGATTTACAACATTGTGAACTACACGGATGAATGAAAAGTGCCATGACGAGTCAGAAATAGTGCCACCTTCCCTCGACGAATATTAATCAATCTATGATTCGTGAAAGTAGCGTCCTCAGCTTATATCAGTTAAAAAAATGATCAGCCATAGGTTTCATACGCTTTGAACACTTCTTTTTTGATATCTTTTTACGTTTAATACCACATGATCCCTTCTTCCTAACAGTTCTCGTCTTCTTTCCACCACGTGATGGTAACCCCTTCTTCCTAACAGTTCTCTTCTTTCCACCACCACGCATTTTTCTCTTCGCGTCTTTCATGATTTCATCCCGCGTACGCCTTAAATGTTTTTTAGAGCTTCTTTAGGCAAAGTTCCACCCAATATGTCCTCTGCCGCGTTAAAACCTGTTTGTAACGCTTTCCTCCCTAGGTACCTGGCTCCCCTCTTCAACAGGGGGAAAGCGGTGCGTAGTATGGATGAAAAAATAGACCCAAGTCCACTACCACGCTTTCTGGCCATTATAACTCAGTGCGTCGAAAGTGCAGCTTCACTGTTAAGCTCCCGTCACCGAATGGGAAATTTTTGCCCTCAATCGTTCTTGTATATATTTAGATATTAGTTATTAGATTAGTTGCGACATTCACATAATGGGGTATATCATATGTAAAACTCAAGCTCTTCCCTCTATGGTTGGGTATGTGTGCTATGCGCAGCAGGCGTGCCTGGGTATCCCCAACAAACTGGTATTCCGCTATATTGCTGTAAATATAGCACATGTCTGGAGGCTGAGAGCTTACATCTAATTTCTCCATCCTCAAATGATACATTAAGCTGGACAAGTCATGCCTCGCCTCGTGAAAGGTGTCTCTTTGGAAGGCTGCTCGATAACGCCCCTCGGTTATAATTTTGAACACCCTTCCGTCTTTAAGACTTCTGTTAACCTTTGATTTTAGGACTAGAGTATGTGCATGGTTTCCTCTGTTTACGATTTCGAATAATAAATCATTCGTAAGATTTGAGTTTTTAAAACTTACGTTTAAGTGTCTCTCAACATCCTCAGCCGAACCATAACGCCCCGGTCCTAGTGTCACTGTTGTACTGTAGTGCCGTGCAATCTTAGTCCGGGCGATACGTATAGTTTCATCCCAAGTTAACCCGGCTTTTTCACACTCATCAATGTCTCTAAGAACCGTAAATACGGTATCTTTATAATCAATATTTAAGAAGAGGGTGTCCAGCTGAAATTCACATATCCCCACCTCATACGAGTCACGACCCAATTCAATGGGCCCATGGAGTTCAGTTACAAAGTTGGCTAGTGTGTTGTTAGGGTGTACAGACATGGATGAGGAGGACGGGAGGGTGACGTAGAAATGGTTGGGAGCCATGCTGCATACTAATTAAGCTTCATTACTGCATCAGCTTTATATAGGTATTGAAACTTTCTGGGTAACCTAGCCACTTCACCAGGTACATTTTTCTCTTTTTCTCTTTCCTGTACCTTTGGTTCCTAAAATTTTCTCAATTTTAAACATTTTTTCCTAAATTAAATTCTACTTTCTGCAATTCCTCGCGGTAAAAGCCTCCCAAGATCTCTTCTCCATTCAAATCTTCAACATAATACATCATTATCTCACCTTTAGGCATCATAGCTCTAACTTTAAAAATCTCGCGTGTCCATCCTGGCTCAAAACTCTTCGCGAATTTATTTCCCGAACGTGACAGCCTTACATAGTCATTGATTTTGAAACGCGCAGAGGGTGGTGGTGGTAGCGACACTCCATCTCTTCTCGGACGCTTGCCTCTTTCCAAAACATCGTTAGGCGTTGTACCGATCGTACGATGGTGTGATCGGTTGTAGGATGAAATCAATGAATCGAGAACGTTTATATATCTGTATGTGTTTTTATGTGTAAAATATCGGTGCATGCGTTCCTTTATGGTACGTTGAAATCTTTCAGCTAAAGAAGCCTTATGTATAGAATTGGAAGTGTAATAGCTGATATTAAACTCTGACAGCATGTTCTGAAAAGCTTGTCCTATAAATTCTTTTCCTATATCCGTACAAAAATAGCCAGGAATCCTGTTTTCTTTCAACATCAGCGTTTTGGCAGCTTTAGCAACTGTTTCAGGCGATTTATTTTTCAGGGGAATTAACCACAGGTACCTTGAGAATACATCTATTATGAATAGGATGTAACGGTAGCCATCGTAGTACACTGAATATCTTTGCATGTCTGTTATATCTGCCTGCCAAATAGAGTCAATCGAGGCGGCTGTTGTCTTGGCTGTTTTAAACCTTTTTCTCACCGGTTTATGAAGTGTATAAGCATCCTGGCCGCAAAAATCTCTCAACATCTTTTTTCCTTACACCATAAACACCTCTGTACAATCTATTAACGCCACCATAGGATGCAGGGTTAGAAATGTCATAATAGTGCTTACTTAATACGTTAGCCATTTGCGTATTTTAGAGGCACGTGGATAAGGTTGGCCGTCTATCTCTTCTTTCTCCTCTTCAGAGACACTGCAGCTGCTGGGGGCGAAGGTGTACTCAGTTGTGACACGTGCGGTGCATGTTCCAAGTCTTTTAACCTATTCAGATTACCTATCAATGTTTTGGGGACATTTATTTGTTGTAGTCTTGCTTTAATATGCCTCCATCCTGTTGGTGAGGGCCTATCCCACTTTCTCACCAGATCATGAACAATATCAACGATATTGGATCCTTGTACCCTTGTTCCTTCAACAATGACCTCGCCTGTATCGGTCCACTGTATGATGGGGTCCTCACTCAATAGATTATAAAGACTTAGCCCTTTATTCCTCAATGTATGGGGGAGGCTGTTTTTTAGCACATGTTCGATGTGCTGTGTTCCGCTACTCTTTGGTTGCTCAGGCCTGTGTCGCTATGCTCAGCGCTACTCGAGCTGTGCCTCACGGGAGCTCTGTAGGATGCTTATAATCTTCGTACTCATGAAGAAATTTCTGCAAAGCCTCTTGGTACAAGATCCTTTTCTCATCAGGTGCCTTTTCACTGTTTAATAGGGTTAGCAACTCACTTTCCATTCTTTTAAGCTACTTTTACGGGGTCTAGAACCGCATCTGGACTCCTTTGTAATGAAGCATACACCTCGTGCGGGATCACAACCACCTTCTTCATTATATTAATCTAGTCAGTAAAGGTCCCAAAATTGAAAATAAGATGGGGAGGAACGAACCGCCTCTTTGTACAATAATACGCTTTTTCTTACCCACAGTCTGACTTTTATGGGCGAGCGTCCGTATTATGTTCTTGTAACGACGTAAGCGAGTCTTCTGAGAGGATTTCATTGGAACATTACATTTTATAACATTAAGGCAGATTTCACAGATGCATTTTAAAAAGTCAGAGTCGATATTTTTAACAAACATCTGCTGCAATGCTCGAGGCAGTCGTTGATAGATTTTTATTAATTCGCGGTATTTCTTTAGCCTATTCGTCATTCTGGAATATACACGGTTTCAGGTTCGTTTGGAAATATATTCGTTCTTAGAAGCACCCTAAACGTGTTTCGCGGGTGAAGGTCACAAAGCAAATATCCATAACGTTGCTTTGTGACCTCTTTATAAACCTCCAAAAACTCCTTACGCTGATTCGGGAACATTTGACTGGCTAATACCCCAATTTGTGACACATCTCTACGTTGCGCGAATAAGACTAGATATTGCGTATTTAACGACACATCGCGCATGTATCTATTTTTGAAAAATAGATTCTGATTGATGAAGAACACGCTTATGTTAAGGTGGTGGGAGAATACTGTAAATGTCTCGGCAAACGTTTTATCCATCTCCAACATGAGGTCGTCAATTACGATGACTGTATGTTCATTTCCCTTTAGCGAATTAACGTCATAGACCCCCTTGTGGAACAAAACATCATCTTGGTACTCGTTGAACACTGATTGGTATGTCGAATAGCACCATATAACTTTATGCACAAATTTTGAGAACATTTCCCCCTTTTCTTTAATGATATTAAGCATAAACACCGTTTTACCACAACCTGTAGGTCCAGATATAATACATGTGGATGGGCTCGTGAATCTGAATTTTTCTACAGATTCCATTTCTAACACGTCACACCCCTAAGTGGGTCATTTACAAAATATTACAAATAACGAGTGCTGCTCCTTATATTTTGTTTTCTTCTTCCACAGAACCGTGAATGACGACGATGTACAGCCCCCCATCATCGATATCACGGGTGAACCCGTTGACCGTGCATCTACAGTACCCATCCCCGCCGATGAGCCCTCACCAGCGACACCTGTTGCACGTTCAAAGCGGAGGTGTGATGAAGAGTCCTCCACGTCAGGTATAAAGCGCGTCAGGATTGCGCCGGTTGTTAGACCACCAGTAGTAGAGCCCCAGCCCTCAACGTCTTACGCAACAAGCCCCAAAGTAGAGCATTCCGCCAATATACCCCCTTGTTCACCTCCACAGCTGCACCCCGTTCTGTTGAGTCTGCAGTAATAGAACCCCAACCCTCAACGTCTTACGCAACCAACCCCACAGCTCAGCTCCCCAAATATAACCCCTTATTCATCCTCCACAGCTGCTCCCCGTTCTGTTGAGGATGGTATAACATTCGAGTTGGTGCGCACCGCAACCCACCCCAGCCTTGACTAGAAATCGGTATATAGTCAGGGTTGATCCTAGATCCATGTATAGCAACGGTATTGAACACGGCTACGTCGCGTTGTAGCGTATTGTAGAGTTTGCCCTTCAGAACCGCGACGAGCGTGAAGTCAGGACGAGGCTGTCCTTCGGATTCGGGTCAGATGATGGTGTAGATGATTTTTGGGTAGTAGTACCATTCAGGCGTTTGGCGCTGAAGATGTAGAGTATATATTAGGTCGTATAATGCAGGCCTCCCAAAGTAGTATAGCCTTCAATATGGACAACTTCACGGTAAATATTGACCGTGTATTCCGTGTTGCGGGCATAGTGCCACACCTATACTCTTAACTTCAATTCTCAGGCTATTTAGACGGCATATAAACGTCGATCGTGGTTGCGGCTTTATAGCAGTAGTCTTAGCTCGTATGTTTACTGTACTAAATACACGACCACAAAAATTTGGTTGCCTACGGTCGTGGAGCGTGCCCGTAAACTAGCTGTAGACTGTGAACTTGAGTTTGACTGTAATATGGGTCCTGAAGAGCTGAGAAGGGTAGAACAGGAAATGAATGCTCGTATAGTTGTATTTGGACTGGATGATCGTCGTAGAACTGTGTATGTTTTTAAAAGCTGTGAGAGATCGTACAAGACCCCTACTTATTTTAGGACTGTCAGGGACAACATATCTCCCCATCCGTAATATAAGGTGCCTTTACGCGAGTTATGATAAAAGTCGAAAATATGGGACATCATGATTTGTGTAAGGGTGTCTCGAGTTTGCGGATGATATAGTGAAACATTGTAAAGATGTCACATGGTATGTGAGCAGTGTAAAAGCCCAAATGTGAAAGCCGTGTAGTTGAAGCTGAGAAGAGGGATTGTAATGTGTGTAGACGCACATTTTTCAATAATAACTGTTTTGAGCTCCATAAATCAATTGGCACGTGCAGGAAAATGAGAATCTGTGAATGTGGTATGTTTCACATTGAATGGGGGAAATTTCAAGCACAAATGTGAGAAATTCACTGTCTACATGCCATGAGAAATATAAGGCGGATGGTGTAAAGCATGTATGTTATATGAAAGACGCCAAGCCTAAAAACAACCCTTGTATAACTGTACTACGATATAGAAACATACACGAACGCTGAAACCAAAGAGGTTTCCACATTTACTTGTGAGCCAGACTATCTGTGATGAGTGTATGGAGATCGAGTGTGATGAGTGTCACAAATGTGGTAAACGGACAAACGTTTTTAAAACGAATGTCCACGATAGTCCTGTGAAACTATTTGTGTCCTATATTGTCAAGTTAGCGGACAAGTTCAAAAAAATGACTGTGTATATTCTCGCCCATAACGGGGCAAAATTTGACACACAGTTCCTTTATAAGGAGTGCTTGAGCACGAGTCCTCTGAGATATTTACAGGTGATCCATTGAAAAGAGGCAACAAATTAATACAGATGCAAATAAGAGGTAATGTACAATTTAAAGACACTTTATTATTCACACCTTGTAAATTAGCAAAGCTACCCAAGGTGATGGGTAGCAGCTGAGTTTCAAAAGGATACTTCCCTTACACATTCCTCACTAGCGAACTTTAAATTACGTAGGTCTACCTCCACCCAAACATTACTTTAACTATGATTGTATGAGTACAGATGAACGTGAAGATTTTGATCGATACTACAACAGTTTTAATGAACGTAATCCTTATAATATAGCTGATGAATGTGAGCGTTATTGCGTGAATGATGTACGCGTGCTTAGAGTATGTTTCCAGGCCTTTAGAAGGATGTACATATGTCGTTTCAAATGCGATCCGCTGCAAGTCGCAACCACCATCGCATCATTATGTTTTACGGTGTTCAAGAATAACTTCATGCCTAAAGGCACCTTAGCCATTATCCACAGAAACAACCCCCGCAGTTATGGGCACAAGGCTATTTACTGGCTCATGCACCTACAGAAACAGACAGGTATATACATAAAGCATGCCCGCAACACGGGGTTGATTGTCTAAGTGAAAGCCGTGTCACTGGCCTGAAGACTGTGTACTCCTTTAATGGTTGCTGGTGGCATGGATGTCCCCGTCCTGAGTGTGGAATCGTGGGAAATATCCACGGTAGATCTCCTGCTGACTGTCTTGCGTGGACGCGTTCCAGCGATCAGCTTACAAGCTCCCAGTTCACTCACAAGGTCTTGTGGGAGCATGAATATGATGCACGGATGGTGACAGACTGGGCGTACCGTGAAGAAATAAACGCGATCAAGCTTTCAATGGTGCTGGATCCTCTCAAATGCGGCGATAGCTTGTTCGGTGGGTGTACAAATCCTTTCAAGTTATACTTTCCACCTACGGAGAGTGTGAAGCTCCACTACTACGATTTCTGTTCTTTATACCCCTACATGATGAAGAACAATCCGTACCACGTGGGTGCGCCTGAAAAAATAGTGGGCCCTAACCTACCCTCCATCAATGAATTTTCAAGAAATTTGAACGGATACTATTTCGGCCTTTCTTTCGTAGACGTGCTCCCCCCCTAGCGACTTATGGATGCCGATCTTAACCGTCGTTATAGATCACAAACTCATGTTTCCCTTGTGCGTGAAGCGTGCAGAAGAGAACAATGGTGATTGTGACCATACATCCCACCAGCCCTGAGCTGGCCCTAGCCGTTCACCATGGGTATAGAATAATGAAGATACATGAGGTGTGGAGGTTTCAGAAGCTACCCAACCTTTTCACACCATATATAAACGCATTTTTGAAGGATAAGGTTGAGGCATCAGGGTATCCGCGAGGGGTTGAAACCGAAGACGAAAAAACGTCTTATATTCAGTGTTATCGCGACCACGAAGGTATACAACTTGATCGTACCCAAATTGTAAAGAATCCTGGCAAGCGCTTTAGTGCAAAATTGTGCCTAAACAGCCTTTGGGGAAAGTTTGCGCAGAATACCGGTAAAGGGAACGTTCATTTGGCGCAAAGTTATGGTGAAGTCTGGGGTTACGCCAACGCAACCGATAAAGAAGTCATGGAGATTGTGAATGTAGGTAATACTTACATAATAAAGTACAACAATACTGAATTGGCCACAGATACATCACGGGTTACAAACATTCCTGTAGCCAGCTTCACAACAGCCTATGCCCGCATCAAACTTTGGGGTCTATTGCATTCTCTTGGGCGGAGAGTATTGTACGCTGATACAGATAGCATGATACTCACAGCAAGGAGGGGTGAATACATGCCTGGTATTGGGGAGTTCCTCGGTGAGTTAACTGACGAGATCAAGGATGAGTATGGGGACAATGCATACGCCGACTCGTTTGTGTCAACAGGGCCAAAAACCTACGGGGTACGGGTGAGGATAGGGGATGAAACGAAGTATATCGTGAAGGCTAAGGGCATCACGCTTAATCAAGCGAATCGGCGGGTCGTCAACTTTGATTCGCTGAAGGAGTTAGTGTGCTTGGATGATGAGGGTGATCGGCCACCCCAACTGATTGTAGGCACCCATAATTTTCGGGCACAGAAGCTGGGGTGCGTGAAGGAACTTAGGGGTACAAAGGTGTGCCGTAACCCCTATAGGAAACACTACCAGGTGCCTGGTACCTATGACACCGTACCCTTTGGATACCATAATCTTTGATATGTCTATTGCTAACTTAATTATTACACGTATCTGTAAATACATACATCTTGATTATTTCGTTTATTAAATAAATCATGTTTCAACTAGCGTTTTACTTGTACAGTAAAATTTAAGCTTCGCCCACTGTAAGACCGGCGACTTGAATCACTCCGCAACCTGAGCAGACCTGTACCTTTCCGTACTCAGTTGACCTCTGTATACCCTTGAGCTCAGACGTGTATCCTCTCGCATAGAAGAAAATGGCCACCTTTAATATCGCGTGTTCAACATTTATGAAGTGGTATTCTGCTAAGTGCGTAGTTGTAGTGGATGCTGACAAATTTCCTATAGCCGCCTCCTTTGCATCTTTTAAGGCTGCATTGAATCGTGCGAAGGGCCAGGCTATTCAAATACTCTACGGATATTCTGGTGAGGGGGCTGTAGGATTTCGCAGTACAAACGATGTACTGAAGTATGTTATAGAAATAAGCTTTATAAAGGCTCACGTGCACCGCGTGGTAGAAGAAGCAACACGATCAGAAGATAAACAACAGTTATGGGTAGTGAGTCTTGTGGATGGTGGTGTGATAAGCGGTATTATATCATGTTAACACCATACCGATTACTCGTACCCTACGACTGAAAATGTAAATCTTGTCATCATGGACAATCTTAAGTATTTTTACCACTACATTAATATATATCATGATGAGGTTTGTAGTGAGGTTGTGGCTAATGGGTTGTGAGTTTTTAACAGATTTTAGAGATGAGTATCGCCTGTTAAACAAAAAGGATAAATATGAACATATTTTTCTCTCTAATAGCGCACCGGTTTGTGAAGATGTTTAGGAGTGATAAAACATTTAAAAAATGTGTTTAGTTCGTGAAAATCCCCCTTTGCAAAAATGTCTGATACGTATTCGTGGTAGTGATAAAACACTAAAACCGAAATTAATTCTTGTATCGGAAAAAACATCTGCCCAATATAATGGGATACAACGATTCGATCAGCGCCGTACACGTTTCATTAGATTATGGTGTGACTCACTCCTCACGGAGCATACGAGTTCAAACAAACCCATTCACGTTTCATGAGGGTGATTCACCCCGCCCGTCGATCCGATCCTGCCTGCCTGCCGCCTGTGGCTCATAGTCATCTCAGAGCTTGCGCCGAGTGGTTGTGCCATAGTCATCTCGAACCGTGTGAACGTGCGAATACGATAGAACTCCCTTTGAGAAGCATTCTCAACGCCTCGTACGACGTCTCCGTGACGAAGTCATTGCGTGTGTTTATTAACCCTTTAACGCCGAACGTTTTTGTAGGGTTAAGTCTAAATGCGTGTATTTGAAACGCTAAGTATTCGACTCAGTCGGCGTTAGAGGGTTAAATTTATTACATTTAATATTGCATAATTATTTATTACAGAAATTATAAATTTATTATTACATTGGTTATTACATTGTTGTTTATTATACAGAACTTATAAACCGAAAAACGAATAAAAAAGGCGATTAGGAAACAATCCCAGAGGCCATTGAGAAATTCGCACCTAGGTTAGATACCGTTCTCCCGACACCGGAAGGGCATTTTATTACAGGGTCCCGCTTATAAGTACATTCGCACAAATTAAAACTATCTTCTTGTTCTATACATACAGATTCTAATATTTGACATAATTACTGCATTTATTATTGCATTTACATTTTCTTAAACATTTATTATTATTACCTTTACCGTAATTATTAAATTTATAATATTACCTTTATTATTACATCTGTTGCATTTATATTTATTTCCACATTTATTACTTCCATTATTACATTTACTAAAAGCGTAAGGAAACAATCCAGAGACCTTCCATAGCTTAGAGGGTAAATGGCAGGACTCGTGGATAGTTTGGCTGAGTGGGTTGGCTGATTTTTTAATTCTTTGCATTAGACTGTAGTCTTGTTATCTCTGGGAAACTCGGGACATTGCGGGTAGCAATCATTTGCGAAGCTGTGCATCTCGGAGTTAATTTATGTAAGAGTCTAAAAGACCTGTTGTACGTACAGCAAATTTAGGCTTCTGCCAGATCCTTTTTTATAATTTAACCACAGTTGCTGTCCGTATATATTACAACAGAAAGTACGAAAGAGAGTGTTTTTAGCTTCACTTGTACAGAATCGAGAGTTCCTTATGGTCATATTCGTTTTAGCACACAGACTTCGAGATTGTTCACTTATAGCCGAGTCATCACTCAAGGAGCTGGTAATAGTTTGACCCAAATACTTTAACTCTTGTACTTCCTCAATTACTTCACCATTCATTTTAAACATTATATCACCTAGCTCATTACAGCTTTTAGAATGAAATTGCATAACCTTAGTTTTGTAACATTAAAAAGCTTACCATGTTTCTGCGAATACACTTCGCAGACTTTTAGTAGCCGATCCATACCTTTAACAGAGGGACTTATTATCACCATATCATTGGCGTAAACTAAGTTATTTATCCTTGTGTTATCTATACATCAACCCACTGTTGCCTCATTAAGTGAAGCAATTAATCCGTAAATATACACATTAAACAACATATGGGAGAGCAAGGAACCTTGACTCACCCCTCAAAAGGAGCCAAAACACTCGGATAGTACATTGCCCCACCTAACAGTGAAAGATTGGTGGGAATACCAAAATTTCAATAAATTTAATATGTATATTGGAACCTTCCTGTCTTCTAGTTTTGAAAATAAAATATTGTGGTTCACCCTATCATATGCATTACTTATATCTAGGAAACAGCTATAAATAGTTGAATTACTGTCAATGTATTTAGATATTGTTTCTTTAAGTACATAGATACACAGGTCAGTTGAGTGGAACCTTTTAATGCCAAACTGTTTAGGAGATATGCATAGGAGATCATTTAATCGGAGTAACAAGAGTTTTCTAGTAGTTTCGAGAAGCAGCAATCGATATAGCCAAATAATATCACCAACAAAGAATATTCTGTTAATTATATTACTATAACATATATGTAGTTTTCCGTGTCACAGTACTATATTGTTCCTTCATCCAATATTTCTAGGAAACGTTGGGTACCACAAACAATCAAGATATGGACGTCGATCAAAATTTACTTGACACGCTTGTACAGCTTCGTTCAGTACCGAATCCAAATCATCGATTATGCAATAACGGGGAAATGTAAGCAAGCTTTACTTTAGTAATATATATATATATATATATATTGTCGGATACAGTGGTTAACAACAACTTGTGAGGACGATCAACGCATGTACGATTCTAAAAGTACATTTATACACATCACTCATTTCCAATGTTCCGTAAATATTCGTGCAGGTTTGAAGGAGAGCAGCTTTAGTTCTATACAAACTTCTTATACATGGCTAGTTACGCAAAGAGCTGGTGCTGGCTCGCCCATATACATTTAAATTCTTGTACATATTCAGTGTTTCATTTCTTATTTTGGGTCTGATACTGTAAGAATGACCAGATTTACCTTTAGAGAGAGGCATGTTCTTAACCGTGCAATATTGAAAGAACACTACGGTTCAGTAAGCGTAACTCGTCAGCTTTCAGGAGACGCATTAAGTCTTTAGCAGAAGGAACTGATAGCCTTGTATTAGAGCACTAGTCCAAAACGCTCATATTCACACCATGTATACTACATTCACCGCATGATTCAGTCGCAAATCGCTAGTCGACAGTGTGGGCATCAAACTTTGGTGGAGAGAATGAGTGCCAAACTTCATTCTGCATGAGATTCCAAAACCCTAACACATCACATCAACGTTGCCTAGTCATATAAGATTGATATATATATATATATATATATATATATATTTATATATATATATATATCTATATATATATATAGTCATTTTACCATCCTGCTACCACCTAGTCGAGATGTTCATGTTCCTCAGTCTGACTCATAAACTTCTACAACAATCGTGGTCTTTTCTCACATTTTCAATCTGCTGAACACCGTCTCACCTCCTCCAAACCTCATCCCTCACCGAAGCTCAGGTTCCTGCGATGACAGTCAGCAACATCATTTCTGTACACTCTTACATTTACTATACTCAGATTCACTCCAAAGGTGTATGATACGTATATGTATGCAATGACCTAACTTGTACACGTATTCCCGAACCCCGAATTTTATACCCACTGACTACGGCCTACAATTAGTTATCAAACTAAATACACCTGCGCTGTTTCCCTTTCTCCTAATTCTACTGCCTATCTAAATTTCTTTAACTACCGCACTTCCAAAGCGGAATACATTCTATTCCGCTCTCCATCTGAAATTTTCATTTTAGGAGATTTCAATGTTTACCAATACCTTTGGCTTTCCTGAATGACCATGAGCTAATTGTTCTATTTCATCACACTCTTTCACACATCTAGCTAAGAACCTCTTCAACAACTCTATCTCCTCTTCTTTCCCTCCTCTATTCCGCCCGACGGCTCAGCAGCCGAATCTTCTCCTGACAAAGCTAAACTCTTCGTTCAAACTCTCGCTTCCACCTCAACCATGGATGATTCCGATGCTGTTCCTTCATCTCCACCTCCCTCTGACTTTATCATGTCTGAAATTAGAATCGCTTCCAAAAATGTTCTTTCTGTCCCATCTGGGACCATCTCTTGGACGGTGTATGGACCTGATGGGGCTCCTCCTGTTGTTCTTGCACTTCAATGCTAACATCCCGACAGGCAAACGCCTACGTATTTGTTTATTATCTTGTACTTTACCTCCCTGCTAAAAGTTTGCTTTCATTCATCCTGTCCCAGGAGGGCTAACCGCCCTAAACCCTTCAGTCAAAATGTTTTGATTTCTTGCCTTTCTAATATTTTTTTAAACTAACCTTAATAGGAAGAATCTTAACCACCTCTCTTCTCACAATCTTCTTTCATATCGTCAGTACGGGGACCCAAGGGTACTTCTATCGGTGATCTTCTTGCATATCGCCCTGAATCATGGTCTTCCTTTCATGGTTTCAGCGAAACTCCTGCTATTGCGCTAGACATATCGAAAACTTTTGATAGAGTATGGTACAAATTTTAAATATCCAAATTGCCAACCTGTGGATTTCATTCTACTAACTGTCTTCACTTCCAATTCTCCCTCTCACCGTCCTATAGCAGCGACTGTAGATGACCTCTGTTCTTCACCTAAAGCTATCAACAGAGGTGTTCCTCAGGGGCTCTGTTCTGTCAGCCAATCTTTTCTTTTTATTCATTAATGAATTTTTAATTCGCCCTTCCTATCCTATTCGCTCCTATGCCAATGACCCAGCACTTAACTTCTCCACCCGCTTCCCAGAGCTTCCTTCTCAACAGTCGCACTATGAACCGTGTAGAACGACTATGGAACACCTGACTTCAGGACTTTCTGATTGGATCAGATTGGATCAGAGAATACAATGCGGCTTTCACTGGATCAAAATAAGGTTCCTCCGTCTATCTACTCGTCACATTCTTCAACACGATCATAACCTTGTCTTCAACAATATACACCTCAATCTTTCCTCTTCTCTTAACACCTCAGGCGTTTCCTTTCTCGTAATCTTTCATGTAAAGGTCGCATATACCATCTATCCAAAACATCTTCTAAAGGGATAGGTGCAGTGTACTGCCTACACACTTTCTTAGCCCTCGCTCAGTTGGTGCCTCTGTGCAGGACCTTATCCGTCTCTGTATGGAATACGCTTGGAGGACGTTTTCGTGGGCATTCGCACAAGTCTCATCCTTCCTACATAAAAACAAAACAAAACAAAAAGAGTATTTTTAAACACTTACTCGCATAAATGTAATTCTTTCCGCATATTATGGATTCATCACTTTACATGTAAATACTTCAACAGCAAGGTGTTGGGTTAATACCTCTGTTTAATCCATAGGGTATCTTATATTCCTCAAACTCTTGAAGAAGTTTTGTTGTTTCTTGATAAAAATATCCTAACTAGTCAAAATGTTTTGATGGGGATAATACATTTGGAAAGCTATATATATATATATATATATATATATACAGATCATGTACAGAATTTGTAAATGAGGCAGCTTTTTCATCAATGAATCTACAGGCCTTAATAATTCTACTAAGCATAAACGTGCTTTGATAAACCTTGTGGAGATACTTATAATACATATTGATAGCTTTGTAAACTTGATTTTTAGGAATCTAACTAATGTATAGTTTGTTTTTAAGAAATTCGTGTTCAGCGTTTTTCGCTTCTTTTCCAGGGCAACGTGTGACGAGCCCTTTAAAAGATCCCGAAATGCATTACCACCAGCATGCTCAAGTGGGGATAAGTGGGAACGACAGAACAACCAGGAACCCTTTGACTACCACTGAGGTAACCCCTCAAACAACCAGCCAAGACCTCTACACCTCTGCAGGTGTTAAAAGATCTAGGTCTGTTGAAGATCAATCTCCGATCACGTGCGGTGTGGATGCTAAACGAACAAAGTTCAACGTCACGTTCAACTCTGAGGACAAAGATTCATCACCGACAAACTCATTGTCGGGTGAAACAGATAAACAATTTCCTGAAAACCTCCAGCATTACACATCATCTGTAACACTCCAACCCCCTTCAAAAGCGATCGCTAGCCATACAGAGAGAATGAGCTATCATTCATCCAACGGTGTATCTCTTACCTTAATGCAAAATGTGAGTAATACCCATACACTTTCTAGAAGTCGCTACAACGTCAGAATTGACCCCCGAGTCGCATATTCGAAGGGCTTCGAACAAGGACTCTCCAACGTAGTTCGATGTGTCATCGCATATGCTCTTCAGAACAATAATGATCGGGAGACCCGAGTAAGGTTGGCATTTGGGATTGAGCCAAATAGCGAGGATAGCGATCAGTTCTGGATAGTAATACCTTACAGAAACCTGGTGGCAGAAAATGTTGACTACATCCTTTCACGTTTTGCACAAGCTTCTCAAAGTGGATCAAAGTTTAGCCTGGAGAAATTCACGGTTGAAATTGATCACGTGTACCGTGTTGTGGGTCATAGTGCCACGCCTTATACACTTAACTTCAATTCTCAGGCTATTTTTAGACGGCATATAAACGTCGATCGTGGTTGCGGATTTATAGCTATAATCCTGTCTCATATGTTTACCATGCTAAACAAGCTGTCTAGAAGTTTCCTCCTGAAAGCAGTCGTAGAAAGAGCACAAAAACTGGCTGAAGATTGTAAAATTGATTTTAACTGTAATATGGGGCCTGAAGAGTTTCTACAGATCTACAGAAGCTAAGGCTAACAAAGACCCTATGATCCACTCTAAGGTAGCCCGAGAGAAAGGAAAGAGTAGGGGGTTAAGAGAAGAGAGAGAATAAGGGGTTAAGTAAGGAGGAACACCTATCATTCGTGGGTTAACATTCATTCAGAAAAAGAGAAAAAAGACTCACCATCATCATCCGCCGCGCCACTGCCACAAGTCAGAAAAATAGTCGGAGAGAATAGGAGAGGGTGAAAGATGAAAAGAAGTGAAATAAGAACGCTTACAAACCATGCAAACACAGTCTTAACTCACAGTCATACCATGCAAACTACAAACATGCAAGAAAAGAGAGTTACAGACATGCAAAGTAAAAAAGTAGGTAAAAAAAAAAAAGTTTGGTTTAGCACAAAAGTGTTAATTTACGACGCTAGACGACGAGCTACATTACGTTCGTGTAGTCTAAATTTTTTTTTTTTTTTTTTGCTGGCATCACACGCTGGCATGTCACAAGCTGGCATTCATCGTCAACAGACTCATCCTCGAGCACCACCACCAGAGCTCCTGTTGCTAACTGTTTTTTTATTAAACAACGTTAATACTTTTAAAATGTCTGTCAAGACGGTTCTTAAAATATTAACGCTGGTAGAATGAACGACTGACGCGGGAAGATTATTCCATTTATCAATTACTTTAAACGTAAAGAAGTTTTTAGCGATATTAGTAATGAAACGTCTGCCACGCAACTTAAATCCGTTATTGCGAGTATTACTATTATCGAAAGTGAACAATTTGTCAAAATTTACGTTATCGATGTTATTAACGATTTTGAAAACTTCAATAAGCTCCCCCCTTAATCTTCTAGTTTCGAGTGAATACAGGTCTAACTCTTTAATCCTATCTTCATAAGGCTTATTGCGCAATGACGGAATAAGTTTCGTGGCACGACGCTGAACCCTTTCTAACCTATCAATATCCTCACGCAAGTACGGGCACCAAAACTGAAGGCATATTCTAAATGAGGCCTGACTAGGGACTTGTAAAGGGGCAATATAATATCCTTCGATTTAAATTCGAAATTACGCGCTATGAAGCCTAACATCCTATTAGCTTTTGCGCAAGACTCCAGGCACTGGTTCCTAACCTTTAAATCCTTAGATACGCGTACGCCTAAATCTACTTCCTCGTCAACGCTCGCTAACTCCCTATCATCCATCGTGTACGTGTAATTATTGTTACGAGAACCTATATGCAAACTTTACATTTGTCTACGTTAAATTGCATCTGCCACTTATCTGTCCACTCCATAATCCTATTTACATCGTCTTGGAGCCTATTTCTATCGTCCTCGTTAACAACCTTACCGCCTATTTTAGTATCATCCGCGAATTTTGACACGTTACTAGTCAATCCTACATCTATGTCGTTAATGTAAATTACGAATAGCAATGGGCCTAACACTGAACCCTGTGGGACACCGCTACCTACATCTAACCACCCGATTCACTACCATTAACTACGACCCTCTGCCTCCTAGCACGAAGCCATCTTCTAACCAGTTAGCTACCTGACCGCGTATACCGTGCGCTTTAACCTTCGCAATTAGTCTCCTATGCGGAACTGTATCGAACGCCTTTTTAAAATCTAAGTAAATAACGTCAGCTGCTCTATGCCTATCGTATTCGCGCACTATTTCGTTATAAAATTCTAACAAATTAGTTAAACAAGACCTATGGCGTCGAAACCTATGCTGACTACTATTAATCAAATCTCTACTTTCTAAGTGATCGATAATACGATCCCTAACTACGGCTTCCAAAAGTTTACCGACAATTGACGTTAAGCTAATGGGCCTATAATTGCTAGCTACTGCGCGGTCGCCTTTTTAAAAATAGGCGTGACGTTAGCTAATTTCAAGTCTTCAGGAATAATCCCCGTTTCGAGTGACTGATTAAAAATCTTCGTTAAGGGGCCTACGATAACTTCTTTCAAATCTTTCAAATGTCTGGGATAAAAAGCGTTAGGGCCTGGAGCCTTGCTAACTTTTAGCCTATCGATATAATGCGCAATCTCAGCCTCGTAAACAGTTATTTCATCCAAAATAGTCTCGCTACTAAATGGAACGATATCGTCCACGTCGGGGACATTATTTACGTCTTCTCCGGTAAAAACTGTCGCAAAAAAGTTATTGAAAATAACCGCCATCGCCTGAGCGTCAGAAGCCAAAGCGCCATTAACATCCACTAAAGGGCCTATGTTATCTTTTACCGGCTTACGATTATTTACGTATTCAAAAAACTTTTTTGGATTATGTTTACTATCCGCAGCTATAAGTATCTCTAAATTACGCTTAGCATTCCTAACTGATCTTTTAACCTGACGTCTAAGCTCGATATATCTATTAAAGTTAGCTGCCGTGCCATTGCGCTTACTAAGTCTATACGCTCTATTACGCTCTATTATAAACTCTCCTATTTCCCTAGTCCACCACTTGGGCCTACCACGATTTCTAGCGCGCTTGGGCCTACGAGGAATAAACTCCCTTTCAATATCCCTAAAACTTTCTTTAAACGCCACCCAACGCAAATTTGTGTCATTACCCATAAATAAGTTATCCCAGTCCACTACTCTCATCCTATCAGCAAAACTATCAAAATTAGCCCTACGAAAATCAGGGACTTCTATTACGTTACTATCCTGGTGTTTTCTATCAATAACTTAAACCTAAGAATTTGATGATCACTACATCCTTAACTCTCGCCTACTTCTAAACCTTCGACTATATTCTCGCCGTTCGTCATCACCAAATCTAAAATATTGTCACCGCGCGATGGTTCGGTAAGTATCTGTCGTAAAAAGTTATCGTCCATAAACTCAACCAATCTCAAACCCTCCACATTACCAGTAAAATTCTCGTAATTAACATTAGTGCAATTAAAGTCTCCGACAGTTATACTATTCCGATTGTCAATAAAATTACCAAGAAGTGAGTAAAATCTAGTATCTGTATCGAGGGGTTGAACGGGAGGTCTATAAACAACAACAAAATTAAAACTAATACTACGCGCCCTAACTTCAACACATATCGCATTAATTACTGCCGGAAAATCTAACTTAACCTCGATAGCCCTAAGGGAATTACGAATGTACAGCAAAACGCCTCCTCCAAATCTATGTAATCTATCATTAGTAAAGAGTTTAAAACCCGGTATATCAAGTTCCCCCAACAAGTCCCGAGTCACGGTATTTAACCAAGTTTCAGTGATAGCAACTATATCATAGTTGCCGAAATAAATTATCGCCTTAAATTCATTTAATTTATTTCTAATACTACGCGCGTTTCAATAAAAGACGTTTAAGTTATTTTTTACCACGGGCCCGCGTGGAAGACCAGATGAAAGTTAGGATTGCTCTGTTTGGTCTGGATCAAAATGGCAGAACAACATATGTATTTAAAAGCTGTGTGAGAGATCGTACAAGACACCTACTTATTTTAGGACTGTCAGGCACAACATATCTCCCCATCCGTAATATAAGTAATATAAGGGACTTTTACGCGAGTTATGACAAAAGTCGAAATTATGGACGACATCATGATTTGTGTAAAGGGTGTCTCAAGTTTGCGGATGATATAGTGAAACATTGCAAAGAATGTCACATGGTATGTGAGCAGTGTAAAAACCCCAAATGTGAAAGCCGTGTAGTTGAAGCTGAGAAGAGGGACTGTAATGTGTGTAGACGCACATTTTTAAATAATAGTTGTTTTGAGTTCCATAAATCAATTGGCACGTGCAGGAAAATGAGAATCTGTGAATGTGGTATGTTTCACATGATGGATAACACCAGTACACATTTGAAAACTTGTCGATCGATTTTTACAAACTAGTTGGTGATTCTATATAACTTGAGTGCGCTGAACTCAAAAATATAGTTAGTTTTTCCCTATCACGTATGGTTTTCTTACTACGGGGTGTGTCATAAATCCCCCATTTATCCCCAAATGTGAACCATCTTATCGAGACCAACATTGGATTGCACATGCTAAACCATAAATTTTGTTGTTATAGACTACAGTAACGCTTACATAATAATGTAGGGTAAATATATATAACAACCAGTCCCGTTCCCAACAAAATACTCTCTCCCCTCCCATCAATGGGTGGTTAACATTTGGGGACAGATGAGGTATTACAACACCCCTTGTAGCACGAAATCTTTAGGTGATAGAGTAAAACCTAATCAAAGCAGAATTAAATAGCTCATAGCTCTTGGACAAGCATATTGCTTGTTTATGAAAGAATAAAAAAATAACTGAACGAAACAAAATATATTTACCTTCTTTACTTGCAAACATTTCAGGACTTATTCCAAAGACTTAAAACTACGAAGATAGATCTGACTAATGACGACTAAACCGGTGCTTCTTTGATGTTTTCTTATGCTGTGCGTTAGGCTGATCTCGTTGCAGACACCAGCAGTAATCCGCCATCATATTTGTATGCCATCTTCCTTGATATCTTCTTTCCATGGTTTCGATGTCCTGGTGTCCTGGAGCTGAATCAGAATCTGAATTGTATTGATCCAGACTCTCCGGTGGGCTGGGAATAGGAACTTCTGGACCATGGGGTACCGGCCTTATTGCAGATGGAAGACTTGGGTATTGAAGGCTCTCTTTATTCTTTGCATTATAACCTTTAACATTGCAAGAACAGAAGTAGCAGTCGTCGGTATGGTTTCTAGGCTCGCACCATACCATAGGGATCCCAAATGGCAAACTTTTCTTTTTACCTTTGCTCCAATTCCTTAATGCCACAACACACGTAAGACAAACCTTGTGTGGAGCCCAACTTTTGTCTTGATCTCCTAATTTAATTCTAAAATAAGCATGATAAGCTCTCTTAATGAACGTCGTTACATTTGTCCTTTGTTTTACAACAACATACCGACCACAAATATAACAAAATATGTCTGGACTATGGGTACATGCTCTAGAAGCCATTATTAAAATTTTAAAGAAGTTATGTTAGAATTATCTCTCTGAAAAATATGGAAAAACGAAATTAATTAAAGATAAAAAAGGTAAAAAATTACAAAACGCCTCAGAATTGTTTTGCTAATAACTTTAAAACTGTGGGTGATAGAAAAAAACTGATAGCATTTTTTAATTCAGCGCAGCGAACTGCTTCAGAATCACAACTCAAAATAAAGAAATCGATTTTCATGCAGATCGGTGTAATTGGGGAAAATTCACGTATAAATGTGATGAAATTCACTGTTCTATATGCCACGAGGAATATAAGGCGAACGGATGAAAACATGTATGTTATATGAAAGGCGCTATACCTAAAAATAGACCTTGTATAACTGTGTACTACGATATAGAAACATACACGAACGCTGAAACCAAAGAGGTAATTCCGCATTTACTTATGAGCCAAACTATCTGTGACGAGTGTATGATGATCGAGTGTGATGAGTGCCCCAAATGTGGTAAACGGACAAATGTTTTTAACACGAATACCCACAATAGCCCTGTGAAACTATTTGTGTCCTATATTGTCAAGTTAGCCGACAAGTTCAAAAAAATGTCTGTGTATATTTTTGCCCACAACGGGGCAAAATTTTACACAGAGTTCCTTTATAAGGAGTTGCTTGAGCACGAATCATCCGAGATATTCACGGGTGATCCCTTGAAAAGAGGAAACACACTTATACAGATGCAAATAAGAGGTAATGTACAGTTTAAAGACACTTTATTATTCACACCCTGCAAATTAGCAAAGCTACCCAAGGTGATGGGGGTAGCAGCTGAAGTTTCAAAAGGATATTTCCCTTACACATTCCTCACTAGCGAAACTTTAAATTACGTAGGCCTACCTCATCCAAACACTATTTTAACTACACCAACATGGATGATAGTGAGCGTGAAGATTTTGACGGATACTACAACAGTTTTAATAAAGATAACCCTTACAATATAGCTGATGAATGTGAACGTTATTGCATGAATGATGTACGCGTACTTAGAGTATGTTTCCAGGCCTTTAGAAGGATGTACAATATTATTGTACATAGGCCGTTTCAAATGTAATGCGCTGCAAGTCTCAACCACCATCGCCTCATTATGCTTTACGGTGTTCAAGAACAACTTCATGCCTAAAGACACCTTAGCCATCATTCCTCGAAACGCCCCGCGCAGTTATGCAGTTATGGGCACAAGGCTGTTTACTGGCTCATACACCTACAGCAGCAGACAGGTGTATACATAAAGCATGCCCGCAACACGGGTGAAGTACCCATTAAGATTAATGGCCGTGTTTTTTGGGTGGATGGGCTAAGTGAAAACCGTGTCACTGATGAGAAGACTGTGTACTCCTTTAACGGTTGCTGGTGGCACGGATGCCCTCGTCCTGAGTGTGGAATCGCCGGAGATATCTATGGAAGATCTCCTGCCGACTGTCTTGCGTGGACGCGCACCCGCGATCAACTTATAGGCTCCCAGTTCACTCACAAAATCTTGTGGGAGCATGAGTATGATGCACGGATGGAAACAGATGCCCTGTACCGCGAAGAAATAAGGGCCATCAAACGTTCAATGGTGGTAGACCCCCTCAAATGCGGTGACAGCTTGTTCGATGGGCGTACAAACCCCTTCAAGCTATACTTTCCACCTACGGAGGGTGTGAAGCTCCATTACTACGACTTCTGTTCTTTATCCCTACGTAATGAAGAACAATCCGTACCCAGTGGGCGCGCCTGAAAAACTAGTGGGCCCCGCCATGCCAACCATCGAGGAGTTCTCAGCTAACTTGAATGACCTCTACTTTGGCCTTTCTCTCGTAGACGTGCTCCCCCCTCGCGATTTATGGATGCCTATCTTGCCTGTTGTTATAGACCACAAAATCATGTTCCCTCTGTATGTGAAGTGTGCAGAAGAGAACAATGGTGATTGTGAACATACACCCCACCAGCGCAAGATCAGAGGCGTATATACAAGCCCTGAACTGGACCTAGCCGTTCGCCATGGCTACAACATATTGAAGATACATGAGGTGTGGAGGTTTCAGAAACTACCCAAGCTTTTCAAACCGTATATAAATGCATTTTTGAAGGATAAGGTCGAGGCGTCAGGGTATCCGCGAGTTGATACCGAAGATGAAAAAACGTCTTATATAGAGAGTTACCGCGACTACGAAGGTATACAACTTGATCGTGCCAAAATTGTAAAGAACCCTGGCAAGCGCTTTAGTGCAAAGTTGTGCCTAAACAGCCTTTGGGGAAAGTTTGCGCAGAATACTGGCAAGGGTAACGTTCATTTGGCACAAAGCTATAGCGAAGTCTGGGATTATGCCAACGCACCCGATAAAGAGGTGATGGAGATTGTGAATGTAGGTAATACTTACATAATAAAGTACAACAACACTGAATTGGCCACAGATACCTCAAGGGCTACAAACATACCTGTAGCCAGCTTCACAACAGCCTACGCCCGCATCAAACTTTGGGGTCTATTGCATTCTCTTGGACGGAGAGTATTGTACGCCGATACAGATAGCGTGATATTCACAGAGAGGGAGGGTGAATACATGCCTGCAATTGGCGAATTCCTCGGCGAACTCACTGATGAGATCAAGGATGAGTATGGGGACAATGCATACGCCGACTCTTTTGTCTCAACAGGACCTAAAACTTATGGGGTACGGGTGAGGATAGGGAATGAAACGAAATATATCGTGAAGGCAAAGGGTATCACGCTTAACCAAGCGAATCGGCGGGTCGTCAACTTTGATTCGCTGAAGGAGTTAGTGTGTTTGGATGATGATGATGATGGCGAACGACCGCCCCAACTGACTGTAGGTACCCACAATTTTCGAGCGCAGAAGCTGGGGGGCGTGAAGGAACTAAGGGGAACGAAGGTGTGCCGTAACACCTATAGGAAACGTTACCAGGTACCTGGTTCGTATGATACCGTGCCCTTTGGATACTGTATCGAATAGCTGTATCCCTTGTAATGCTTAGTCGAATTTAATTATGTATGTATCTGTTTCATCTTATTATATATTCTTTGTACCACTGTTTACCATTCACTTTTAACCATTTTCTGTGTATTGTATTTGTACTGATAATAAATTTCTTATTTTGTATTAAACTGCTTTTCATTCTAGCAACCTTCATTATATTAGTTATGGGAAAATAAAAGCTGTATATGTGCACACCAATCATTAATAACGCATAGGTTTTTCCTCAGCTTATTAATGACGTAAACTTAGTGGTAGTATTAACCCTTTCTACGCCAGCGATTGCGATTCCGTATGGCGTCATCAACAAAAAATATGTGTATTTTCCTCAGATTAGTTTCGCTGATGATTTATGGCATTTGTATATAAATATTTGTAAAGCAAAGGACAAATATTGTTGCTAATTGTTCAATTCAAAGTACCAAAGTTATGTTAGTGTCTCATTACTTGACAGCGTCATTGGCGCTATATAATTTCTAGTGTAATTAGTTATTTCTAAGCAAAGTTTCGCTTCCTTACTTATTTTTAACATTTTTTAAAATGTTAAATTTTTTAGGTCAAAACAATAATTTGGGATAGAAAGGATTAATATTGCAGACACCATCATCGCTCTGTGCAATACATACCATTCAAATAAGTACCTCCAGATCCGAATAAACGTATGGTGTTTTCCACATTCAGTAGTAACGACGATAAGACAGCTAATATTATTTTAAGTCATTTTATAATCAAGGCTTTAATCTTCCTGAAAGCGTTTGAAAAGCTTGTTAGTTATACGTTCACTTAGTATGAACAATTAAAATATGTCTACATGAATAAGATGGATGCTTATCTTCTCATAGTTAAATTTCAGTTGAAGCCTATACATGTACCATTGTGTTGCGTGTTGAAATCTTCTAACTCATTACAGTGTCGTTATTTTGCTGAGGTTATTGCACAAACGAAAACAAATGATAAGATTATGTAATATGATATTACAATGGCCACAAAAGGCTACAAACAACGGCTTATACGAGAATGTCTGTTTAGGAAGTTCTAATAAAAGATGCTAGAAAATTACAAAAAGATAGGTGAAAGTTTTAAAAAATAGCATAGGAGAGAGATTGGAAGGAAATAGAGAATGTAAAAGATAAAGCGTAAATTTAAAAGTAAAGAGATGTGGTTCCGTGTGAAATTCGACAATACTTTTATGCGGTATATATATATATATATATATATATATATATATATATATATATATATATATATATATATATATTAGGGTAGGTTGATTTTGGAACTGTGATCTTGGACTAGTCTAGATAGAAAGGTATTAATGTACAAAAAACGATGCACCAACTCATATTTGTGAAAATGATTGTATTTTTTGAGGATTGTTAATTATTTTTAAGTTGTAAAATTGTCGAATTTTACGCGTAAAATTGCGCGCGCGGCATTCGCGCAATGTAAACAAATAAAATATCGGACCTTATTTCATCAAAATAATCAATTAAAATTCGGCTTTTTTAACAAAACGATGCTTGAAACTTATTGTAAATGCATTATAGATGTTTATTAGTGTATTATTTTGTATTTTTTAATGATATTTATATATAAAATGTGTATTAAATTAAGTTATTTTATGATGCGTTCATTTAATTGTGTTTATTTTCAGATATTTCATAAAAATGGGTAAAAAACGGAAGTCTGCAGTGTTAACTCGAAGTGATAGTGCCAAAAAATTCAGTGACAAGCCTTCCCCTTTGGATAAAACAGAGCCTCCTACCCTCCGCCAAGTTATTCAGTTCAGTTATTTCCTCCAAAACAGCCACCCGGACTTGAAAGACTATGATATTGCTAAAATGATAGCAAAGTATGTGATTGAGATCTGGCAGGCAGTGAACCCGCGGCTGCCCCTGTATGAGGAATATTATGTAGTGAAATTGGTGGATAAAGTGTGCTTCAAGAAAGCAAAAGAGATAAACAGGAAATCTCTTTCTACAGTCCAGGAGCAGAATCTGGAGGAAAAACTGGATAAACTTTTGGACATTTCTGCTTGCACTTGTAAGCTACCTGTTCGTCCCTGTGATGACAATGCTGTGAAGTGCAAGAAAGAAAATTGTCAAACGCAGCACATAATCTGCACTTGTCCTCCCAGTAAGAAGGTAATTTATTTTTTATTTTCATTTCAGCCATCTGGGGGTGAAGCTGAAGAGTTCAAGCCAAGGAGGCACCGAAGTGTAGGTTACAGCTTTTTGAAAACCCCCAGATATGCCATGGAACTGATCAGGGGTGATGTTTCTTCCAATCTTGGGGCAAGTCTTGCTAATGCCTTCTGGACTTACAAGCTATGGACCTGCTTAAGCCTGGCCTTGATGTGAAACAGATAATAGTTGATAAATCGAAAATGGACAGGGAAAAAGCTAGAATGACAGTGAAAAGTGATGAAAAGCACAATGAGGGTCTGTAAAAGTTAGTCTGTATTGGGGTTGATGGGAAAGTTGACAAGGACACTTTGCTGTACAGAGAAGTTAAGGATGAAAATGGGGAGACTAAGCTGAAGAAAGGAAAGGGACAAGAGCACCATTTGACTTTCACAAAAGAGTCGGGAACTGAAAGTGGAACATATCTTACTCACAGAGTCATCCCAATTAAAGGTGCGACTGGAGTTCTTCTTGGTGAAGAAGTTGCTAGTGTCTTGGAGGAGTTTAACAGTGTTCATACCCTGAAAGCTGTCCTCCTTGACAACATAAATACAAACATTGGCTGGGAGAAGGTCTTGTAACAGCTCTGGAAAATAAAATTGAGCGGAAATTGCACACCATTGGCTGTTCACTCCATCAGAATGAGCTTCCTTTCAGAGCTGTTTTCAAGCATTTTGATGGCAGTACCAAAAGTCCCACTGCTTTCACTGGTCCGCTGGGAAAACACTAAAAGTGACCACTAAGATCTGCCACAAGTGGAATTCACCAGACACAGTGGCCCCCTGGATGACATGGAATTTGCTGAGGAGACACTGAATGATCTCAGTAGCGACCAGAGGCTTCTTTTGGAGTATGTGCTTGGAATTTCCAGGGGCAAAGTCAACCCAAGATTTGCTGCCTGGAAAATTGGACCATTAAACCATGCAAGATGGTTGACTTTGGCAATTAGATTGATGTGTCTGTGGACCAGAGGTGCTTACCCTCCAGAACTACAGGATAAGCTTTATCAGGCCATCAAGTTCATTGTGGAAGTGTATGCAGTCAGTTGGTTTGAGATCAAAAGGGACAGCAAGTTCAACAATCAACAGCTGTACATCTTCAACATGATCCAGAGGATCAAGCAGCAGTCTGAAGAAATCCAGGGTGTTGTTTTCAAGAACCTGAAGTACAATGTTTTTGCCTTGCTGCCCGAGAATGTGCTGTACTCCATGATGAAGTCTGATGACTTGGAAGTGAGGGAAGCTGCTCTCAAGAATATTCTGTCCATCAGGTAAGCATTTATTAATTTAAAAAATGTGAAAAAAAAATTTGATTATGGGGATTTATTTAATAAAAAAAAGGCCCGAGTTCTATAAATACCCATAATCGAATTTTTTTTTCACATTTTCTTATCCCAATTCCCCCTCTCCCCTCTGATAATGGGAATAATCTTACCTTCTTTCTGAAAAAAAATTCGATTATGGGGATTTATAGAACTCGGGCCTTTTTTTTATTAAATAAGTTAAGTTAAATTAAATCAGCAATTCTGAGACTAATAGGGATTAAATCTTAAACTGGAATAAAAAATAAATTAATTATTATTCTTTCAGAAGTGGGAAGCCAGCCAAGAAGAGGCTGAAGAAGATCACAGCCATCAACATTGAAGCTACCCACTGGTCAGAACTAATCAACCTTTCTCAAAGTGGCATCTGTGAACCTGCTCCCACAGAAGACTTTTCTGACCAGGAGCTTCAAGAAGTATTGCTGAATGGCACCAAGCTGGAGCTGCCTGATCTGCCTTCACATTCTCAGAGTGTTGAAAGGGCCGTGAAGCTGACAGCTGAAGCTTCCCATACTGTTTATGGACTCGAATCAAGGCACAAACACATTCTGGCCAAAGCCCTAAGCCGCCAGATGAGGCCTTCCTTTGCTTCTAAGGGCTCTTACAGTGAAAATTATGATGATCTTGGGATCTAAATGTGTCTATTTGACTCTGTACGTTTTTTTTACTTTTCTCAATAAAATTGTAACTTTTTTCAGGATATTTTTATGAAAATAGCATGTTTTTTTCGGCCAAAAATTGCGAAATTGCGGTATTTTTCGGTACGATTTTTTGACGATTTTTGAAACGGTTTCCTCAAAAAACGGTTAAAGCTTGGGATCTGAAATTGTTTGTCAGTTATTATCATATTAAGCCCTGACTATCTCGACTAGTCCAAAGTCGATATCTGAAAAAATGCGGAAAATCAACCTACCTTATATATATATATATATATATATATAATATATATATATTATATATATATATATATATATATATATATATACCAACTTCGCAAACATCAAATGAATCATAGGTGAATTAGTGGTGTAAGCAGGTTTTAAAATATGAACTATAGATAATGTGAAAATCTCATGATGATGCAATTCTAGATTAGTTTAAGCAATGTACGTATTTATAGCCTTCAGGTGTGTTGCAACCAGGTTAACTAATCTTTTACACGTATCGTCATTCATCGTTCTCTATGTTTTCCCCCTTTATTGTTTATTTCTCTGCGATACATGAACTATATATTTGTCATGGATAAAACATGGCGGTAGGACGCCTTAGTAAATATGTAAATAATCTGCTGCGGAACTCGATACCATATTTTAAATTGGTGGTACGGATATTAACATTATATATATATACATATATATACACACACACTGATGTGTGTGTGTGTGTGTGTGTGTGTGTGTGTGTGTGTTGTGTATTATGTACTGCTGGTAAACTTATCCGATTTGAAATAAGCCAAGAAGCTAACATTATTCTTTAAGATCATAGGTGTTGATTCTCTTATGAAATGGATACTGCGTAAATTTTATTTATATACATAATAGGAATAAGATTAAAAGACAATTGCAATTACTGGTTTACAGAAACTTAAGGATAATAATTTGATGTTTACTACCGTGGAAAGAAGTCATGGGGCGAAGATGGAATTAAAATTTGATGATTTGTACTTCTAAAATATAAAATTGCGTAATGTGTTCTCTTTTAAAGCATATATATATATATATATATATATATATATACATATATATATATATTTGTTAGTTCACTAGTTGATTCTATTCGATGACTAGGATGAGTTCCGTCAGTTGGTTTAGAAGGCTGAATTGCCAGTTTGCTTTTATTACGAAGGGAATTGAAATCAATATATTTAATTAAAATACTCTTAATACGTGTACATATATGTAATAATAACAATAAATCAATATTAGTAATAATATTTAAGTGGATGTTTAGAGGAGGATAACAGAATTGATGGTTTAGTTTTAAAGCCGCATTACGCAACTTGATGTTCTTTTAACACATGTAATTTTATAGCGAAATTTGCTGTACAGTAAAATTATTAATTCACATACCAGAAGATGGCATGTGAAAGTGAATGTGGTGGTATATATCGATGTAAATAACAGAAAACTACATATTTAAAAGTAAATAAACAAATATGCGCGTACTATGAATATATAAAAAGTTCTTGTATTTGAAGGTCATCTCGTTTGAAAATAAGCCAGTTTCCCTTAAAAAAAAAGAGAAATGAATTTATTTAAATTAAAATAATAAATGTTCATTTTATTTTTCATAATACAGATATTAAACAAAGAACTTGTTTTCGATTTAAAATATGTTCAATCTGATTTTGATTTATGTATTGTTCGCAATTTGTTAGCATATAAAAGTTGGATGTGTTGATGTCGATGCATACTCTCGTTAGGCCTATTAAAACCTTTCAGATATTCATTTTAAGTTTTCATTTCTACTGTCTGGCGGAACTTGCCTGAACAGAAAGTATTCGAATGTATGTATGTTTTTGCATGCTTTTGCATGTTTGTTCTTGTTTGTCTCATGAAAGAACTTTTTTCGAGGAGGAAGGCGAGGTGAATCTTTTCTTAAATTTTTTTTTTTGAAGGAAGGTGAAGACGAATCCTTTTTTCTTTTTCTTTTTTTCTTTCTTTTTTCTTTTCTTTTTCTTTTTATTTTCTTTTTTTGAAGGACCATGAAAGACACCTCATAAAGGAGGGACCGTCATGAAGGACGGTGGAGGACCGCCATGAAGGAAGGTGAGGGGGGGAAATTTTCAAATCGATCCATTTCTGTCTCACATTTTGCGGTTATACTACTGAATGATACGAATATGTAATATAGTAATGGACACAAAAGGCTACAAACAACAGCAGTCAGGATGGTTCATACGAGAATGTTTGCTTAGGAGGCTCTGATAAAAGATGAAAGAAAATTAAAAGGTAAATGAAAGTTTTAAAGCATAGTATAGGAGGAATATTGGTAGGAAATAGAGAACTTTAAAGATAAAACGAAAATTTAAGAGTAAAGAGGTCTGATTCCGAGTGAAAATTCGACAATGCATTTATGTGGTACAAAGTGTTTCTAACGGGTATTTAAGACAAGGTAAGCACCTGGTCTCTTTTAAAGGAGTCGATTGAATTACTTTGAAATACGTTAGGAGCACTAAATCCCACAAATTAACTACACGGGTGAATGACAAACGTTTAGTTTCATTAGAATTAAGATGCTTACCCGCTAATTTGAGAGCAATACCATGAGTTCGCCCTACATTTCTGCAGTAAAAATGTTTTTAGACATTGAGATTATCAAAATCTTTATTCATTTATATATAATTCATTTATATATAATTCCTGTTTATTATATATATATATATATATATATATATATATATATATATATATATATATATATATATACACAATAACTTTGCAAACATTAAATGGTTCATAGATGAATTAATGATGTAAACAGTTTTTAAGATATGAACTATAGATGAGGTGAAAACCTAATGATGATGCAGTCCGAAATTAGTTTAACCGAAGTATTTATAGCCTTGCGGTGTGCTTCGGTCAGGAAAACTAATCTTTTACGCGTGTTGTCGTTCATCATTCTCTTCTCTACTGTATGTTTTCCCCTTTATTGCATATTTCTCTGCGATACACGATTTATATACAGTATTTGTCGTGGATAAAACATGATGGTAGGACGCCTCAGTAAATATATAAATAAACCGTTGCGGAAGTCGGCGCCGTATTTAAAATTGATGGCGATGGTATTAATATATATATATAATATATATATATTATATATATATATAATATATATATACAGGGTGTTCCATAAGTCCGGCATCATAGGAGAAATTCATATTTTTCTATTTCAACAAACCATAATTCATATTTTTCTCTTTCTACAGGCCATAATGTCTATGCTCGGGATGCCAATTTCCCGTCCAGTGACGAGGCTGTTTTTTATGGAAATGGTGAGGTAAATCGACAGAACACCCGCTACTGGTCTCAAAACAACCCTCACTGGTATACCTCTTCAAAGGAACAAGGTGCATCTCGGGTGATGGTATGGTGTGGCATTTGGAAGGATCGCATCAAAGGCCCCCTCTTTTTCGATGAACATGTCACTGGAGGCACCTACCTACCTATGCTCAAGGAAGAAGCATTTCCCAGTGTCTTGAACGAAGAACGAAATTTCCCAACATGGTTCCAGCAAGACGGTGCTCCTGCACATTACAGCACCCAAGTAAGGGAATATCTGTACCAACAATTCCCTGGTCATTGGATAGGACGTCGAGGGCCTGTGGAATGGCCAGCTAGAAGCCCGGATCTCACGCCACTAGATTTTTACCTCTGGGGCCATTTGAAAGCGCTGCTATACGCAGAGAAAATTAAGTGTTGAACATTTGCGGCAGCGCATTATTGGGGCATGTAACACCATTACTCCTGACATCATTCACCGTGTGCTTGCTGACTGGGTATCACGTCTGAATTTGTGTATTGAAAACAATGGTGGACATATTGAGCACGTCCTGTAAATAAAAGCTTTTGTTTTGCCTTTTTTTATTATTTTTCCTATGATGCCGGACTTATGGGACACCCTGTATATGTGTGTGTGTGTGTGTGTGTGTGTGTGTGTGTTATATATATATATTTTTTTTTATTGGGGTTGTTTAGCCTCCTTCGCAACATCTAAGGTCATATGACGGAGGGGACCTACAGCTTTACGTGGGATCCGAACCACGTGTCGCTACATAATCTGGGCGCGGAGGACGGTCTCCCATCCAACTACTACCCAGACCCAATGTCGCTTAACTTCGATATATATATATATATATATATCAGCAGAAGTCTGATGTTGGAGAAACGCCGCTCCCCCTGCACATTCCTTGAATGCAGCTAGAAGTGACATAAATTAAGATAAAACTAACGGGGCCCGCGAAACCGGACACGGTGGAACGTGCCGGAACGCTGTGTTAAAAGAGCCATGAAATTTTTTCCTACTGAAATCAACCTTACATTAGTCTAACCCCAGCCTCGGAAATGTTTGTTTGTTTGTTTTTCTTTTTCTCCTTTTTTCTTCTTTTAAATATTCCTCCTGAAAGACCATGAATCCTCATAAAGGAACTCAAGGAGGAAATTCTCAAATTGGCCCATTCTGCTTGTTTTTCTTGTTTTTGTTTTTTCAAGGCGGAGAGGGGGCCCGCAAGGGGCAAACCCACAAATTCCCCTCATTAAAGACCGTGTGGCCTCGTAAACGGGGTGAGGAACTTATGGAAGGGGGCCCCCTCATAACGGAGGCGAAGGCCTCCAGGGGCAAGTTTCAAAGCGCCCCAAATTCCTCTACCCAAATGCCATCATAGGTTTGTGGGACTCCATTAGTTAGCATCGCCTTGTCAGTTAAATTAGCTTTCAATTTGATCTGATGTACTGATAACGATTTCACAGAGATGATTTAAACGCCGAACGTTTTTGAAGGGTTAACTCTAAATGCGTGTATTTAAAACGGTACGTATTCGACCCACTGGGCGGCAGAGGGTTAATCAAATCGAGGATGTTTCCTCTTATTCCGTATATATGAAGTTTATTCAATAAGATTTCATGCGAAAGTGTATCAAATGCTTTTGACAAGTCGAGGAGAATCAAAGCAGTGTGCTTTTTGCTGTTTAAGTTCTGATGCACATTTTCTAATAGCATGTTTGCGGCATCTTCCATTGTATGCCCACCTTTAAACCCAAATTGTGTTTTACTTAAAATATCGTATTTTATTAAGAATTTAGTAAGTTTATTGTTCAAGATTTTTTTCAAAAATTTACTTAAAGTTGGCAATACGGAAAGGGGGCGATAAATAATTGGATGGAGTGTTTGAGTTTCCTGACTTAAACTGTTACTGATTCATTCATGAGCTGAATTTTAATTTTATTGGGGTAGTTTAACCTCCTTCGCAACATCTAAGGTCACATGACGGAGGGGACCTACAGTTTTACGAGGGATCCGAACCACGGGTTGCTACATAATCTGGGCGCGGAGGACGGTCTCCCATCCAACTACTACCCAGACCCAATGTCGCTTAATTTCGCTGATCTCCGGAAAGCGGTGTTATTCATTAGCTTACTGAGTGGTATTGCAATTTCATCGGATATTAATTTGCATATTTTTACCGGGACGGTATTGATGTCAGAATCTTTATTTTTTCGATTTTTTATTGCTGGAGAGATATCGTATGGTACAACCAAATCCAAATTCATTTTGCTTTGATCCAGTTCTGGCATGTATTGTCGGTAGTAAGTGTATGTAACTGGGATCGAGGCTGCAGTATTGGAACCAATATTTGCAAAGTTGGCTTTGTCTTTGGAGTCACTGTAAGAATTTCCACTTTGTGTGAGGGGAGACAAGGGAGTTTTTTAAACTTCTTTGTGTTAATTAACTCTTTCAAAGTGTTCCATAGTCTTTTTGGATTGGATTTTTGTTCATCAATTTTTTAACAATAATTATGTGCTTTTGCATTTTTTGATGACTGCATTAAGTCTGTTACAGTAATTTTTGTATGTCTCTTCGGTAATAATATCGGTTTTCCATAATTTAAAGAGTGTGTGCCTGCAAGATGCAAGATTATGCCTTAATAAATATAAATTATATTTTCTATTTGCTTTACAAACATTATCATTCATGTCAATATGACATTCATAGCATCAAATTAACGATATACATATACAGTGTGTGTGTGTGTGTGTGTGTGTGTGTGTGTGTGTGTGTGTGTATTTCAGCCAAAAGCAATAAAATAAATTTAATAAAACAACGTAATTTATATAGACGTAAATGTAGACATATGCTTATGATTCACTTCTCTTTCCGTTCGTAAAATTCGGCTGTTTTGCAATTTGCATTATTGATATTAGTAAATTTTTCTTTATTTATGTGTCTGTATTCAGCTTATTTCCGCTTTAAAAAATGGACAATAAAACGCTGAACTCTATTTTTTTTTATAGTTTCCATCTTGAAAATAAAATAGATAAAATGGTTCTATTATGAAGTAAAAATAACATATATATATATATAATATATACACACTCGCATATGTGGTTGAAAAAGTAAATAGACAGCTTCGGTTTTTCCATAATTTTTGATTTAACTGTCTTAGTCTTTGGAGACCGACCGAAGAGGTTGAATTGAAAGTCTTTATCTTTAAAACTGTTTTATATTTTATTTTTTTATCTTTGACTTTATTTTTATGTGAAGGGGTTAAGGGGAGTTTACTGCTGTAAACGTTCCCCTAATATTTCTTTTATTGTGGAATTTATCCATTATATATAACTTCCGTTATGTAATAAATAAACCAAATGCCATTAATTTTGTCTAAAAAGCGTCCATGCTTCCAACGGCATATTCAGATGAGAGTACTGTGAATATATTAACGTCATAACAAATATCTAAAATTGTAAAAAACTCACTTGTATTCTTTTCTGAATAAAGTTTTGAGTATTTGAATAGTGAATATATATATATATATATTATATGTATATATATTATATATATATATATATATATATAATATATATATATATTATATAACTGCAAACAACACAGTATAATTAATGTAAAGAACGACGCTTGTGTAGAAGAGCGTTCCGCACAAGATGAGGAGTAGGGCGGCTCGTTTTTACACTTTTTTCGATATTTGATTGGGGGTAGTGCGGAAAAGTTGCGATTTGGAGAGAAAATAAAGTGTGTAAAATTTTTTTGATCTACGTCAATACCTTCCGGTGGCGGCGAGTCCTTAAAAATCGAAAAATAGGCCTAAAAACACATAAAATTTTTATATAATTTTATATAATTTTTATATAATGTTCATTGTTCAATGACTGCTATTAATTTATTCAAGCCTATAATAGTGTTCTCAGGGTTGTTTGCACAGAAATGTACCGGAATTAACATTTGTATAACATCTTGTTAAAACTTGCTTTAAATCAATATTTTCGATATTTTAACGGCTAAGACGCCACCGGAAGTTATTAACAGATTGTGCTGAAATTTTTATTGTTTATTTTGTAAGTCTTTAAAACCATTTTCCAATCTACCCCGTTAGGCCTATTTTTCAATTTTTAAGGACTCGCCGCCACCGGAAGGTATTGACGTAGATCAAAAAAAATTTACACACTTTATTTTCTCTCCAAATCGCAACTTTTCCGCACTACCCCCAATCAAATATCGAAAAAAGTGTAAAAACGAGCCGCCCTAATGAGGAGGGGGAACGAACAAATGTAGGAGAATTACGACTTCTGATTGATCGAGGTCCATGGTGTAGTGGATAGCATATCTGACCGGCAATCGGATGATCCCGGGTTCGATTCCCGGGTGGTACCTCATTTTTCATTTGTTCGTTATCCCTCCTCATCTTGTGCGGACGCTCTTCTACACAAGCGTCGTTCTTTACATATATATATATATTTTTTTTTTTTGTTTCAAAGTATGACATCTCATGGCCAATAAAGAAAGGTGGATAGCAGAGCGAACACAGGCCGAAGACTATGGAACAGCTAACGAAAATGAACAATAGACGGAAAAAAACAAACAAAAAAACAGAAAAATCATAGCGGAGTTACAGCCGGTAAAGAAGTCGGGAACGAAAGAGGAAGGAGAACAACCTGGTTACCGAAAAGTAGGGACCTTCAGAGAGAATAGCGCCAAGCCTATCACAAGGCCCGACGCTCACCAAAAAGGGAAAATACTCTGCGCGCAGCGCAGACTAAAGCGGACACTCCACCAGGAGGTGGGCAACTGTAAATGGAACGTTAAAATTGGGACATCGGGGCACCCGATCCCCGGCCATCAAATAGCCATGGGTCAGGTGGGTGTGGCCAATACGGATGGTTGGTCAAGAAGATGGATTGCTAAGGGTCAATCTCTACCATGGAATGAGGTTTTCTTTCAGAAAGTTTGTGTAAGACTGGGCATTCATTTTTACACCATCAGGCACTCTGTATGGGACAGCTACTTCATTGCCTATCAATCCTGCCCAAAACATGACACTACCTCCACCTTGTTGGCGTCTTAATCTCGATGGTAGAAATTGGCTCTCAGCAATCCATCTTCTTGACCAAACATCAAGTCCCTCAAGGGTTGCTTTTCATTCATCGGTGAACAATACAGTATTAAAATCTGTTTTCACGTACTGACGCGCCCATTCAACACGCTGCTTCTTGTACCTGGGTGTTAATGGACTGAATCGTAGGTTTACACGTCTTGATAATTGTTTGGAGGATTCCACATCGAGATGTTCTTGGTACATTATGTATGCCAGCCTGCTCAAAAAATTCTTTACTTGAGGACAATGGATGCTTTGCAATTTGCGCTTGATTACAGATATCTGCCGCCTTGTCACTTTTCTTATAGCTCCTTTATCACTTCGCTGCCTCAGTTTGGTACCCTCCGCTACAAACTTATTTACAGTTCGATAAGCTCTGCCAAACTGCTTCGCAATTTCAATAGATTTTATATTTTCAGCGAGTAACTTCACTATTTTTCTTTTCTCAGTTAGTGTTAAATCCTTCTTCTTACCCATTTTCACCATTTAGATCCGTAAATAGAATACTTGCTTAATAATTCGGAACACGATATTTTACATATTTTTCAATAAAATGAGATAATTATTTTAATTATCAAAATATTTTATCGAAATGAATACCATCAATGCTGCTATATATAGTGATTATTTGCTATAAATTTCGTTGAAATCGGGGAAAAAGTTTTGAAAACATTGGAGAAAATGTAATCTGCTTAATAATTTGGAACGCAGTGTAGGTAGGTTCGCCGGAAATGAGGCATGCGAAGGAAAGTTCCTCCATTAAGGAGAGCAACATACCAGCAACATTAGTCGACCGGACATCTCCCCAAGCCGGGTCGCGACTGTTAAAGTTCCCGAGGAGGAGAAACGGTCGAGGCAGTTGCAACACCAACTCGCGAACTGCGTCGCGAGAAGGAGGGTCATGGGGAGGAATATAAATCGAGCAGGCAGTGTACTGGTGATCTAAAAAGGGCCGCACAGCCACAGCCTGCAAGGAAGTACGAAGAGGCACACCTCGCGAGGGTAACGAATGATGGACATAAATCGCCGCACCCGGCCGGCGTGTGTGTTCATCCGGGGTGCAAGGGAAACCAACATAGCCAGAGAGACGAGGGAGCCCTCGCGCAGCCAGGACAGTCTCCTGGAGACAAACGCAGGAAGGCCGCTCGCTCTCCAGCAGGGAGTCAAGGTTCTCCCAGTTAGCTAAAAGCCCCCTACAGTTCCAATGCAAAATGGAACTGTAAAGGGAAGGGGTATTATAATAAGCAGAGAAAGCAGAGAAATAGCCACGGACCAAGCTGAGCAGCAAACTCAACGGTCCGTAACCAGAGACGGAATCGGCTTCCCCGACTCATCCCGGACGGGGAGGGTGGGGGCCACAGGGGGCAAGCCCGGGAGACGAGGATCCCGATTACAGGAGGCCACAGACTCCGCAGCTGCCTCACCCGTAGTAGAACGAGAGTGAGAAAGTGGAGCAGGGAGTTCAGAGGGGGGCTCCCCTGAGGGGGGGAGAGGAGACGACGAGACGGGCCCAGCCGAAACCCCGGACTCCCCACCAGAGGTGGGGCAGGGAGAACCAGATGTTCGAGGGCTCGTCACACCAGACAAGTGCTGACGGGGGGGGGGGGGAGGAAAGATCCACCACATGTGGGAAAGGTAGACCCAGGAGAGAGACCCGACCACTCTCAGTAGGAGCCGAAGGGAGAGAGACTCCATGAAGAAGGGCCAGGCCCCTCTCGACCGGGTCCACCGTGGGAACCGAGTCAGTAATCGAGGGTGTCATGGAGCGGTGTACCTCAACCGACACCTGGGCATTAGTTGGGGCACCGGGAGGTGACGCCCCACCAGCCCTCCGTATAGCGGGGGGGGTAGTCCCGAGCAGATTAGGAGTGGCGCGCCGCTTCCCCTCCGGTGAAGAAGGGGAAGCAGGGCGAGCAGTGGTCATGAACTGGTCCGGAGGACTCCGACCACGGTGACGCTTCCTCCTCCCCTTCGGGGCATCACCTTCCCCACCCGAGAGACGGGTAGGCAAGGGTCCAGACCCCAAGGCCGGAGAGGGAGAAGGGCCACTCGTAGGCAGGGAATCAGACGGGATGACTGAAAGTGAGGCAGGGGGACAAGAAGGTCCCGCGGCGCCAGGAGGACCACCAACCCCCGGAACTTCCAGGGGGGGCACCACTCCGGTAGGCGCCAGGGTAGCACGGGAGGGGCCCGAGAACCCGCCGGAGCCAAGAGCCGCAGCATAGGACAACCCCCGCTGCAGCTCCCGGTCGCGGACCCTATCGCGCGCCTCCCGCGCACTAAGGAATTCGGTAGTCCTTAAGGACCGCACCTCGAATTCAAACTTGAAAACGGGGCAGTCCCGAGAGGAGGAAGGGTGGGCCCCCGAGCAGTTCGAGCACCGCGGGGGCTTCGTGCATGGGGGAGGGTGCGCAGGCCCACTGCAGCGGACACATAGCTTACTCTCACGGTGGCACGCAGAGCTAACATGGCCGAACCGGTTGCAGCCAAAGCAGCGAACTGGGTCAGGCACATACGGCCACACCAAAAACTCGCACGACCAGCGATCACCCACGCCCCAGAACACCTTGGCCGGAGGCACAAGGGAGTCAAAGGTCAGGAGCAGACGAGCGGACGGGTAAGAGCACCATCCCGGCGCGACGAAAAGCGGAAGACCTTCGTTACTCCCTGGGAGGCAAGATCCTCCTGCAACCCGCCAACCGGGATTGACAGCAGACGGGAAGCGAAAATGGCGCCCTGACAGCTGTTCAGTTGCGGATGGGGAGTCACAGAAACTCTGCAACCCAGAACATCCTGCAACTGTAGAAGGGACTCAGTCACCCCCGAAGAACGGGACTTCAAAAGAAGAGACCCATCATTCAGAGGGCGGCTATCATAACGGCAGGGAACCCCCACCGTCTTAAGACGCTGAAACACCCGTTCAGAGTTGCCCGGAAGGGAGCCAGCGGAAGGGCGGAGAACAAGGAACCTGTCCGCCGGACAGAAATTGACAGCAGAGACAGGTCCATGTGTGACGGTAACCGAGACTGGGCGAGAGAACGAGGGCCGCGAAGACCCCGCCCTACGGCCACCACGAGTCCGGCCACGAGAGCCAGACGCCGCAGAGAACGAGAGGGGGCCATACGGATTTAAGGTCAATCCACCGGAGGCAGAGGCCGCTGAACGACCAGAAGTAGAAGTCTTATCCAAATCCAAGGACGGGCCAGAGTCGTCAACAGGAGGGGATTGAAGTTTTGAAATTGTACCCATAAACAATAGCATTACAAGAAAGACAACATCGGACCCAAGGCAATGCACCAATCCGCCGCTGCATCCTTCAAGGCGCAGGCCCAACGTCCCGGGTAGCCCGACCCCCAACCTGCCTGTCGTTTTAAAAACAGCAGATTGGCTCTCCGGAGATTTGTCCGTTAAGGGCCTAGCAAAGACCCAATCGAGACGCAGCAGTGGTCCGGGCCCGCAAACCGTCTCCAGAGCACGGCTCAGCGACGGAGCGATGCCCTCCAGCGAGTGCAACCGATGACCCCAAGACTGCAAAATACAAACAGAGGGGAGGGGGATACTACAATTGACAGAGACCCAAGACCGAGACAAGACAAGAGAAATTTCGGGAGATACGGAAAAAAAGGGGAGCAAAAAGAAAAGGAAGGGGGAAAAAAAAACGCAACTACAGTAGGTAACTCTTCGCCCACACCCCGCGAGGAGTTGAGGAAACCCCAACAACCCACGAGGTGTGCGAGCCTCCTCGGCCCGGCAAGCCGGAGTACCTAATTGAGGGGATATATATATATATACACATATTGGTTAACCTTGTTTTGCTTCCGCCCGAATTGTTCATTCTGACGAAGGTCAACCTTGTCACTCCACCTTAGACCTACAGTTTAACATGGAATCCGAACCACGCCCCACTAGCAGCCCAGCGTCTTAACCACTAGGCTACCCAGGGTACCCATTTATCTACCAAACAATTTTTTTTTATTGTGCGGAAGGACCGATGGATTCGTAGTCAGCGACGCTACCCACTACACCACCGAGGCGCATATATATATTTATATAAGGAATAAGGAATAAGAAGACGAAGACGATGGCTCCAAACATTTATTACAAACGTTTTGACCCAGTGTGAGGGTCATCATCAGTTAAAAGCTGAATAAGAAAACAAAAGTTAAAAAACAAGCATATAAAGTAAGCAGTAATAGAAAAACAATTAAAAGACAAGCACAATAATATAAATATAATATAATAGAAACCCAATAATATATATATACAGGGCGTCCCAAAAAAATGTATACACACTTTAAATAATTATAAAGGCAGTGTTTATTAAAATACATTTCATTTTCAAAATGTAATAGAATCTACAGACATTATTTAATTGTTTTGTCAACGCCTGTTTTCAAACTGACGTCCGTTCTGGTCCAGGCACTGCTGATAACGCGAAGCAATGGAATCGCAAACATCACGAAACATTTCGTTTGGTATTTGTGTGCATTCTCGTTCAATGGCTGCTCTCAATTCAGCGACTGTTGCAGGTTTTATAGCGTAGACTTTGTCTTTTAAGTATCCCCATAAAAAAAAGTCTAGTGGTGTGAGGTCTGGTGAACGCGGAGGGTATTCTACGAAACCCCTTCGTCCAATCCACATCCACATCGTGCCAAGTACCACTCGCAATACTCCACTCTTCGGTCCGGATCATCTTCATTAATAGCATGGACTAATCTTGGAATGTAACTTTTCCATTGACAGCGCTTCAAAATGCGTTGGACAGACGATTCTGAAATTCCTACCTCACGACTCGCTTGCCGCACAGATTTTCTTGGACTTTGGTGATACGTTTCCAGTACTCTTTCTTGCTTTGTGGGGCTTGTCGATGTCCGTGGTCTTCCGGAACGCTTCTTGTGGACATTCTGAACAGTTCCATCGGCTTCAAACTTATCTCTAATTCGAGTGATGGTAAGTCGCGTTGGTGGATCTGTTTGAAACTCCCTCCTAAACTGTCTTTGCACTTCAACTGCGTTTTCACACTTCCAGTAGCAGTTTAGAATGAATTTCCTTTGTTCAAAGCTTAGCCTGACTGCCATTATTAATTCTAATGGGTTTAACTTGGAAAGAAAGAAACATCAATTGAGCTATCAGCTGTTAAAGTGTGTATACATTTTTTTGGGACGCCCTGTATATATAGAATAAGGGCTTATCCAAAGTGAACATGATCACAGATCAAAGGCAATGGAAGGAATGAGCAGAAAAATTAGCAGCAAGAGAAAAGAGGGCAGAAAGCAGTTGGTTGGTTGTCTATAGAGTGGATAATATAATGGATAAATTTTGTGCATTTAAGGAAGGGGTCAGATTCTTAATGTAAAGACTGTGACTTTTCTGTCAGTTCGGTAGATTGGGATGATAGAGCAGAGAACAGATTATCGTTTGTTGGGTGGTCGGCTGATTGCCTACAATTGCGAATAGCGGAATATTCTGGAATAGACAGGAGACGGCCAGTCCGATGGGAAAGTCCCTTATGCTTATCACTTCTCTGTTTTAGTTGCAGGCCAGTTTGACCCACGTAGCGAGCGTTACAGTCCGCACAAGTGTTGAGGTATATTACGGACGACCAGACAAGCGAAGGGAGGCGTTCCTTTTGACGGCAGAAATTATAGACGGAGAAGGAATTACTATTAATAAATTTTAAACAACAATGAGGGAAGGACTTTGACAAGACGTTACGATCGAACTTGTTCATTTCATCAGTAGTATGGCCAAGTAAAGGAAGTTTAATATAGGTACATCTCTAATTTAGGAACAGTGGGACCTAAATTTTGAGGCTGAAAAAGGTTTTGGAGGAAACGGTTGAAATAATTATCAAATAGATGTATTGGGTACCAGAGCTGGGCAATAAATACATTGAATGTATTTAAATACTAAATACATGGGAGAAATGTATTTAAATACTAAATACTAAATACATTTTACGAATGTATTTAGATACTAAATACAAAATACATCAATGTATTTAAATACATTTGTAAATACATTTTAAATACATACAAATTTTAACATATGCATTCACTAATTCATGTTTTCATAAATTTCTACTTTAGGGGACACGGTGAATTTCGAAATAAATACACCACTCTATAGATCAGACGATTTTAAAAGCTTTTTCATCAATGAATTTTCCATCGCAAATTGGATTGATTGCAACGAGTTAGTTACACAGGCCCACTTAAGGCAGAGCCGTTTTGTACGATTATTCGGTCAATTTCAAGATATTTTTTGATGTCTAAAAAAACACACCTTCAAATGAGTGTACAGATTCGTTGTAGCATTGCTTGCAGAAGAGACTTCGTGTTTACACAGCAAGCAGGTGCACTTTACCTTATTACCGTCTTTAGATTTAATTTTAAAGTATTTTCCATCAAACAGAGGGTGCACTAAATTGTTATCTGCAGATATATCACTGTTTGATTCACCGGATTTGCTTGTTGAAGCCATGACACGCACACGATAAAGAAATCAACCGCTTTCGACTAAGAGTGGCACACAACTGATTGAACTGACACGTTGAAACATGAACCATGCTGTACTACACTGTCGACGCGTCGTACTGTGCTAGTACAGAACGTGTATTAAACCAGTAAAAGTATTTACATTTTTATATTTTGAGTATTTAAATACATTGTATTTAAATACTCATTAAAGTATTTAAATACTATATTTAAATGCATGAAAATCAATGTATTTATAAATACAGTTCTAAATACACAAATGTATTTAAATACGTATTTAAATACAAATGTATTTAAATACTGCTCTGTTGGGTATAAGTTATGCTTAAAGAACTGTTGGAGGTGGAGAATGGACGCTTTGTTTCTCTCTCTGCATTAATATCAAAATAAGACGGTAATAATTTCTCGGCAGTTTAATCTATCTACACCCGAAAGTGTATAAAGTGTCAGTAAATCCATGCATATAAATTATACAGTGAAATTCATTGAATGTAAGAAAATTTGCACAAATTATCACAAGTTAAAATATATATTCAATCGAAATACGATAGTCATCTGAGAAAAGTTTGGGGCAGGCAGGAAAAAGGTCATAAAATCATAGAATCCAAACCCTCGTGACCGACTCCTACAAAAAAAAAAGTGTGTTTGTGTAGTGAACGATTACGGTAATATAAATAACATAGCCATAGGTTCAAATTCTCACCTAATTTGCAACTTGTGTAATTTACCAACAACTGAAAACGATGCAATTAGGTGTGATTTTTGTCAGAATTTGCACGACTTTAACTGTATGAATTGGGATGATAGGAAAGTATCCCTTGTATCGAACGCCAAACAAATCAAGGGCATCAAACTTCTGTGTGACCATGTACCGACACTGTAAAGTCGTTTGCGATATTTAAAGAAATGGAAAATACGAATACGAATGCGATAGAAAGAGGGAAAATAATGGGGGGAAAAGATGACCAAAATGTCCCGAAGCAAAACAGTGTGGATGAGAGAGAAACAAATGAAAAGCTAACACGGAAAGAAGACAGTTATAAAAGAGAGAAAAGAAATAAGTACAATCTGTAGTATGATAAAACCACAGAGCGAAGATAATGATAAAAAGACGACAAAAACTAAAAACGTAGAAAATGTCGTATACAAATATTATACAAAAGGGCATTGCATATACAGAGATGGGCAATGCATCTATACACATTTCATTTTATGTAACTTCTGTTACAAAAATGGATATTGTAAATTTGAAAAGCCTGCACGTTCCACCACCTCAGAATCTAAAAAACTTATGCAAGATACGGGAGATGAAATTACTGGCAAAAATGCCGTTACCATCACCATCAAAAGAACACGACAGTTGAACAGCCTAACCGTCAACAAAAAGGGTTACCAATTTTTAGATGTAGTCAACACAATTCATCTATTAAATACCATCGAACAAATACAAAGACAAAGGAACTGAGTGAAAGATCTATACTCCCCAACCCCAAATATTATTCTCTGCGGTGATTTTAATTTCCCATTTGTGAAATATAAAAGGATAGGAAGAAATATATGTATAAAACAAGACGAAGGAGGCAAACGGGAAGACTAGGAGCAGGTAAAAATGCTGCTAGTTCTAGCCGGTGAATTTATGTTAACATAATAACGAAAAATGAGAGGAAAAAAACTGCCTGGATTTGGTATTCACAAACAACAGAATCCTAATCGATAACATAAAAATATCCCCAACTATAATATCAGATCACAACGTTATTGAAACAACCAATTTAAATACCACAGGAAAGGAAAGAACAGGAACTATAGAAAGAAGCAAATTCGAAATTTTTAAGTTTCTCTCCAACGCTATAAATTGGGAAGGTATTGCATCCAGCATGGAAGCAATACACTGGAAAACCATCTTTAAGGGCAAGCCAATGGAAGAGATGCTAGGAACTTTAGAAGAGAAGACGTTAGAAATTGTGGAAAGACGTCCCAAAAATGCAACAAAGAGGAAAGAGAAGTAGGTATGAGAAACAAAAGAGGTCAATGTTCCGTAAGAGAAAAAGAGTGACTGTAAAATTAGGAAACTGCAAAGACAACAACATTAGAAAATTATTAATCGATGAACTGGAGGATATAGATTGCGTCATACAAGTTCAAATTGAGAAACATACAAAGATGATGACGCTATAGAAGCTACAGTTTAAAGGTTAACTCAAAATACTTCCATAATTTTGCAAAACGGAAGTCGAAAACTCACGCGACCATCGGACCTTTGAAGAATGAAAACAATGTTTTAACCGATGACCTGAAAGATATATTTGAAATATTTATAACTCGGTATAAATCATTTTTCAGTATCCCAAAAACTGATAAACTAATATGCGATAGAAACGTGTCCTTTGAAGAATTATAAGGGAAAGTATAACGGACTTCGACTTTACAACAGATGATATTACACGAATTATAGAGAAACTAAACGCACACCAGCGGCAGGCCCGGACAAATGGAATGGCACACTGATCAAAAGCTGCAAGAATGAAATCGCTAAGCGCTTATTTTGGGTACCGAGCATTCTGAAGAGAGCGAACGTAGTTCCAATTTATAATGGAGGGGATCGATCTGATCCAAAAACTATAGGCCACTTTCGCTGACATCTTATCTCACAAAAATATTTTAAAGAATACTGCAGTTAGAGAAAAAATCTATGACTTTTTGGAAACTCGAAAAAAATTAAATGATAATCAACATGGATTCCGTTCAGGAAGATCATGCCTATCACAACTAGTTGAACATTATAACAACATTATTGATGCACTTGAAAATAATGAAAACTATGATGTGATATACACAGACTTTGCCATGGCGTTCAACAAGTGTGACAATAGAAGCATAGCACATAAGTAGCATGGCCAGAAAATGGACGAGTTCAGAGCAGTTGCAATGTTGATCATATGAGTGCCAGTGCCAACCCCCTTCCCCCCCTTGTTGCAAGGTCCCCCTCCCCCAGTGCCAAAAATGGGGGGTAGACTCCCCCAGCAAACTGGGGGAGTTCACCTAACTTCTTTGGGGGAGAAGTTGGGACGGCCTCACCCCCCTCAAAGGGGTATACCTAACCTAAGAGAGAGAGAGAGAGAGAGAGAGAGAGAGAGGAGGAGAGAGAGGAAGAGAGCATCCAGCTTCTGCGAGAGGCAGAAGCTTAATGACAGCTCAGGCAGCAACACTTGACTTAGAACTCGAAATCCGCCAGTCAGCGTAGAAGCCAGTGCCTCCAGGCATTATCAGCCAGTTGGCACAGTGTATACATCGTTTGAACAGCCAAGAAACGCACACAAACGCACATAGATTCCCCTATTATTATACACACAACTACATATACGTTCATAGGTCGCTAACTCCCTCCGTCATCACCCGTTTACACCATCTACACGTCATACATCTTCTACAACACACACACACACACACACACACACACACACACACACACACATACACGCGCGCGCGCGCATTATGATTTCCCCATACGAAAACGTCCCAGCCAAGGAAATGTTGTTTAATATAGCGAGCATCAAAATAAGGCAACTACTTGATGCTTCAATTAAGATTTTTTATTATTAACGGGACACAAAAATTTCCTACACATTCTGAAACAATGAACTGAATAACCTTTAGCATCCTCTGTATATACATTATTAAGAATTATTATTATATTTAATATAAAATAATTTGTCAACACTGACCCATACCTGATACTTTATGTTTCCAACCATTAATAAAAATTAATGAAAAATCTTAAAACGCCTATCTTATTGTTCACTTGTTCACGGCGCCAGACAGACGCCTGAACACCTGAATTTTATATCTACTCGTCAGAGCGCTAATACCATTCGTCCAAGGCAAAACAAAAGCTTTTATTTACTGAACGTGCTCAATATGTCCACCATTGTTTTCAATACACAAATTCAGACGTGATACCCAGTCAGCAAGCACACGGTGAATGATGTCAGGGGTAATGGTGTTACATGCCCCAATAACACTGGGGAACAAATTTCAACTTTTTGTCTATTGAATTAGATTTGACAGTTAGTTCTAGTAATTTGGGTGCGCTGGGCACGAATATTTACTCGGTTTTGCTCTATCAGGTCCTGATTTTGCTCAACACCCCTCCTCTTTCGTCGTATTCATGAAAAGGTTTTTTTCTCAATACTCGCTAAGTCTTTTTGCAGTTACACATTATGCAACTAGGTTTTTATCTAGGTATTTGTACCTATTGTTATGGTATTGTTGTATTATGTATATTTTTATATGTAACACCCTAAAAATATTTTAATTTTGTCATTTTTAACCCATTTTAATATTAGTAAATTAAGCTAAAAATATCATAGAATTCTAAAATTTTCTCGAGCGTTCCTGTTCTCTGTAGAGTATTCTAGAGGGACAACTAAAATATATAAAAGCGACTCGTTTCCAGAGTTAATCAGTCAATTCAATCAGTCAGTCAGTCAGTTGAGTTAGTTAATTAAGTTTGGGCATTAACATAATTTTGAATTGGCATATGATTTAGTGAGTAATTTTGTCATCGTGATTTAATATAGTTGATTTAATTAGACGTAATTTATATTGTACCTACTCATCCGTGTTTCTAGTTTAATTTCATAGATTGTAAGTACCTATTTCATAATAAGTACCTATTTAAACTAATTTTTGTGTTTATTTTCAGATTTTCTTAAATTTATATGAATTAAGGGCTTTAAATACCTTTACAAATTGGCAGAACAATCAAGCAATATGTCATCAAGCACTAGAAAGTTCAAATGCAAAAACAACCCTGATTCCTTCTGTTATATATGTGGAAATTTTACACTTCCACATCAACGAGCAAATATAACTGACTTCGTAAAAAGAGCTTACTTAGCCTATTTTGGCATAAAACTGGGGGACCAAGATAAATCGTGGGCTCCACATAAAGCCTGTACTATATGCATTGAAAGACTGCGACATTGGACGAAGGATTCGGATTCAAAAATACCTTTTGGAGTTCCGATGGTAAGTTTATGATTTCATAAAACTACGTAATTTAATCACTAGTATACTGTAACTTACCTAAATGTAATTGTAACTTAGGTACATAAACAAAAATTTACAGAAAATGTTTATAAGAATCTCAAATATTGCATAAGGTTGAAACACATAGAAATGTTAAATGTTTGGGTGATAACTTTTGATAAAATTCATAAAAACAAGTCTCTCGTCGCTTTTGTTAACGCTTTACAATTTTTTTTCATATCAGGTGTGGCGAGAGGCTACTAACCACGAGACCGATTGCTACCTTTGCTTTGTCAAGACTTCGGGCTTCACTAAGAAAAATAAACATTGTATCGAGTACCCAAATTTCGACACCGCGATACGACCTGTGCTACATTCAAATGAGATCCCCATTCCAAAATTTAAGGGTCTGCCAACTCACGAATTAGTTGAAGATGTTCCTGAAAATATTGTTATGCACTTTGAGGAGTCAGACACCGATCTTGACCCCAGCGTACTTGAAAGTCAAAACGATCCGCAAAAGTTTAACCAGGCCGAGTTGAATGATCTTGTAAGGGATCTAAATTTGCCAAAAAAGGCTGCAGAAATTTTAGCTTCAAGACTTAAAGAGAAAAACTTGCTTACTTCAAACACATACATTTCATTTTACAGAAAAAGAGAAGAAAAACTTGTTAAATATTTTAGAACAGAGGATAGTTTAGTATATTGCTGCGACATAGTTGGTTTGTTAAAGAAGATGGGGGTTGAGTCTTACGATGCAAATGATTGGCGCTTGTTTTTAGACAGTTCGAAAAGAAGTCTTAAGTGTGTGTTGTTGCATAATGGCAATCTATACGGCTCGATACCGATTGGGCACTTAACAAAATTAAAAGAAAAGTATGAACATATAGAAAAGGTTTTACATCTTATCAAATATAGGGAGCAGGAGTGGATCATATGTGTTGACTTAAAAATGGTTAATTTTCTGCTAGGACAACAAGGAGGGTATACTAAATATCCCTGCTTCCTTTGCTTATGGGACAGCAGAGCCAAGGAAGAACATTATTTCAAACAAATCTGGCCAGCACGAACATCACTTACTGTCGGAGAAAAAAACGTAATTAATCCACCTTTAGTGAGCAGAGATAAAATCATATTTCCTCCTCTGCATATAAAACTAGGCCTCATTAAACAATATGTAAAAGCTTTAGATACGAACGGCGAGTGTTTCAAATACATAACTTCAAAATTTCCAAGTTTAAGTTATGAAAAAATCAAGGCGGAATTTTCGACGGTCCACAAATAAGAACAATGATTAAAGACAGCAATTTCCTAATGTCATGAATGAACGCGAAAAAAATGGCTGGTTCTCATTCGTGGACTTGATAGAAAACGTTTTAGGCAATTATAGGGCAGATAACTACGAAGAAATCGTAAAAAAACTTTTAAGGGACTACAAAGAGTTAGGTTGCAATATGAGCATAAAAATGCATTTTTTGAATAGCCATCTTGACCAATTTCCAAGTAATTTAGGTGATGTAAGTGACGAACAAGGGGAGAGATTCCACCAAGATATCAAAATTATGGAGGAACGGTACCAAGGCCGCTGGGATTCCCACATGATGGCTGATTACTGCTGGTGCTTGAAAAGAGACCTGCCATCAACAAGCAAATACGCTAGAAAGTCTTACAAAAGAAAATTTTTGCCACAGTGAAAGCTTCATATCTGTTTGTTTTTTTATTTTAAGTCATTTCTATCGTTATAATGTAATTTTACTGTAGTTTGAACTGCTTGTATTCATGAAACTTGAAAAAAAAATTTAACACATGACTTAATTTTTTAGTCCTAATTTGAAAAATCTGGAAAATGGCACATAGGCTGTCGACAAGAATCAGGACCTGATAGAGCCAAACCGAGTTGAAATTCGTATTCAGCGCACCCAAATTACCTAGAATCAAGTGTCAGATATCATTCAGTAAAATACGTGTTGCCCAGTGTAATGCGCTGCCGCAAATGTTTAACACTCCTAATTTTCTCTGCGTATACCAGCGCCTTCAAGTGGCCCCAGAGATAAAAATCTAGTGGCGTAAGATTCGGGCTTCTAGCTGGCCATTCCACAGGCCCTCGACGTCCTATCCAATGACCAGGGAATTGTTGGTACAGGTATTCCCTTACTTGGGTGCTGTAATGTGCAGGAGCGCCGTCTTGCTGGAACCATGTTGGAAAATTTCCTTCTTTGTTCAAGACACTGGGAAATGCTTCTTCCTTGAGCATACGTAGGTAGGTGCCTCCAGTGATATGTTCATCGAAAAAGAGGGGGCCTATGATGCGATCCTTCCAAATGCCACACTATACCATCACCCGAGATGCACCTTGTTCCTTTGAAGAGGTATACCAGTGAGGGTTGTTTTGAGACCAGTAGCGGGTGTTCTGTCGATTTACCTCACCATTTCCATAAAAAACAGCCTCGTCACTGAACAGAATGGTAGACGGGAAATTGGCATCCCGAGCATATTGTTCCGTAGCCCATTCACAAAATTCCATCCGCCGGTCGGGATCATCTTCTCTTAATTTCTGTAGGATCTGAAGTTTATATGGATGCCATTTGTGAGCCTGAGAAATGTGATGGATGCTACTTTTCGACACTCCTGTCTCGGCGGACAATCGCCGAAGACTTATTGGGACTTCTGTTAAAATGAGCCAGGATAGCAGTCGCTGTATCATCGTCAGTGGACCTCCTTGAAGGTCCATTGCGTGGTTTATCTTCTATGGATCCTGTTTCCTTAAACTTTGCAACAAGTCTGCTAACACAACTCTGTGTTATTGGCTCGCGGTCTGGATGCAGTCTGTTAAATTCGGCAGCGGCCTCTCTTTGATCCGATTCCCTATGAGTAGAATTATCTGGATCCGTTCTTCCTTGCTCACAGACATTATGGCCTGTAGAAAGCGAAAAATATGAAATATGGTTTCTAGAAATAGAAAAATATGAATTTCTCCTATGATGCCGGACTTATGGGAAACCCTGTATATGTATGTGTATACATATATATATATATATATATATATATATATATATATAATATATATATAAATATAATAAAACAATTGGTAAATAATATTCAATTTTTATGTTGAAATCCATCCAGCTAAAGAAGTTCTCTCTCTCTCTTTCTCTCTCTATCTTTCTCTCTCTCTCTCTCTCTCTCTCTCTCTCTTTCTCTCTCTCTCTCTCTCGAATATACGTCAGGGACACGTTGAGCCCGGTTGCCAGTTCGGATCGGAACGGGAGCTGCTTGGCGTCGATCTGAACGTGGGAGGGACGAACTATAGGTTAATCTTGGTGTACAGACCTCCGCATCTCCTCCTTGAGGAGGATACAGCCCTGTACACCGAACTACGTAGCCTGTTAGGGGACAGGATGTGTGTAGTTTTAGGAGAATTCAACTGTCGCGGCATAAACTGGGAAGACTTGACTGGTGATGCCGAAGGGAGGAGGCTAGTTGACTTTGCTGATGAGAACTTCCTGACTCAGTTGGTCAATGGGCCTACACGAGGTGAAAGCGTTCTAGACTTAGTATTCACGACCGAAGACAACCTCGTCACTGGCCTCACCGTTGACGAATCGTTGGGCGGGAGTGATCACGGTCTGATTAGGTTCTGTGTCTGTGTCCCTCGGGTGAAGCGTAGTAACTCGAGAGGCAGTAATCTACGGGCGGGCGGACTTTGTTGGTCTCCGGGATAGCGTAGGTGAGATGGGGTTAGATGTCGGAGGCGATGTTGAGGGAGTGTGGAGTGCATTCCGAGACCAGTTTATGGTGCTGCAGTCTGGTGCCATACCCTCAAAACCAGTCACCCCTGCTTCAATGCAGCCTAATTGGTTCAGTCGGGACGTCACTTCGGCTATCCGAATAGGAAAGCTGCGTATAGGAGGGCGAAGGCCAATCGTTCGCACGAGAACACTGAGGCGTATGTCCACCTGTGCAGGGAAGTGAAGGCGAAGGTTAGGCTAGCGAAACGTAACGAAGAACTACGGGTGGCAAGCCTCTGCAAGGGGAACCCTAACGAGTTCTTCAGTTATGTTAATAGTAGAACATCGCGAGTGTGCTGAATGAGTACTTTGCGGGAATGTTCACCAGGGAGGACACCAGCGTCATCCCCGAGCCAGGCGTCAGGCACGAAGGTGCTGGCCTGGAGAGTGTTCGGTGTACCGCGACAGTCGTTGCCGATAGAATAGACAAACTGACCGCGTTTAAGGCTTCTGGGCCAGACCAGTTCCTCCCCAGAGTGTTGCGGGAAGTGCGCGACAAGGTGGCTCCCCACCTGGCTACAGTCTTCAACAAATCGTTGGAGACGGGCCAGGTGCCTGGAGACTGGAGGGAAGCCAACGTGACCCCTATCTTTAAGAAAGGGTATCAAGAATTCCAGTGAACTATCGTCCAATTAGTCTCACTTCGGTTGTAGGTAAATTATTAGAGGGGATAATAACGGATAGGATCGTTGACCATTTGAATTCCTACAAGCTGCTTTGGGACTCCCAACATGGGATTAGACGGCATAGGTCGTGTCTCACCAACCTGCTTGAGTTTTTCCACGCCATGTAGAGTGAGTATAAGAGTAGGGCGATTGATATACTTTATCTCGACTTTCAGAAAGCCTTGGATAAGGTACCTCACTGCTGGCTAATGACCAAAATCCTCGCGCTGGGTATCAGTAGGGAAGTATGTAGGTGGATTAAAAACTGGCTGAAGAATAGGCGCAGAGGGTTGTAATTGAAGGGGCTCGGGTTGGGCCTCGGTCACTAACGGGGTTCCCCAGGGTTCCGTTTGGGGCCACTGTTGTTTACCATTTACATAAATGATATCGACGCTGGCATCGCCAGGTGGATCGCCAAATTCGCTGATGATACCAAGCTTGGGGCCAATGTTGGGACGCCCGAGGCGATCTAGCAACTGCGTGCGGACCTACGTAGGATAGGAGAGTGGTCCGAAAAATGGCAAATGCCGTTTAACTTGGGTAAATGCAAAGTCATACACATTGGCTACGCCAATCCCAAGTCGGAGTACTCCATGTTGGGGAGTAATATCGAGGCCACTGATTTCGAAAAGGACTTGGGTGTGCTAATTAGCAGCGACTTTAAGTTTACCAAATAGTGCGTAGAGGTGGAAAAGAAAGCCCAGAAGCTGTTGGGTTATATCAGGAGACAATTTCGATTTCGGAACAAGGAGATTGTGCTTTTTCTGTACAATTCCCTGGTTCGGCCGCACCTGATGTATGCTGTGCAGTTCTGGTCGCCCACTCTCAGGAAAGATATTGAGAGGTTGGAGCGAGTCCAGGCGAGGGCCACAAAGTTAATCCCTTCCGTTAGGCATATGGGCTACAATCGACGCTTACGCGCGCTGAATTTGTTTTCGCTGGAAACTCGGAGGCTGCGCGGTCAACTCATCGAGGTTTTCAATCTCCTACGCGGATTCAATGATGTCAATTTTAGAAGATGTTCAGTTTAAACGATAACCGAACTCGCAACAACGGTTGGAAGTTGGATTTGAAACGGTTTAGCACTAGTGTGTGTGTGAATTACTTTACCTATAAGATCTGTGACACATGTAACAGACTACCTTCAGAAGTTGTGAACAGTTCTTCTGTGGATCTGCTCAAGAAAAAGTTACACCGAATCTTGCACACTATTTGAGGGTGTATGAAATTTTCTGTGGCACCCGTTGCCATTGTTACTTCCTCGGTATGTGCCGCAAGGCCTTTTGAGGTACTTCTTTTCTTTGTAACTCTCTCTCTCTCTCTCCTCTCTCTCTCTCTCTCTCTCTCTCTCATTTTACATTTTACATTAGACTTCATCGGAGGGGGACGTGCTGTGTGATCTCTCTAGTATTTTTTTTCGATAGTGACTAAGTGACAAAGTTTGATTTAACAAAATCTGTTAGATAAGTATAATTATATTTATTTACTTTATTACTGAGGTTAGGCCAAGCACTATTGTTCATTAATTAGACTTAATTTATTCCTTTTCCGGTTTTAACGAACATAATTCCGTATTGTTTAAATTCTCTTTTTTCGGCTGTTTCTCTGGTAAAGTTAACGTGAAATAATTTTGCATTGTTTTAGGCGGTCGTTACAGATTGCATTTTCAGACGAGTTACATAAGTAAGATTTGTAAGATTTGAGTCTATTTCCGTTTCGGGTTTGAAACACGTGCTGTCGCAGGTCCATTTCCCGCATTCATTACTTCTCCCCCACGATTCGTTGTATTAATTAAAATAACATTATATTAATTAAAGTAACATCATTCTGCATTGTTATAAACGGCTCCTACAGATCCCATTCAGTTCTGTATTCAATTCCATTTCCGGTCTCTAACACGTGTCAATCGTTTGCGCATTTATTTATTTCGTATTTCTGCATTCACCATTCCTCCCTCACTAACCAATATATTAATTAAAATAGCATTGTATTATTTAAATTAATATCAGACTGCATTGTTACTAACGGCAGCCCACAGGTTCCATTCAATTCTGTATTCAACTCCGTTTCCGGTCTGTAACACGTTTTTATTTCCGCACTCACCATTCCCCCCCCCCTCACCATCCGTTATATTAATTAAAGTAACATATTGTATTATTTAAAAGTAACGTATCGTATTATTTAAAAGTAACATATTGTATTATTTAAAGTAACATATTGCATTATTTAAAATAACGTATTGTAAAAAAAAGAGAAAATATGACAGGGCCAGCTAAATTGAAAGCGGAATGCTTTAAATGTAAAGTTAATCATTGGTGCGTCGACTTCCCCGAAGGTAATATCAGCGACATCACATCCCTGAGTATATGTTTGTTTTAGAAACTTAGAGAAAAATCACGAAAAGGAAGTTAAAGAGCTAAAGGAATTAGTAAAAAAGCTAGAAGCTCGGGTCGTAGCACTGGAAATCCAATCTACTGGACAACATCAGACTGAAACACATCAGCAGATATAAAATGCAAGGTTAAACATCTAGAACAAAGCGTGGCTCGCTTGGAAAATATGATGAATATTCCGGGAAGTAGGACGGAGGAACGAGAATTCCAATTGGTCAAAAATAAAACCCTCCAAACCAAAACCAAAACATAAGGATTCGGAACCCATTACCATAAAAAATAAGTTTCACTTACTTGCCGACGAAGAGGAGGAATCTTTTTTAATTGGGGATTCTCTGGTAAGGAATCAAGGGGACTTTTTCGGAGCAAGACGCGTGACCAAGAGAAAACTCCGATGTTTTCTAGGTGCCGCGAGTCAGGTAATTAATAGGGAATTAGTCCAAATTAATATCAAGAATAAGAGTTGCCCCATCCTTGTACATGTTGGTGGCAATGACGTTTTTCTGGGAGGGACAGGAGGGCAGACAGAGTCCATTGTAAAAGAGTTCAGGATCCTAACCGACAAGGTTAGGGATATGATAGATATGGGTATGGTTGTAGGGATTCTCCCTCGAATGCGTGCTAGTGACTATACTTTAAGTAAAGCCATTAGCATAAATAAAAGAGTTAAACGCATGTGTGATGAAAAAGGCCTAAAGTTTGTTGATTTTTGGCCTACATTCTACGGAAATGGGGAATACTTTGGTTCCGACGGGATACATTTTAATCAGAAGGGGAAAAAGAAGTTTGATTTACTGAACATTAATTTGTATAATCTTTTTAAACTAGGACCCCCCAAACCAGCAATTGATCCTGGTCCTCCAACTGTTAAACCTACTCCTCCAGCAGTCGGTCCTCCTCCCCCAACAGTTAATCCTCCTCCCCCAGTTAGTCCCCCTCCAACAGCAGTTAGTCCCCCTCCAACAGCAGTTGGTCCTCCTCCAACAGCAGTTCATCCCACTCCCCCAGTAGTTGGTTCAACTGCTTCGGGAAACGACTCAGGCCAGTTAGGAGAAATTTCAACTTAAAATCTCTCAAAACTGTGCTCTTCAATGCTAGGTCAATTAGAAACAAACTAATGGAATTTATAGCGCTAGTCAAAACTGAGAACTTTGGTATCATAGGAATAACGGAATCCTGGATTCATTCTGAATCAAGGGATTTTGTAGGAGAATTTGAAATGGTAGGTTACAAAATGTTTCACAAAGATAGGAACGGAAGGGAAGGCGGCGGTGTACTTTTGTATGCTCATAACTTCCTGCACCCGGTAAACAGTAATATCGTATCTACTCATGAAATGTTGGGAATTGATCTAAACCTAAATAATAAAGTAGTGCATCTACTTCTAGTATATAGGCCACCTCACTACCCCGTTGATGAGGATATAAACTTGTAGAACCAATTAAGCAGAGTAGTGAATAATAAGATCAGTGTGATTTTTAGTGATTTTAATTGTGGTAATATAAAAACGGGGAAACAAAACAGCTCATGCTGAGGGCTCAAGACTGTTGGAATTTGCCGATGACAACTTATTACGTCAATGGGTTGACGGTCCTACAAGGGGTAATAATAAACTAGACCTCATATTCACGAAAAGATGACCTAGTCTCTAACCTGACTATTGGTAAACATTTGAGTAACAGCGATCATAATTTGATTAGGTTTGACCTCCTTCCAGTTAATACACGCGAAAAGACTCGTGAAAGACTGATTTTGAAAGCTTCCGAAGTAGTTTAGACACACTTGAAGTTGTAATAAGTGAGGATGTCACTGTTACCTGGAGCTCGTATAGGGATCAATTTAGAATATTACAGAACACTTTTATACCAACTAAAATAGTTTCCTTGTCAACAAAGTCGCCGAAATGGTTTAACAACGAAATTAGCAGTGCTATTACGGAAAGAAATAGAGCCTACAAACTACTTAAGCCACATTTCAACCAGACTAATTCAGTAAACTAGATAAACCTACGAAGGAGGGTTAAGTCCTTAATTAGATCAGCCAAACGTGATGAAGAAGATAGAGTTACCTCACTCTGTAAAGTTAACCCTAAAGAATTTTTTGCCCATGTTAATAGCAGAAAGCCAATTAAAAATTCTGTAGGACCCCTAAAAGATAGAAATGGCGTACTGAAATTCGGTGATAAAGATATAGCTAATACGTTAAACGAGTTCTTCGTTACAGTCTTCACGGAGGAAGACACAATTGAAGTGCCAAGTCCTCGGATTACATATGACGGTGATCATCCCGAAGAGACCATAAGTTTTACGAGAAATGAAGTACAGCATTTAATTGATGAGATGAATAAATGCAAATCACTTGGCCCCCGACTTATTTCTTCCAAGGGTATTAAAAGAGGTTAGCCACAATGTTGTTGATGACTTAGTAACCATATTCAAACAATCAATCGAGTTAGGGAAAGTTCCAACCGACTGGAAGTTAGCAAATGTAACACCAATCTTTAAAAAGGGTGATAGGGAAAATCCTTGTAATTACCGCCCGATCAGTTTAACATCAGTTGTCGGCAAACTGTTGGAATCCATCATTACAAAACGTATTGTGTATCACCTTGAATCTAACAATCTAATTTTTTATTCTCAACATGGATTTAGGCGACATAGATCCTGTCTAACAAACCTATTAGAGTTTCTCCATAATATGCATACACTATAGATGCAAGTAGGGCAATAGATATAGTGTATCTCGACTTTCAAAAAGCCTTTGACAAAGTCCCTCACGCGAGATTGATGGCTAAAATCAGAGGACCAGGAATCACCGGGCTCGTTTCCAACTGGATTGAGGCTTGGTTAAAAGACAGAAAGCAGAGAGTGGTAATAAATGGAGTGGCTTCGGAGTGGGCGCCCGTCACCAGTGGTGTCCCACAGGGTTCCGTTCTGGGTCCTATACTTTTTATCATCTACATTCACGATATAAACGTCGGGCTTCTAAGTACAATCTCCAAATTTGCAGACGATACGAAATTAGGAAGTAGTGTAGGTACTGAGTAGGGCGTAAGAGCGCTCCAGAATGATCTTGACAGGTTGGGCGAATGGTCTGCTACTTGGCAGATGCCATTCAACTTGGCATCGGGTTATAAAAACCCGAAGACCGATTCCTCTCTCTTGGGAAGGAACTTGACTGAGACCGATCTAGTGAAAGACTTAGGAGTCTATAATTATAACCGAGGGGAGACGGAGAGAAAATAAGGTCGGACTTATGGGACTCCCTGTATATAACCGAGGGGAGACGGAGAGAGAAAAAGGTCGGAATTATTGGACTCCCTGTATATAACTAATAGAGAGAGAGAAAATACGATCGGACGTATAGGACTCCCTGTATATAACGAGGAGAGATTGAGAGAGAGAGAGATTGAATAAGATCGGACTGATGGGACTCCCTGTAAATAACCAGGAGAGAGAAAGAGAGAATAAGATCGGACTTATGGGACTCCCTGTATATAACGAGGACACAGAGAGAAAGAGAGAGAGAGAAAGAATAAGATCGGACTTAAGGGACTCCATGTATATATCCAGGAAAGATAGAGAGAGAATAACATCAGACTTATGGGACTCCCTGTATATAACAAGGGGAGAGAGAGGGAGAGAGAGAGAGAAAGAGAATATGATCGAACTTAATGGACTCCCTGTATATAACGAGGAGAGAGAGAGATACAGAATAAGATCGGACTTATGGCACTCCCTGTATATAATGAGGAGAGAGAGAGAGAGTAAGATCGGAATTATGGAACTCCCTGTATATAACCAGGAGAAGGAGAATAAGATCGGACTTATGGGACTCCCTGTATATGACGAGTAGAGAGAGATAGAGAACAAGATCGGACTTATGGGACTCCCTCTATATAATGAGGAGAGAGAGATAGAGAATAAGATCTGACTTATGGGACTCCCTGTATATAACCGAGGGGAGACGGAGAGAAAATAAGGTCGGACTTATGGGACTCCCTGTATATAACCGAGGGGAGACGGAGAGAGAAGAAGTTCGGACTTATTGGACTCCCTGTATATAACAAGGAGAGAGATAGAAAATACGATCGGACTTATGGGACTCTCTGTATATAACGAGGACAGAGAGAGAAAGAGAGAGAGAGAGAGAATAAGATCTGACTTTTGGGACTCCCTGTATATAATGAGGAGAGAGAGATAGAGAATAAGATCTGACTTATGGGACTCCCTGTATATAACCGAGGGGAGACGGAGAGAGAAAAAGGTCGGAATTATTGGACTCCCTGTATATAACTAGGAGATAGAGAGAAAATACGATCGGACGTATGGGACTCCCTGTATATAACGAGGAGAGATTGAGAGAGAGAGATTGAATAAGATCGGACTGTTCGGACTCCCTGTAAATAACCAGGAGAGAGAAAGAGAGAATAAGATCGGACTTATGGGACTCCCTGTATATAATGAGGAGAGAGAGATTGAGAATAAGATCTGACTTATGGGACTCCCTGTATATAACCTAGGGGAGACGGAGAAAGAATAAGGTCGGACTTATGAGACTTCCTGTATATAACCCAGGGGAGACGGAGAGAGAAGAAGTTCGGACTTATTGGACTCCCTCTATATAACAAGGACAGAGATAGAAAATACGATCGGACTTATGGGACTCCCTGTATATAATGAGGAAGGAGACAGAGACTAAGATCGGAATTATGGAACTCCCGTATATAACCAGGAGAGAGAGAGAATAAGATCGGACTTATGGGACTCCCTGTATATGACGAGTAAAGAGAGATAGAGAACAAGATCGGACTTATGGGACTCCCTCTATATAATGAGGAGAGAGAGATAGAGAATAAGATGGGACTTATGGGACTCCCTGTATATAACGAGTAGAGATAGATAGAGAACAAGATTGGACTTATGGGACTCCCTGTATATAATGAGGAGAGAGAGAGAGAATAAGATCGGAATTATTGAACTCCCTGTATATAACTAACCAGGAGAGACAGAGAATAAGACCGGACTTATGGGACTCCATGTATATAAAGAGTAGAGAGAGTTTGAGAACAAGATCTGACTAATGGGACTCCCTGTATATAATGAGGAGAGAGAGATAGAGAATAAGATCTGACTTATTGGACTCCCTGTATATAACCGAGGGGAGACGGAGAGAAAATAAGGTCGGACTTATGGGACTCCCTGTATATAACCGAAGGGAGACGGAGAGAGAAAAAGGTCGGAATTATTGGACTCCCTGTATATAACTAGGAGAGAGAGAGAAAATACGATCTGACGTATGGGACTCCCTGTATATAACGAGGAGAGATTGAGAGAGAGAGATTGAATAAGATCGGACTGATGGGACTCCCTGTAAATAACCAGGAGAGAGAAAGAGAGAATAAGATCGGACTTATGGGACTAACTGTATATGACGAGTAGAGAGAGATAGAGAACAAGATCGGATTTATGGGACTCCCTGTATATAACAGAGGGGAGACGGAGAGAGAATAAGGTCGGACTTATGAGACTCCCTGTATATAAGCGAGGGGAGACGGAGAGAGAAGAAGTTCGGACTTATTGGACTCCCTGTATATAACAAGGAGAGAGATAGAAAATACGATCGGACTTATGGGACTCCCTATATATAACGAAGACAGAGAGAGAAAGAGAGAGAGAGAGAGAGAGAGAATAAGATAGGACTTATGGGACTCCATGTATATATCCAGGAAAGATAGAGAGAGAATAACATCAGACTTATGGGACTCCCTGTACATAACCGAGGGGAGACGGAGAGAGAAAAAGGTCGGAATTATTGGACTCCCTGTATATAACTAGGAGAGGGAGAGAAAATACGATCGGACGTATGGGACTCCCTGTATATAACGAGGAGAGATTGAGAGAGAGAGATTGAATAAGATCGGACTGATGGGACTCCCTGTAAATAACCAGGAGAGAGAAAGAGAGAATAAGATCGGACTTATGGGACTCCATGTATATAACGAGGACACAGAGAGAAAGAGAGAGAGAGAGAATAAGATGGGACATATGGGACTCCCTGTATAAAACGAGTAGAGATAGATAGAGAACAAAATCGGACTTATGGGACTCCCTGTATATGACGAATAGAGAGAGATAGAGAACAAGATCGGATTTATGAGACTCCCTGCATATAATGAGGATAGAGAGATAGAGAATAAGATGGGAATTATGGGACTCCCTCTATATAACGAGTAGAGATAGATAGAGAACAAGATCGGATTTATGGAACTCCCTGTATATAATGAGGAGAGAGAGATAGAGAATAAGATCTGACTTATGGGACTCCCTGTATATAACCGAGCGGAGACGGAGAGAGAATAAGGTCGGACTTATGAGACTCCCTGTATATAACCGAGGGGAGACGGAGAGAGAAGAAGTTCGGACTTATTGGACTCCCTGTATATAACAAGGAGAGAGATAGAAAATACGATCGGACTTATGGGACTCCCTGTATATAACGAGGACAGAGAGAGAAAGAGAGAGAGAGAGAGAGAGAGAATAAGATCGGACTTATGGGACTCCATGTATATATCCAGGAAAGATAGAGAGAGAATAACATCAGACTTATGGGACTCCCTGTATATAACAAGGAGAGAGAGAGGGAGAGAAAGAGAGAAAGAGAATACGATCGAACTTATTGGACTCCCTGTATATAACGAGGAGAGAGAGAGATACAGAATAAGATCGGAATTATGGAACTCCCTGTATATAACCAGGAGAGAGAGAATAAGATCGGACTTATGGGACTCCCTGTATATGACGAGTAGAGAGAGATAGAGAACAAGATCGGACTTATGGGACTCATTGTATATAATGAGGAGAGAGAGATAGAGAACAAGATCGGACTTATTGGACTCATTGTATATAATGAGGAGAGAGAGAGAGAATAAGATCGAAATTATGGAACTCCCTGTATAATATTATCAGCAATGATCTGAAACCGTCGAAGCACTGTGCAGAAGTCGAAAAGAGGGCCTTAAAAATATTAGGTTATATTAAAAGACAGTTCGAGTTTCGGAACAAGGAGACTGTAATGTCTCTTTATAATTCACTAGTCAGATCTCAACTGGAATACTGTGCGCAGTTTCCCTCAGGAAGGACATAGAAAGGTTAAAAAGCGTACAAGCAAGGGCTACAAAATTGATCCCTTCATTGAGAATGCAAAACTACCAACGGAGATTGGAGCGCCTAAATCTGTTTACCTTAGAGATGAGGAGGTTGCGCGGTCAGCTTATTCAAGTCTTCAAGATGTTCACTGGAATGGACAGGGTAGATTACAGAAACTTATTTTTACTTAATGCCAATCCGACAAGAAGTAATGGGTTTAAACTGGAACTAAAGATATTTAGGACCTCTGTCTGCGGGAATTTCTTTTCGTATAAAATAGTTAATATCTGGAACCTCAGGGGTTGTTTCCAGCCAAAGTGTAAATGTGTTAAAAAATAGGTTAGGCAAAGTACTGAATACTCTTATAGTTTAGGACTAAAACATAACGTAACACTGCAGGATTTTGCTTGCAAGGTGTCTCTGTGGGCATGCTAATTATAGAGCCTTTTATATATTCTCCACTTTCCTGTAAAATTTCCTTGGCTACTTTTCCAGGGTCAAGGTTTTTTCTTCAATCTTTTTCCGTACCTGCCTCTGGCAGGGAGTGAGCGGAGGGTGGGGAGAGAGCCTTAACTTTTCTATTCAGTTTTCTACTACTGCTAGGATAGTTGAAAGAAAAATAAACTTGTTTAATAACAGGAACCTCCCAGAGAGGACCGGAAGGTCTTTGAGGCTTCTTCTTCTCCTTGTAACTCCTTATAACTCTCTCTCTCTCTCTCTCTCTCTCTCTCTCTCTCTCTCTCTCTCTCTCTCTCTCTCTCTCTTCTCTCACGCTCTCTCTCTAACAATCTCTCTCTCTCGTCGCTGGGAGGGCGAACTATAAGTTAATATTGGTGTACAGACCTCCGCATCTCCTCCCTGCTAGGGAACAGGGTGTGTGTGTGTAGTTTTAGGAGAATTCAACTGTCGCGGCATAAACTGGGAAGACATGACTGTTGATGCCGAAGGCAGAAGGCTATTTGACTTTGTTGATGAGAACTTCCTGACTCAGTGGGTCAATGGGCCAACACGAGGTGAAAGCGTTCTAGACTTAGTATTCACGACCGAAGACAACCTCGTCACTGGCCTCACCGTTGACGAATCGTTGGGCGGGAGTGATCACGGTCTGATTAGGTTCTGTGTCTGTGTCCCTCGGGTGAAGCGTAGTAACTCGAGAGGCAGTAAGCTCGATCTACGGTGGGCGGACTTTGTTGGTCTCCGGGATAGCGTAGGTGAGATGGGGTTAGATGTCGGAGGCGATGTTGAGGGAGTGTGGAGTGCATTCCGAGACCAGTTTATGGTGCTGCAGTCTGGTGCCATACCCTCAAAACCAGTCACCCCTGCTTCAATGCAGCCTAATTGGTTCAGTCGGGACGTCGCTTCGGCTATCCGAATAGGAAAGCTGCGTATAAGAGGGCGAAGGCCAATCGTTCGCACGAGAACACTGAGGCGTATGTCCACCTGTGCAGGGAAGTGAAGGCGAAGGTTAGGCTAGCGAAACGTAACGAAGAACTCCGGGTGGCATGCCTCTGCAAGGGGAACCCTAACGAGTTCTTCAGTTACGTTAATAGTAGAAAGCCCTTTAGAAGCGGCGCGCTGCGGACCTCCGACGCAAACATCGCTAAAGTGCTAAATAAGTACTTTGCGGGAGTGTTCACCATGGAGGAGTCCCGCCTCATCCCCGAGCCAGGCGTCAAGCACGAAGGTGCTGGCCTGGATAGTGTTTGGTGTACTGCGACAGTCGTTGCCGATAGAATAGACAAACTGAGCGCGTTTAAGGCTTCTGGGCCAGACCAGTTCCTCCCCAGAGTGTTGCGGGAAGTGCGCGACCAGGTGGCTCCCCACCTGGCTACAGTCTTCAACAAATCGTTGGAGACGGGCCAGGTGCCTGGTGACTGAAGGGAAACCAACGTGACCCCTATCTTTAAGAAAGGGCATCACGAAAGTCCAGGGAACTATCGTCTCTCTCTCTCTCTCTCTCTCTCTACAAATCTGTTTAATTTTTGAACGCTAATATTTGGCAAAGACACGCCCCCCAGAATTCGTGGTTCATCCAATTACAACCCAATGGGCGGTGCTTAAGGAAGAAGGCAGGATCTCTGGTTGGTGGAAAGTCTCGCTTACACATTATGGACCACGCAAATTCATCGTCGGCCAATAGAAAACTCGCGATTCGAATATTGGGGGTGGCCACAATTAGGACCGCGTATATAAAGGGGGGTATTTTCAGCTGGAACCCACAACAGTTGTTTGTATCAAGGAGTAGTTACAGAAATATCTCGTCACGAGTCATTCGCAAGAGCTTTACAGCTCCCCGCAATTGTTTGAAGACGGGGATTTCTATACAGGGGCTACGCTCCACCTTTTCGAAGCGACTGACCGGAATGATCTTCTTTTCACACAAAACATTAATGATATCTGCAATGATCCTCCGTTTGAACCAGCAGAAGTCTCTACCTTCGAGATGCAAGTAATTACGTAATAATTTAGTTTGTGATTCGGGCTATATATAGATGTGTGTGTCATTCAGTGCTTAACCCTTGCAAGTGTTAGTTAATATTTTAAAAAGCCATAATAAACGAAGTGGGAAGTATATCTTCCCAGTGGTTCGAGACTCGGTACTGGCATACGATGCGTAGTACACCCAGCTAATCTCCCTTTTGATCCCAATTAGTATTGTTGCTTTGTGTTTATTATTTGATCCGAACGCCCTAATCGGCATTTTATCTTATTGTAACTCTCCCCTCCCATATATAGATCGCGGTGTCCTGACATATAAATGCATGTTTACTACAGGATACTGTGTAGGGCTTTCTGTAATTAGTGTATTCTATTAAGCATTTAGAGAGTGAATTTTGTTTATCAAATATTTACGTTTAATAAATTTATAGAAAGTTCTACAGGTAGAGTTTTAGAATTACTAAAACTTTAAAGAATTCCAACAGTCCTGGGCTCGAGACTCTGTGATGGTAGGCATTGCGTAGTATGCAAGGCTATGATAAAAGTATTTCCAGCGCTGAAAATTAGTGTACTTGTAACGCCTTTCAGCTCACTCACTCTCTCTCTCTCTCTCTCTCTCTCTCTCTCTCTCTCTCTCTCTCTCTCTCTCTCTCTTTCTCTCTCTCTCTTCATATATACAGTATATATGTTCCTCTGTGTGTATTTTGGTTAATTGTGTTTATTTCGGCATATATATATATATATATATATGGTGTGGTTGTAATAATACATTTTCTACTCATCACATTTTGTTGTAATGTTTCATTAAAATAGCAGGTATCCTCAATTATAGATTAGTTTGCAGTAGAACTGCGCGAGGCTTTCTGAATGCAATTCGATCTATGAAAATTTGGATTTTAATTAAAAAAGATTCAGAAAATGTATGAATTAATCAAGTTAATTTCTCCTTAAAGGCCCGATGCGGAACTCGATTGTGTTATAACTACTTTTCGTGACAGCTTTGAGGAAAAGCAAATAGTCGACGGCGATTTGGAGGTTTTGCTGGACACTCGATCCACTGACATGAACACCGAGGTCGAAGTATTGGCTCACATCTAGTCCAACGAGTGCCAGGTCATCGAGGAACTAAGGTAAGTTTTTTTTTTTAAGAACGAGACATATTGTATATTCATCAATTTATTAAATGATATAAATCATGTTTTAGCAGAATTCAGCTTACAGAACTAGCGTCCATTAAATAAGATTAACATTAATGGAGACATTTTACACAATATAGTTACAATTATATATACACGCGTAAGACTACACACTACATCGAGTGCGCACAAATAGGAACTCTTTTTTTATCTGTCTGCATACCAATCCATCATTCATCTTAGTGTCGCACAAATCGAATAATTTTTACAAATTTATAAATCCCTTCCCACGTGACATGTGTAGGAGAAATGAAAGACAATACAGTCCGCAAGTATTACTAAAATATCCTTGTAATCGGTGGGAATTCCAGACAATTTCAGGGACATGCAACTGTTCGAGAAATAACACGGTCACTCCAAGGAAGAGTCTCCAGTGAATTAAAATAATACATTCATTCCCTATTTGTGAAGTATATTGCAAACCAATGCATCCTCTCGCCCCCAACAACGTCCGTATTGACGATAATCCCCCGCATTTTCTCGTAGTTGAATTTCAATGTTTCATTCTTCGCAAACACGCCGATAAATTTGGAGCGTGTGATTCGGTCACTTTTCATTACTCTCTGGAGTGTATTCGCGTCCATTTTAAAAGTCAGTGACTACGTTCCTGGAAGCGGTCGACCTCAATTAGGGCTTGTGACTCGAGGTATACTAGTACACTAATAGGCGCGTCTATCGGGTTGGCGAATTCCAATCTGACTGAGATGTTCCCACTTTGTTGTGGACTTAAGTGTGTATTTACACTAGCAGAGAAGTCGGGGTAATCAAACGGGTAAAGGTTAAATTGATCGATAATTCTTTCTGCGTTACCCAATCCCGCTCATCACAACCACCAGCAATATGGGCCAGATTACTATAAGCTCTCGCGCAAAGCGGGAACACAGCGTCTGATGAGTAGTCCGTATCCATAGTCCCACCCAACGCAACGCCATTGACGTTATATTTTTAAGGCCGAAATTCTCGAATTTAAAGGCGTTCTTTTTATATTTTCCATTCGTCGAAGCGTGATCCTGCATTCCAATTAATAACCTTTTAGGTAGAACTCCCAGGGCCACGTTTTATAGCTGCTTCGAGGCCAACGCGGGCACCGTGTATAGTTTGATCTGTACTCTGTTAATTGGGTATTTTACTGTTGCGTGTATTAAATTTTTTCAATTTCTACATATTTCGGCGAATTAATTTCACTCGCCGTACGCGCAGATATGTTTCCATAATGTGAATCACAACGGGTTTTGCGCCCTCTTCTTGATCAGGCCCCAGATTTATGCAGATCTCAGGATTCGTGCGGGTGAGCTTTAATTCATATCCACCCCATTCATAAGCAGTTTCTCCTGGAACGTGAAGTCTGTATGAGACGTCCAACACTCGTATATCTTCTTTTTAGAATTTTTTTATTATCCTTTATATACTTTCGTCTTTAGTCTGATAATAGCCCTCGGCAGTTAAAAAGGTATCCTTCGCTTCTTTTGAAAAGTTGAGGACATTTTCCATATAAGCTCGTAGGTGATAATAACCCATTCCCGCCGAGATGTTGACCTGGTTTAAATATACCTCACACTGACTCAATATGGAATGTAGAAAGTTGGTTTCAGGGTATGCAGAATAACTATCATCGCAGTCCGTTCCATCTGAATGGGCTATACGCAGTTTAGCGTACATGTGCATGCAGCTTGGATGAAAAAAGTATGGGCCTGAGCTGTGTATCACGAATTCTATAGGGCACTCGGGGACCTAATTGTGTTTAATGGGTTAGTTGTAATAAAGTCACTGTGCTCAATAGAAACTTGTGTTGGGGGCATATCAAAGAGGGACAGCTCCGATTTACAACATTGTGAGCTACACGGATGGATGAAGCGTGCCATGACGAGTCAAATAGTGCCACCTCTCTCGACAAGTAGTAATCAGCCTATGATTCGTGAGAGCAATGTCCTCAGCTTATATCAGTTAAAAAAATTATCAACCATAGGTTTCATTCGCTTAGAACACTTCTTTTTTGATGTCCTTTTACGTTTAACGCCACGTGTTGGTAACCCCTTCTTCCGGACAGCCCTCTCTTCTTTCCGCCACCACGCATTTTTCTCTTGCATCTTTGATGATTTCGTCCCGTGTACGTTTTAAATGTTTTTTTAGAGCTTCTTTAGGTTTAGCTCCACCCATTATGTCTTCTACCGCGTTAAAACCTGATTGTAACGCTTTCCTCCGAGGTATCTGGCACCCTCTTCAGCAATGGGACAGCCGTGCGTAGTATGGTTGAAAAAATGGATCCAAGCCCACTCCCACGCTGATATCTCACCCCTCGATAGACTGTGAAAGGCCTTCGGGTCATTATAACTCAGTGCGACGAAAGTGTAGCTTCACTGTTAAGCTCCCATCACCGAATGGGAAATTTTTTCCCTCAATCGTTCTTATATATATTGAGATATTTTAATAGATTAGTCGCAACATTCACATAATGGGGCTTGTCATATGTAATGCTCAAGCTCTTCCCTCTATGGTTGGGAATGTGTGCAATGCGCAGCAGACGCGCCTGGGTATCCCCAACAAATTGATGCTCCACGATATTGCTGTAAATATAGCACATGTCTGGGATGGATAGCCATCACCCAATTTCTCCAATTTCAACTGATACATTAAGCTGGACAAGTCATGTTGTGCCTCGTGAAAGGTATCTCTTTGGAACGCTGCTCCATATCGGCCCTCGGTTATATTTGGAACAATCCTTTGTCTTTAATATTTCTATTATCCTGTGATTTTAGGGTCAGGCATGTGCAGGGGTTTCTTTGTTTACGATTTCGTATACTAAATCAGCCGTAAGATTTGAGCTTTTTAAACTTCGTTTAAGTCTCTCACAACATCCTCGGCCGCACCATAACGACCCGGGCCTAGTGTTACTACTGTGTAATACAGGGCCTCCCCTCCGGGCGGCACGCATGGTTTCATCCCTAATTACCCCTGCCTTTTCACACTCATCACGATCTCTAAGAACCGTAAAAAGGGTTCTTTATAATCAATACTTAAGAAGCTGGTGGATAGCTGAATTTCGCATAACCCACCTCATACGAATCACGTTCCAATTCAATGGGCCCATGGAGTTCTGTTACAAAGTTGGCTAGTGTGTTGTTAGGATGTACAGACAGAGAAGAAGAGGACGGGAGTGTACATAGAAGTGGTTAGGCGCCATGTTGTATACTATTTAAGCTTCATTATTGCATCAGCTTTATATAGGTGTTGAAGCTTTCTGGGTACCCTAGCCATTTCACCAGGTACATTTTTCTCTTTCCTGAACCTTTGCTACCTTTTTCCTAAATTAAATGTCACTCTCTGCAACTCATCGTGGTAAAAGCCTCCTGCGATTTCTTCCCCATTCAAATCTTCAACGTAATACATCATTATCTCGCCTTTAGGTATCATAGCCCTGACTTTAAAAATTTCACGTGTCCATCCTTGCTCAAATCCCTTCGCGAATTTATTTCCCGAACGCGATAGCCTTACATAATCATTGATTTTAAGACGTGTAGAGTGTGGTGGCGGTGTTCTCTCTGTTTGCGTACCTCTTTCTAAAACTTCGTTAGGTGTTGTGCCAATCGCGCGATGGTGTGAACGGTTGTATGAAGAGGCCAATGATCCCAAAATGTTTATATATCTGTATGTGTTTTTATGTGTAAAATAGCGATGCATGGGCTCTTTTATGGTACGTTGAACTCTTTCAGCTAAAGAGGCCTTATGTATAGAATTGCTAGTGTACTAACTGATATTAAACTCGTTCAGCATGTTCTGAAAAGATCGGCCTATAAATTCTTTCCCCCATATCCGTACAAAAATAGCCTGGAACCTTGTCTTCTTTCAACATCAGCGTTTTGGTAGCTTTAGCAACTGTTTCAGGCGATTTATTTTTCAGAGGAATTAGCCACAGATATCTAGAGAATACATCTATTATGAATAGGATGTAGCGGTAGCCATCATTATATACTGAATATCTTTGCATGTCTGTTAAATCCGCTTGCCAAATAGAGTCAATCGAAGCCGCTGTTGTCCTGGCTGTTTTAAACCTTTTTCTCACCGGCTTATGAAGTGTATAAGCATCCTGCTCCCGCAAAAACCTCTCAACATCTTTTTCCCTACTCCATCATTGTAAACACCTCTGTACAGTCTATCAACACCGCCATAGGAGGCTGGGCTAGAAATGTCATAATAGCGTTTTCTTAATATGTTAGCCATTTGCGTATTTTAGAGACACGTGGATAGGGTTGGCCGTTGTTGTTTGGTCTCTTCTTTCTCCTCTTCAGAGAAGCTAATGTTGGGGTGATGGCGTACTCAGTTGTGGCAAATGCGAGACTTGCTCCAAGTCTTTTAACCTATTCAAATTTCCTATCAATCTTTTGGAAACATTTATTTGTTGTAGTCTTGCTTTAATATGCTTCCATCCTGCTGGTGATGGCCTGTCCCACTTTCTCGCCAGATCATGGAAAATGTCGACGATATTCGATCCCTGTAACTTTGTTCCTTCAACAATTACCTCTCCTGTATCGGTCCACTGTATGATGGGGTCCTCACTCAATAGCTTATAAAGACAAGCCTTTATTCCGCAATGTATGTGGGAGACTACTTTTTAATACATGCTCGATGTGTTGCGTTCCGTTATTCTTTGGTTGGTCATCTCAACTTCCGCCCCAGGTCCTATGTCGCCATGCTCATCGTTGCTCGCGCTGTGCCTAATAACCACGAGGAGCTCTGTCGGATTTTTTTATAATCTTCGTACTCATGAAGAAAATTCTGCAGAGTCTCTTGGTACAAGATCCTTTTATCAGGTGACTTTTCGCTCTTTAATAGGTCTATCAATTCTCTTTCCATTCTTTTAAGCCTGCTTTAATGGGGATCTATAACCGTGTCTGGACTCTTTGAACTTTGCAGTGAAGCATACACCTCGTGCTGAATCACTACCACTTTCTTCATTATATTAATCTAGTCAGTAAAGGTCTCAAAACTGAAAATAAGATGGGGAGGAGTGATCCACCTCTTTGTACAATAATTCGCTTTTTCTTCCCCACAGTTTGACTTTTACGAGTGAGCGTACGTATTATGTTCTTGTAACGACGTAGCGAGACTTCTGATGGGATTCCATTGATACATTACTTTTTATAACATTAAGGCAGATTTCACAGCTGCATTTTAAAAAGTCCGAGTCGATATTTTTAACAAACATCTGCTGCAATGCCCGGGGCAGTCGAGGATACATTTTTATTAATTCACGGTATTCCTTTAACCAATTTGTCATTCTGGAATATACACCGTTTCAGACTCGTTTGGGAATATATTCGTTCTTAGAAGCACTCGAAACGTGTTTCGCGGGTGAAGGTCACAAAGCAAATAACCGTAACGCTGACTTGTAGCTTCTTTATAAACTTCCAAAAACTCCTTACGCTGATTCGGGAACATTTGTTTCGCTAATACCACACTTTCTAACACTTCTCTGCATTGCGCGAATAAGACTAGATATTGTGTATTTAACGACACATCACGCATGTATCTATTTTTTAAAAATAGATTTTGATTAATGAAGAATATGCTTATGTTAAGATGGTGTGAGAACACTGTAAATGTCTCGGCAAACGTTTTATCAATTTCCAACATGAGATCGTCAATTACAATGACTGTATGCTCATTTTCCTTTAACGAATTAACGTCATATACGCCTTTCTGGAACAAAATATCATCTTTGGTGCTCGTTGAACACTGATTGGTTGAACACTGATATATCTTGGGCCGTATAATGCAGGCCTCTCAAAGTAGTATGGACAACTTCAAGGTAGATATTGACAGAGTATCACCAGTTGCGGGTCATAGTGCCACACCTTATACTCTTAACTTCAGTTCTCAGGCTATTTCCAGAAAGCATATAAACGTCGATCGTGGTTGCGTCTTTATAGCAGTAGTCTTAACCCATATGTTTACTGTACTAAATACCCGGATCAAAACTATTTGGTTGCCTACGGTTGTGCAGCGTGCTCTTAAACTGTCTTCAGATTGTAAGCTTGAGTTTGAGGGTAATATGGATCCTGAAGAGCTGAGAAGGGTCGAGCAGGAAATGAATGTTCGTATAGTTGTGTTTGGAATGGATGATCGTTGTAGGACTGTGTATGTTTTTGAAATCTGTGTGAGAGATCGTACAAGACCTCTACTTATTTTATGAATGTCAGGAACAACGTATCTCCCCATCCGCAATATAAGGACTCTACGCTAGTTATGATAAAAATCGAAAATATGGAAGGCATCATGATTTGTGTAAGGGATGTCTCGAGTTTGCGGATGATATAGTGAAACACTGTAGGAATGCCACATGGTATGTGAGCAGTGTAAAAGTTCCAAATGTGAAATTTGTGTAGTTGAAGCTGAGAAGAGGGAATGTAATGTGTGTAGACGTACATTTTTCAATAATAAATGCTTTGAGTTCCATAAGTCAATTGACACTTGCAGGAAAATAAGAATCTTTGAATGTGGTATGTTTCATATGATGGATAATTGGGGAAATTCACGCATAAATGTGATGAAATTCACTGTCCTACATGCCATGAGAAATATAAGGCGGATGGAGTAAAGCATGTATGTTATATGAAAGACGCTAAGCCCAAAAATAGACCTTGTATAACTGTGTACTACGATATAGAAACTTACACAAACCCTGAAACGAAAGAGGTTATCCCACATCTACTTGTAAGCCAGAATATCTGCGATGAGTGCATGGAGGTTGAGTGTGATGGGTGTCACAAATGCAGTAAACGGACAAACGTTTTTAAAACGATTGCACACGACAGCCCTGTGAAACTCTTTGTGTCCTATATTGTCAAGTTAGCGGACAAATTAAAAAAAAATTACTATATTCTTGCCCATAACGGGGCAAAATTTGACAAACAGTTCCTTTATAAGGAACTGCTTCAGCACGAGTCATTAGAGATATTTACGGGTGATCCCCTGAAAAGAGGAAACAAACTTATACAAATGCAGATAAGAGGTAATGTTCTGTTTAAAGATACTTTATTATTCACACCTTGTAAACTAGCCAAGCTACCCAAGGTGATGGGTGTAGCTGCTGAAGTTTCAAAAGGGTATTTCCCTTACCCTTTCCTTACTAGCGATACTTTAAATTACGTAGGACTGCCTCCACCCAAACAATACTTTAATTACACCAACATGAGTGATAGTGAGCATGAAGATTTTGACCCTCTACTACAACAGTTTTAATGAAGCTAATCCATACAATATAGTTGATGAATGTGAGCATTATTGCGTAAATAATGTACGCGTGCTTAGAGTATGTTTCCAGACCTTTAGAAGGATGTACATGGACCGTTTCAACTCCGATCTGCTGCAAGTTGCAACCACAATCGCCTCATTGTGCTTTATGGTGTTCAAGAATAATTTCATGCCTAAAGACACCTTAGCCGTCATTCACAGAAACAACCCTCGCAGTCATGGGCACAAGAAGTACCCATTAAGATCAATAGTCGTGTTTTTTGGATTGATGGTCTAAGCGAAGACCGTACCACTGGTGAGAAGACTGTGTACTCCTTTAACGGTTGCTGGTGGCATGGTTGCCCACGTCCTGAGTGTGGAATCATAGGAGATACCCGCGGTAGATCTCCTGCCGACAGTCTTGCATGAACCCGCACCCGCGATCAGCTTATAGGTGCCCAGTTCACTCACAAGATCTTGTGGGAGCGTGAGTATGATGCACGGATGGAAACAGATGGACAGTACCGTGAAGAAATAAACACCATCAAGCGTTTAACCCTACAGTAGGCGCATGGAAGACACTCGCGTGTTTAGTCGCATGGATGACAACTGTCACCCATTACTTCTTTTTTTTATTTGGTAATAAATTCATTCCTTTTCTAAGAAAATGTATACAATAAGTTTGTTTCATATGTATTTTATTCAGAAACATACAATGTTTTCATTTCATAAGTATTTTAGACAAAATTGAAAGAAATTTATTCGTTCAGAAAAAAATTACAAAAAAAATTGCAAACATGCCACAGTCTTCAATTCAGTTTTCATATTCATAGCAGTTTAAGCAAATTTCTTTTAGGTGATCTCCACGCATCCATTTGAAACATTTAGCACACCATTTTGTTGTTTTGTTTCTCTTTCTACCACATGCATCGCAGCGACCCCTACCTCCTTGAGGAGGAGGGCTGGTAGGCTCAGTTTCCAGAGTCGTCCCAAGGAGCAATTGTGTTCGCCTTCTTACTGCAGTTCGAACTTGCTTGATTTTAGAACGTCTTTCAATTTGTGGTTTGATCATCTCCCAGGCAATGTTTTCCAAAAATAGGGTTCTCTTTGGCTCTTCATTAGGATGATTTGCCTTATATATGCAGAGGGCATTGATTGCAGCAATGTTTAGTAAGTTATAAAAGATAACCATTGGCCAACGTCTTGTGTTTCTCGCCACATTGTTGTGCTGGTATAATTGGTCTAATAGATCCACTCCAATTTTTGTCATATTATAAAATGTTACCATTTCTGGTTTCCTTTCATCGGCAGTTTCGTCATCGATTGCATTATTGTGATGCATGGTGGATAGAATCAGAACTTTTATTTTTCTTTGGAGAATATGAAACGAGGGTAACATCGTTATGAAATCCAAATAGTGACGACTTTTCTTGATGTTTGTTCGGCAAGAACTCTTTGGAAATTTCCCTTTTATTTTTGCAAAGAGTTCCTACATATGTCAGTTTCCTTTCTTGCAATAACCTTCGTGCAAGAGGGACACGAGAACCAATTATCACTTGTGATATTTCGACTGGTCCACTGATCGGTTCAGTTAGTCTCAAAACAATGTCTTCTGCTTTGTTTCTTTGGCGGTAAGGCCCTTCGGGTTGAGTACCAACATAAACTTCCAGGTTTATTGTATAAGCCATCTTTGCATCAACAGCAGCAAATACTTTGATACCGTATTTTGCTGGCTTCGAAGGAATATATTGCCGGAAAGGGCAATTTCCACGGAACGCCAGCAGCTGCTCATCTATTATGATGTACTCATTTGGAGAATAGTATTTTTGAAAGTTCTGAGTCATGAGCTCAAATAGTTTCCTTATTGGGGCTAACTTGTCAATTTCTCGTCGTTGCGCTCTATCTCGTACATCATTGAATCTGATGCATCTGATCAAAAACCTAAATCTTTTCTCACTCACTGTAAGGTAGCATGATTCTAGACCATTTCCTTTTGAGTTATCCCATAACTGGTGCGCGTTTTTTCTTGCACATCTAATGCCACCAATGAGGTACAGGAGACCAATAAAGGACTTCATTTCTATCTCGTCTGTCAGGCTGGCATCTCTCTCTCTCTTCCAAACTGACTTTTAATTGTCTCAGTATAAATGTTTGTGGATGAGGCAATGACGTTAAGAATATTTTTATCCAAAAAAAGCTCTAGTATTTCGATTTCAGACATTGTTTACTTACCTTTATCTTTTGGGCCAGGAAGATGAGTAATTATATTGCAAGATCTTGTCCTAATGTTCTGTTTCGGCCTCATTTTCAACCACTTTGTTGTTCTATCTTTCCCCAGGAAATAGTTTTGATCTTCTAAGTTTTTATTTTCATCTTCCTAACTTTCCTGTTCACCCATTTCTTGTTCCGATGCTGTATCGTGATCGCTTTCTGATAAATGGTTTCATCATGTTCACTTTCGCCATCTGTATCCTCGCTTTCAGTTTCTTCTTCGAGCCACTACAGCCAAAGTCTCGGATCCCTACTACTTTCAACTTTTCGTTTCTTGGTTTGTGACATTTTTTATTCATACCTGGAAAGATTAGAAGTAAAAAATGTAATGCAATAGTTATAAAATTAAAATTAGAAACATGAAAGAGCTGCAGCAGAATAAGTGAATTTTGAGTTCGAATATAAATTTTATAAAAATAAAATTTTATATAAATAAAAATATATTAAACTATAATAATATAGAGAAAATAATATATAAAACATATAACATAGGCCTATAATAAAATAATACTGTAATAAAGTATGTATAACACGAATGTAAAAAATAAAACAGGTACTCACAATGTTGTCAGTTTCGGGGCATGGATGACAGTTGTCATCCAAGTGGAAATAATCGCTTCGTCACAAGTACCCTTGCTTCACAGGAAGCCAATAGCCAACTAAGCGGTTCGTCGGATATCTGCCCGAAAGGTACTGAGAGAGGCGCATGCGCATTTCACTCCGTTTAGAAAACGTTTTACAAACAAACAGCATGGATGACACCTGTCATCCACGCGCCTACTGTTTGGATCCTCTCAAATGCGGTGATAGGTTGTTCGGAGGGCGCACAAACCCATTCAAGCTCTACTTTCCACCAACGGAGGGCGTGAAACTCCATTACTACGTCTTCTCTTCTTTATATCCCTACGTGATGAAGAACAATCCATACCCTGTAGGTGCACCTGGAAAACTGGTGGGACCTGACCTGCCCACCATCGAGGTGTTCTCAACAAATTTGAGCAAGTACTATTTCGGCCTTTCATTCGTAGAAGTGCTCCCCCCTCGCGATTTATGGATGCCGATCTTACCTGTCGTTATAGATCACAAACTCATGTTTCCCCTGTGCGTGAAGTGCGCAGAGGAGAATAATGGGTTCTGTAATCACACAACCAACCAGCGGAAGATCAGAGGTGTATATACAAGTCCTGAGCTGACCCTAGCCATCCGCCATGGTTACAGAATATTGAAGATATATGAGATGTGGAGGTTTCAGAAACTCCCCAACCTTTTCACGCCGTATATAAATACTTTTTTGAAGGATAAAGTAGAAGCATCAGGCTACCCGCGAGGAGTTGAGAGCGAGGGTGAAAAATCGGCTTATATTCAGCGTTACCGTGACCGTGAAGGGATACAACTTGACCGTGCCCAAATTGTTAAGAACCCTGGCAAGCGCTTTTGTGCAAAGTTGTGCCTAAATAGTCTTTGGGGCAAGTTTGCACAGAATACAGGTAAAGGGAACGTTCACCTAGCCAAAGTTATAACGAGGTGTGGGATTATGTGAATGCCCCCGATAAAGAGGTTATGGGGATTGTGAATGTTGGTAACACGTACATAGTAAAGTACAACATCACCGAACTGGCCACAGATACTTCACGGGTTACAAACATACCTGTAGACAGCTTCACAACGGCATACGGACGCATCAAGCTTTGGGGACTACTGCACTCTCTTACACAGATAGCGTAATATTCACAGAGAGGGAGGATGAATACATGCAGCTTATTGAGGAATTCCTCAGAGAGTTGACTGACGAGATCAAGGATGAGTATGGTGATGGTGCATACGCTGATTCCTGTGTATCAACAGGGCAAAAAACTTATGGGGTACAGGTGAGGGTGGGGGAAGATATGAAATATATCGTGAAGGCTAAGGGTATCACACTTAACCAGGCGAACCGACGAGTCGTTAACTTTGACTCGTTGAAGGATCTAGTGTGCTTGGAAGATGAGGGCAACCAGCCACCCCAACTGACTGTCGGGACCCACAATTTTAGGGCACAGAAACTAGGGGAACCGGGAAGGAACTTAGGGGTACGAAGGTATGCCGGAACACCTATAGGAAACGTTACCAGGTGCCTGGTACCTATGATATCGTACTCTTTAGATACATAATCCTTGATTGTATATATATATATATATATATATATATATATATATATATATATATATGTCTATTGTTAAAGATATGTTTATTTATTACGCATATTTGTAAATGTTTCAAGTAGGGTTTCATTTTCTCCTTTCTGTGTGTGTGTGTGTGTGTGTGTGTGTACAGGAAAAAGTCCTAAACTCTGCCCACTGTAAACTCAATCAAAGGGTCACGTGACTTCTGCTTCTACCTAGGCATATCTCTACCCCTGCGTGCTCAGTTAACCTCTGCAAGCCCTGGAGCTCAGCCGTGTATTTTCTCATGTAGACAAAAAGTAGTGATGGCTACTTTTGAATTGCGTGCTCGACGTTTATGAAGTGGTGTTCTGTAAAGTCGGAAGATATGATGAATATTGAAAAACAGCCTAGCCCAACCCCGTCCTTTGAGACTTTTAAGGCTACATTGAATCGCTCGAAGCTTGAGGAACAAGATGTTCAAATACTCTATGGATATTCTGGCAGGAGCATTGCCGGATTTCGCGGCACAAACGATGTAATGGACTACGTTGTAGGGCTAAACTGTATAAAAGCGTACATATACCGTGAGGTGAAAGAAACAACGCGTGCAGAAGAGAAGCAACAGGTATGGGTAATGAGTCTTGTTGACGAGTGGTGTGACAGGCAGTATTATGTCATGCTGCATCATACCGAGTACGCGTACCCTGCGGCTGAGAATGTAAACCTTGTCATCATGGACAAGATAAAGTACTTTTACCACTACATTCATATATATCATGACGAGGTTCGCAGTGAGGTTTTGGCTAAAGGCCTGTGTGAGTTTTTAATAGAGTTTAGAGACGAGTATCGACTGTTAAACAAAAAGAATAAATACGGGCACATGTTCCTCTCAAATAGTGCACCGGATTGTTAATGTGTGGAGAAAATGAACGTCTAGTGTGCATTCCGATAAAACATTAAAACTGAAATTACCCCATGTGTCGGAAAATTGTCCGGTATAATGGGTACAAGTACTCGCGTGATTCAAGCTAGAACAAACCCGTACACGAATCAACAGCTTATGGTGTGACTCACTCCCTCCGTCGAGCCGATCCGCCCACCCGTGGCTCATAGTCATCTCAGAGCTTGAACCGACTGGACGTGCACGCCTCGAATACGATGGAACTTCCTTTGAGAAGCATTCGTAATGCCGTGTACGATGTGTCCATGACGAAGTCATTGCGCGTGTTCAGGCGTGAAACTGGCGCCACTAACTATGTACTTGAAACGACTTGTAACAAGCAAACTCTGGTAAACGTAATGTTATATATTTAAGTGTTGAGGAGATGAATAGAGTCTTCGTGATAGTTGAGAAGTGGTGTGAGGACCGTTATAAAATACCTGCAGGTGTAGGTACAAGAAGAGACCAGATTAGTGAAGGATGCCCCCTCATATGCCATTGTTTGTAGGTTGTGTATAAATAACGATCAGCCATGCATCGATATACGACTGATGTGGAAGAATGCATCTGATAATAACGCTATTGTCCCCACGCGAAACCGATTCATCCTCGACAGAATGTTTGAAATCGTCGGATTCCGCAAGCTGAAGCCTATATTAGACACGCGTGTTACGGATATGATTTATTTTGACACGGTTCTTGAATACGCATACACCGCTCTGCTCGACGGATTTATCGAATGTAGGAATGAACAAGGCGAGAATGGTCTAGAGCTGGATGCATATTTAAAAGGTTTAGACTCTTTGAAATATCATGCACTTTGGTACAAAGGACTTGAGTGGTACAGGGCAGAGCTCGCCTACACTGTTCACCCTGAAGAATTGTACCTCTATATAATGAGCAGCTGTCGTTACGATTGAGAAGATTATTTCAATTGCCGCTATGCGTTGTGAAGAAGCGTTCACGATTAAAAAGCTCGGGTCGGTAAGAAAACACCCTCGATTGGAAAGGATTGTTTATAAACTTGAATTTAATAATGAAGTTGTGACTAACGACGCCCTCTTTGTGCGTGCTTTTGACTGTATTCTGTCCGTGTTTAAAGACAATTTGCCAACCAATTGTAAGGTGGGCACAAAAATAGTATTTAACGATATGAAGGCCTTTTATATCGAGTATAGGCGCCCGCACACCTTTAGTGGTGAAATAATGCTAAATCGTATTTATTGTATAGTACAAAGCAACAATGATATAACTGTAGACTCAATCACGTGCGAGTTTAGTATTTTAGTTAAGCGCGGTAGAACGTAAGGTGTATGGATTTTTATTTTATATAAGTTTTGCTGTTTATATATGTATTAATGGGTATATAGTTTTATCTTGTACAATTACTATTTTTTATATAAGTTTTGGTGTTTATATATATAATTTATCCTAAACTAATATTATTATTTAAGAATATATATATATATATATATATCAGTGGTGGACCGGATGTCAGTTTTTCAACATCTGCGGATGCGGATTTTTAATTTCAATATCCGCGGATGCGAATATTTAGTTAATCTATCAATATAATATAGAATTATGAATATATGACATAATTTTTCAAATTTCGTGATATTACTATTATGGCAGGAAATTCATAAGAATTAAAAATAATATTAATGTTTTCATTATAATAAAAATAATAACTTTCTCAAGAGTTTCAGCCACAGAAAATTCAATGAAACAAGTTTCATTCAATTTTCTGTGTTACCAGGTATTTATATTTTGAGGTTTATATATTTGTTTGTTCATTAATAATTAATACTTTACATGAAATGTGCATGACTGGGCCTTATAAGTTACTTTATAAGCTAATTTAATTGTAAATTGCATAATTTATTATAGTAATATCCGCATAACATACTCAGTCAGAAGTGCGGGTCGGATGTTAAAAATGATGCAGATGCGGATATCCCGTCCACCACTAATATATATATCCTTCCCTTAATGTGTGTATTTTTGCTGTATATTATTTTTGAATATATATCTAATTCCTATATATCAGGTTGTAACATAAATTCTGCTCGATTAGAAAACGGACGATAGATAAATATAATAGAATAACCTCAAGATAATGTGAAATAGTTTTAGAAATGTTGCAAAATACACGCGGCGACAGGTTCGCACAGGTTTTATCACGATACAGAATGATACAGAATGACTTAGGTTAGTGTGGGCTTAGGCTAGTGTAGGATTAGGCTAATGAATATTTTCTCTTGTGTTTTTCATACAGTTACAACGCCACCCCTACGATATTACAGTAATTGAAGAAACATGGAGCCCACAAAAGAGCATATTCGACATGTGATACTGTATGAGTTCCATAAAGGATCGAACGCTAGTGAGTCCGCAAGAAACATTCAGAGAGTTTATGGAAGTGATGCTGTGAGCGAATGGATGTGTAGGAGATGGTTTGAGAAGTTCAGAAATGGAGACTTCAGTCTGAAAGATTATCAACGAACAGGACGACCAAATGAGTTAGACGAAGAGTTGCTGAAAGCATCAGTGGATGAAAACCCAACGGTAACTGTAAGAGAACTTGGCCTGCAACTTTTCGTTAGCCATATGAGTGATATGACCATTCATTGTCATTTGAGGCTGTTAGGAAAAGTATTGAAGGTTGGAAAATGGGTTTCGCATGATTTGTCACAAGCGAATCTTCAACATCGAATCGATATTTGCACATCACTGCATTCTCGGCAACTGCAGGCACCGTTTTTGAATCGGATTGTCACTGGGGATGAAAAATGGGGCCTCTATGACAATATTAAGCGTCGACACCAGAGGCTTAGCCGTGAAACAAAGCCTGAACCTCAGCCAAGGAATGGACCCCATCCAAAGAAAATTTTGCTATGCGTTTGATGGTATATGCAAGGAATTATTATTTTGAACTTCTGCCAGATAACCAAACAATCACGGCTGAAGTCTACTGCCAAGTTCCAACAACTCCAACAATTGAAGATGGATTACAAGAAAAACGTCCTGCATTAATTAATCACAGAGGTGTTCTATTCCACCAGGATAACGCGCGCCCTCACACTGCTCGAATCACTACTGCCTAATTGGAGGCATTTGGTTGGGAAAAAATGCCTCATCCACCTTATTCTCCGGACATCGCACCTTCAGACTACCATTTATTCAGAAGTCTGCAACACCATCTAGATGGACAAAAGTTGCAATCCAGGGAAGCTATCGAAAACGAAGTGATCGCTTTTTCAACTCGAAACCAAGGGATTTCTTCGAACGTGGCAAAAAAATACTTTTCAACAGGTGAGAGGTTATAGGTTATAGAAAACAGGTTATAGAAAAAGAAGAGAATTATATTGATGATTAATTTGTTATTATGTCATTTAATTTTTGTTGTGAATAAACTAAAAATTCGAGCAAATTTGTCCTTATAAGTCATTTAATTTTTGTTCCGAATGAACTAAAAAATCAAAATCGGGTAGAATATATGTTACATCCTTATATTTCATGAATTATTTCCCTTAACTCGTCTAAATAAACAGAATGATGTAATGTGGTTTTATTTATTTCTTTTGGTTGTATATAGTATTAAGGAATAGCTGGGGTCATGGGAGTATATATACCAAATGGCTGGTTACGCCTTCTAAGCGACTGATGAGCTTCTAAGCACACTGTCAAGAATATATGTATATCGCAATCTGGCAGCTGAAAAGTTAATTAATATATACACATACACCTGCCTTCTAGGTCTTCTAATTCAAATGGTGGACAAGCCAACTGGCGGATTTCGAGTTTTGAGTCAAGTGTTGCTGCCCTCGCTGTCATTAAGCTTCTGCCTCTCGCAGAAGCTGGATGCTCTCTTCCTCTCTCTCCTCCTCTCTCTCTCTCTCTCTCTCTTAGGTTAGGTATACCCCTTTGGGGGTGAGGCCGTCCCAACTTCTCCCCCAAAGGGGTTAGGTGGACTCCCCCAGCTTGTTGGGAGAGTCTCCCTCCCCCCTTTTTTGGCACCCTGGGGTTGACACTGGGGGAGGGAGGTCTTGCAACAAGGGGGGAAGGGGTTGGTACTGGCACTCATATGATCAACATTGCAACTGCTCTGCACTCGTTCATTTTGCGGCCATACTACTCATATAAACAAATATATGAGAATAACAGGAAAAGTAGGAAAATGGGTATGGGTATATAATTTCCTTAGTGAGCGGCAGCAAGTCGGCACAGTTCAAGGCATATCTTCATATCTTCATAATCATGCTAACTGATATAGATGAGGAAGTTACCAGTGACAGCACAGTAACATCCTTTGCCGATGAAAAAAAATTAGTAGAAAAATAAGAAACCCAGAGGATATTGGATCTCCACAAACAGACATGAAAAGAATCTACAACTGGTCTGTTATTTAACAGAAATTTCAACTATTAACGCACGGAAGAAGGGAGAACCTAAAATCCATGGAATACTATACCCCAAATGAACAGGAAATTCAGAGAAACTCTAAAGCAAAAGATTTAGGAGTTGTAATGACTGAGACGCGAAAGTTGAAACACAAAATAAGATAGCAGTAAACAAAGCAAAAAGAATAACTGGACAGATACGGAGAACCTTTAAAAGAAGGGATAGGAATATAACGATTTTTCTTTTGAAAACCATGATCATACCCAAGTTGAAATATTGCTAGGTCTTAACATCCCTATATAAAAAAGAAGACATTAGTCAACTGGAAGTGATTCAGAGAAGATTCACAGCCAAGATCAATGGATGCAAAGAACTAAATTACTGGGAAAGGTTACGTGAATTAAATTTATATTCACTGGAAAGAAGAGAGAGGTACACCATTATTTACATTTAGAAAATAATGGAGGAACTAGTCTCTAATCTTACTTTGAACCCTAAAACCACTCAAACAACAGTGGAAAGTCGAAAAGAAAGAATGTGTGGTGTTCCTAAATTAAAGGCTAGACAGGGGACATCCTAAACCTTAAAGAAAAATAGTTTTGTTGTGAGAGGACCAAGACTGTTCAACCAGCTGCCCAAGGAACTAAGGAAGACGAGTGGTGTAGCGGTGGATATCTTAAAAATAAGACTTGATGATGCCTGGCTCCGAACAGTTCCAGATGAGCCGGGAGTACCTGGCTATGTGAAGAGCAGAAGAAACCAACTCTTTACTTCACCATGCCAACTGAAGAGGAGGGGCAACAAACTTGCAGGTACATATTGAAAGGTTGAAAGTTATATACATATATATATATATATATATATATATATAGAGAGAGAGAGAGAGGGAGAGAGAGAGAGAGAGAGAGAGAGAGGGAGAGAGAGAGGGAGAGAGAGAGAGAGAGAGAGAGTAGGCTGTATAATAATGTAAATAAAAGAAATACATAGATTAATTATTTATGCGACACCAAATGAATGTAAAAATCAAGGAGGTTAATAGTGTTCGTGTTGTTCTATTAGGAAAATAAAATAATAATTAATTAAAAGAATTAATTAAAAGAATAATTACTTGCAGTAAATAACAATTAAATAGTTTGTATTGAAATATTCAAATATTATAATTAATGAATGTTGAGAATTAGAGTAATTACGTGGAAAACAAATGTACAGTGATTAATGGTGTTAAGATGTAATAATTAGGATAATAAAATAAGATACGTAATAAACAATAAGCCTACATGCGGTACTACGTTAACGTTACATAAAAATACGCAGAGTGGAGACATTTAGAGAGCTTATTTGGTTCGGCTGAGAGTTTGTATGAATGTTGTAGGCTGTATAACACAGGAGCCCAATAAGATGCTGTAAAACATTGTAGGACAGTTGAGTTAGGCCTATGCAGAAAGCATTAAGCACTGAACTAAGGAGGAAATGTTTATGTATGCCTATAAACAACGTGAGAGAAAAGTCGTTAACGATTTTATACATACAAATAAGTTGCTAATAATTTGTTAATAATAAATACATTCCAATGATATCACTGCAGTGTATGCGATACTTTTAAAAGCAACATACAAGGCCAGGAATGACCCTAGGCTAAAACAGAAAGGCCCTAGACCCAAGCACCATGTCAGTAAAGATGGAATACAGCAATGAAGAAAAAGTGTTGCCTTGTATGTGGGCTATTTCTTATAATAATTGGAAGAAATTTTGCATTTATTTCAAGAAAAATATAATAAATAGCCACTAAACGCAACCACTATTCTATAGTAGAAGCTCAAAATTTTGGAAACAGGAACCCTGGTAAAAAAAACGTCCAAGAAGCGGAAGGCCAGTAACGGCGACAGGAGATAAAGAAAATGTCCTCGCCACTTTTCAAGTCGATCCAACAACTTCAACGAGCAAAGTCGCACAGGAATTGGGTCTTCTCAAATTATCAGTAGCAAAAATATTTAAATCACAGGGGTACCACTATTACAAACCCATTTACTCTCAGCTCATATACGACGATGATTCTTATAGACGGTTGCTGTTTGCTGAAACAATGAGACAAAAGTTCAACAGTGATCCAGATTTAGTTCGAAACATTAAATTTTCAAATGAATGGGTGTTCGGTTTAACGAGGAAAGGAAACAAACATAATGTTCACTATTGGGCGAAAAAAAATTCTAAAATACGATTGGGTAAACCCATTAAAACGACGACACTAACAATTTGGGAGGGCATAGGTTAGTCAGGACTCGTTTCCTTTGACATATCGAGAGATACGATGGCTGGAAAACGCTATTGCCAGGAATTGAGAGACAAAGTTTTGCCACAGTTTACTAATGACGTTGGCAGGAATTGGCTTCATCAACATGATGGAGCGCCGCCACATTACTCTGCAGCTACCCGTGAGATTCCGGATACGAAAGTTGAAGGGCGGCGAGGTCCCATAGAGTGGCCGAGCCAGATCATCTGATTTAACCCCATGTATTTCTGGCTTCGGGCTTATTTGCGTCACAAACTCCACACTCCTGGTTTCATCTATCAAAATGTGAATGCCCTTGGCCGCAGAATAGATGAACAAATGAAAACAATCCCATTCGATATGTTCAGAAAAATAATGAAGAGTTTCAGAGAGAGAATCCACAAATGCATCATAGGATGGAGAACTCTTTGAAGATTAAATTACAATTTAAAAAAAATAGTTGTGTGAATAAAACTCTTATAGACTTTTTGTTTAATTTGTTTCATCATTTGAACACTTATTTCTATAATGTTAACTAAATAGTTGAATGTATAAAATCCTTAAAGACTTTTCTCCCACCTTGTACTAGGGGCACTCAATATATTTTGCCACACCCTTTTTTCTTAGCTAAATAATAGGCCATGGGGCTGAAATGTCTTTTGGGCCGTAAGTTTGAACTTTCTGCGCTTCACATAACCGGGTTTTACAGTTTGAACTAGTGATGTAGCGGATGTCATTTTTTTCACATCCGCGGATGCGGATGCGGATGAGGATGTTTGATTTCAACATCCGCGGATGCGGGTGCGGATGCGGATGTCTACATTTTCGTTATTTTTTAGGATATATTCGAGATTTGTTGTGTTTAACGTATATAATAAGTTATTATATAGAGAGAGCTGTAGCTATAATGTAGTATAATTGATTAATTGTACAATAATTGCTGTACTTTTCTCTGAACATATAAAATAATATCAGGCATCTAACTAATATAGAAATCAATTAGTGAATTCGTCTGCAAATAAATTCGTTATATTTTGTTGAGTTTCAGCCACAATTAGAAACCATAATTGTGTTACCAGGATGCGGGACGTGAACCCAACTCAAATGCACCCACCGACCTCTTTCCCCAACCTCCACCCTTATAGAAAGAGATCTTTAATTAGCTTGATAACTATTTATATTAAGTTTAAAGTTTTATTAGGCATATTTATAAATGAGTAATTAAAATAAAGTAAACTAAGATGTTCATCGTTTAATGTTCAAACTTAATTATAGGAAGGTTATGCTTAAGGAACATTAACTTTTTGCATTTTCTGCTGCCAGTCTGTTTCTCTTTTCATATATTAATCCAGCACTGCTAAATAATCTCTCGCTTGGTACGTTTGTTGGAGGACAGGCTAAATGTTTCCTTGCAAGTTTACTCAAGTATGGATAGATATTCTGCGTATTTTTCCACCAACTAATAGGATTGTCACATGCAGCCAGGCGTTTTTCTTGGTGATAGCTCTCGATCATTTTTACTACATCTTTTGACATCGCGTAGGTCTCGTCATTGCTGCTGACTCAAGAAACTGAGAGACAGATTCTGTGATAGATTTGCTTGTTGAAGGTGTTGGTTCTGTCACTGAAACTTTTATTCTTTTGGTGGGTGGCGAAGCGACAGATTCAAGAGATTGAAGCTCTTCAACTGCTTTGCCAAGTGATGATTTAACTCGTTCTAATGTACTAGGTGAAAATAACTTAGCTTTGTAACGTGGATCTAAGTAGGTTGCAAGAGAGTAACTTCATACAAGAACAGCCTCTCGTCTTGTCGCTTGCATCACTTTTGCGCACAATGAACTAGTTCTATTAATATAGTAGAATTTGATAATTTCCGCTTATTAATGACGTTTTATCTCAACGGTCCACATCCGCACGACATCCGCAGTCCAAAGTGCGGATGCGGACGCGGATGCGGATGCGAGAAAATGTGCGGATGTTCCGCGGATGCGGATGCGGATGCGGATGTGACCTACATCACTAGTTTGAACCTCCCCTCCTTGTATAAACCCGCTTTTAAACGCCCTTGTATAAAACCGATGGTTAACGCAGTTTCGAAAATGGCGTCTGACAGTAATGTGCGTCGAAAACAGAGAGCTGTTATCGAGTTCTTAACCGCAGAGAAGGAAACAGTTGGAAATATTCACAAACGTCTACAAAACGTTTACGGAGATGTTGTTGTTGATCGAAGAACAGTTGGACGCTGGTCTAAACGTGTGAGATCATCGGAGAGAGGGAGAGCCAGCCTCGATGATGAGCCACGCAGCGGTCGCGTGGCTCGGCTGTGACATCTCACACTGTGCGACGTGCAAACAGCATCATTCGATCAAATCGGCGCGTTACATACAAGGAGCTATCACTGGAGCTTGGAATTAGTGAAGGAAGTGTGAATACGATAATTCACCAACTGGGATACTCAAAAGTGTGTTCACGGTTTGTTCCTCGCGAACTGACTGAAGATCACAAAGCTCAAAGAAAAGAAATTGCTTCTGTTCTGAGTCGTTGGTTCGATACGAGACAGAAGGGGATGACTTCCTTTCACAAACTGTGACTGGGGATGAGACTTGGGTACACCACTTTGAACTGAAACAAAACGCCAATCTGTGGGGTGGCATCACGCAGACTCCCCACGCAAGAAAAAGTTCAAACTGGCTCCCTCTGCAGAAAAGGTTATGGCCACCCTCTTCGGGGACATGAAAGGGGTGATTCTGATGGATATTATGAAGAAAGGACAAACAATCAACTCAGAGGCATATATTGCTACAGAGACTCCAGAGACGTATAAAGCGAGTTCGACCGGAGAGAAAACTGGAAGACGTCCTTCTTTTGCACGATAACGCAAGACGACACAACAGTTTACAAACAAGAGAGGCTATCACAAAAATGCGCTTGACTGTGTTACCCCACCCTCCATAGAGCGCGGATCTGGCACCTTCGGACTTCCATTTGTTTGGGCCAATGAAGGATGCTATTCGTGGAAGAAAGTTTCAGATGACGATGAGGTTGTTGAGGAGGTTAAGAGGTGGCTTTAGCGGAACCCAACGGACTTTTACCAGCAAGGAATAATGGCCCTTGTTTCGAGGTGGAAGAAAGTCGTAGAAAAGGACGGAGACTGTGTGAAAAAATAAAAACTTGTAAAAAAGGTGTGTAATTACTTGTGTACAAAATTTCTGGAACTTACAAAGAAACTTGGAGAGAAAAAAAAAGGTGGGGTCTGGTGCTAGTGTCTCCGAGCAACTGATACAATGAGCAAACCACCCAACATATATAGAGTGGCCCTCGTACAATAAAGAGAGGGGTTTATATACCTTGAAGAAATTCAATATGATGTCATGTACTTAACACATTATAATATACATGGTTGGAAATACAGGCAAAGTTAAATTGAAACTAAAAACTTAAAATTAAAGTCATCAATGCATATTTTCATACAAACGTAAAACTGCACCAATAAATTATACCTTTAATTGAAAAACTCTTTCTTTGTAAACGTGAAGCAAAATGAAGCTAAATAAGGAAATGCAAGTCTTAAATAAGGAATCATTTGGACGTGAGTTTACTTTCTGTCCTCGTAAATTGAGATTGGATATTTTCCTCTTTCACGGAAGAGACAGAGGCTGTGAGGGAAGAGAAAAGAGAAACAAAGTATGTAAAGAAAGGTCTGAGAGAGAGAAAGAGAGAGAGAGAGAGAGAGAGAATTGTTGTGTGAAATATAAATCTGAGAGAAATGCTCATGAACAGATTATCAAATTAAACAAAGCAAAGCGTACACACACACACACACACACACACACACAGATAATGTTGCAGTCCAGAAAATAATAAATGCAATGGTGGATATGAAAAAGGAAAATTATTGGCATATTTCTTGCCGAAACTCAAACCCAAGAGACCAAATCTTATTGTCCATCTATACCCACTTCCTGGAAAACAAAACGTTTATATAAACATATGCCCGAAATCGCTTTGTTTCCGAGTTACAGCCAGTTATGTGTTCCAGCAAGTATCCGCCTTACCTTTAAAGGAAGTGCTCAAAATGACCGTCTTGAGCTTGAATACATGCATGAACACGTCTCGTCATAGACTGCCTGACGCGTTCAAACATTGCAGGTATTGCTCGGATTTTCTGGCATCCTTGCTCTTCACGTTGGCGAAGCATTTCAACGTTGTCAATGGGTGTCACGTAAACGATGGATTTCAGATGACCCCACAGGTAAAAATCGCTTTGATTCAGGTCCGGAGAGCGAGCAGGCCACGCAATGGGTCCTTCACGGCCTATCCATTTATCAGGGAAATGGTCACCCAAATAGTCTGTGGCTGTTCAACTAAAATGAGGCGGAGTGCCGTCATGCATAAACCACATACGACGTCGGACACCAAGACGAACTTCATCTAGTAAATCGATTAAATCATTCTTCAAAAAATTGGAATAGGATTCTCCTTTTAATCTTCCAGGCAAAACAAAAGGACCGATTAAGTTGTCGGCAATAAGTCCAGGCCATACATTGATACTAAATTGTTGCTGGTGCCTTGACTGGATGATAGCATGCGGATTCTGTTCGGCCCAGTGATGAATGTTGCGAAAATTGATCACGCCATTTCTTGTGAAGGGCAACCTCATCAGAAAACAACACGGAGGATAGAAAAAGAGGATCGCGAGCACACTGTTGAAGGAACCAAGTACAAAAAGCCTCTCGTGGAGGGGAATCAGCTTCAGTAAGGCTTTGTACTCTCTGAATGTAATATGGGTAAAGCTGTTGTTCCTCCATGCAGTTGTGTATCTTACACCCTCTGCTTCTGCTATCCTTCGGGTGCTGACACCAGGATGTTCCTCCACGCAATTCAGGACCCGCTCCTCCAACTCAACAGTTCTGGTGCTGATTGGTCTACCACCATCTGAAACTCGCTTGTTGAATGATCCTGTATCACCAAGACGCTCGTCTATTCCCTGAAAGGTCTTCTTATCTGGCAGACGGCGATTCGGAAACCTTTCCGCATACAGACGTCTTGCTGCGGCCGCATTACACTCGGCAAGTCCATACATGAGATGCATATCTGCCATTTCTCTGTTTGAATAACCCTCCATTCTCACTTCAAATGCATACTATCACTGAATAGCACAAAAACTTTTAAGGTTTTTTTTCACTGGACTGCACTTATTCACGGTAAGAAGTTACGAATACGAACAGTGAAACACCGCGATGCACCTCTGACTGACTGATGGCTCTACACTCAACGATATTGAAACATGTCATAGAGTGTATGAAACATTACAATCGGCAAGGCTATACATGAAATAAGTCTCGTACACACTCATAAACATTGTGGGCAAGCAGTGTTTGTAAACAGTTTGCGGGAAGAATTGCTGGAACATAAAACTGGCTGTAACTCGGAAACAAAGCGATTTCGGGGATATGTTTATATAAACTTTTTTCACTGTTTTCAGGTCCTGAATCCATCCTGAAAGTGCTTCCCACATGTTATGAAACTCCCTGTATATATACTGTATATATAGTATAATGGCAGAGACGTTGGTCATTATGCAGAAAATGACATGGCCTGAAGTTGAATTCAAAAATACATTTTTCTAGTGTATTTTGGTGTGCTCTGTTCAAATATAACCTTCATTTCCTGTGCAAATGAAAAGAAATATGATTTTCGGTACATTAAAATAATATAAATATATATATATTTTTAGTGTATTTGTAGTCGGGGGTGGTATGACGTCATGTTACTCTGCTACTTAATTAGTTTGTTGGTTTCTGTTCTGGCTATTTTTTTTTTCTAATTGGATTCAGTTTGGTGGTGTTTGTGATAGAATTATGACGTGCCGTTCGTGTGGTTTCGACTTTGAGAACTTGATTCGTCATGTGCCCTAGATGATAATACGAAAAGATCAGAAGATATTTAGGTGAAATAACCAATATTAACCTGTTAGGTTAATTGAATGCCCGGTTAGGTCAACTGTACGCCCTTGATGATTGGTTAGGTTAAGTCGTGATATTTTCGTTAGTTTAAACAAAAATGACGAGAGCAAACTTTTCTGGTTAATTCTGAGGTGTTTTGCACGTTTCCTTTGGTAATGCGTCGTTTACGAAATCTCGTAACATGAACATGTTAGGTTATGCTTTATTGTAAAAAATGTAGTCAAAAATACATTTTTCAAGTGTATTTTGGTGTGCTTTGTTTGAATATGACCTTCATTTCCTGCGCAAATGAACAGAAATACAGTTGTCATTGCATGGCCCAAACACGTATTTCTGTTCATTTGCACAAGAAATGAAGGTCATATTTGAACAGAGCACCCCAAAATACACTAGAAAAATGTATTTTTTAATTCAACTTCAGGCCATGTCATTTTCTGCATAATGACCGAGACGTTTTCAAATACTTTAGCGATGTTCCATCAACACAAACACGACCAAGATGACGTCACACAATCACGACTAAGATGACGTCATATCGCGAGGATTCACTCAAGGCATGTCCTTATAGGGAGCGGCCAGACCCCGATTTGTATACTAATAAATTTTTATATTCCAATAACGAAAATGATATTATTTTCCTGGAGAAATATGTGCAACATACGAAAAAAATTGCATTTATATGCGCACTAGTTTGCATGACGCATGACCGTTATCTAGTTTACACCTCTCATGACGCCCGGATACGAGGTTGCTGTGTGGCCCCCGGTTAATTGAATGCCCCGTTAGGTCAACTGAATGGCTGGTTAGGTCAACTGAACGCCCTTGATGACTGGTTAGGTTAAGTAGTGATATTTTCGTTAAAACTAACGAAAATATGACTTAACCTAACCAATCGTCAAGGGCGTACAGTTGACCTAACCTGGCATTCAATTGACCTAACCTGGCATTCAAGTGACCTAATCTGGCATTCAATTGACCTAACCGGGCATTCAATTGACCGGGGCAACTCGCAAGTAGATAGATCACAGCACTGCATTATCATACGCTCACACTACAACAATAATATTCAGACTAAACTAGGTCTAAGCAGGCAACAGATAAACATTAATAACAACAATAAAAATTACTGTTTATGCGAGTTCGTATGGAGAAAAAGGTATGCAAATGAAAATTTATTTATTAAAATATTATTAAATATTGCAAATTTTAATAAATTTTATTTTGTAAAACCCGCTACATAACACTACATAATTTAAATAATGGTCATGCGCCATGCAAACTATTGCGCATATAAATGCAATTTTTTTCATATGTTGCGCATATTTCTCCAGGAAAATAATGTCATTTTCGTTATTAGAATATAAAAATTTATTAGTATGCAAATTTTCAGCTAAATCCCGTGGGGTCGTCCAGTTCGAAAAGATCCCCCGATTTAAACAATTTTAATTCCCCCTTTGTACAGAAAGTTGTACTGTAATGTTTTTTATTAGTCCTTAGTGTTCATTGAATACATTTTTAAGTGTTGTCCTCAGTTTTTGATGTGCGGTTGCCATGGAAACGCCAATATAAACAAACACCAAGAAAATACCTGAAACTTTATCCAGGTGATAATTTGTTTTAGTTTCGAACTGAAATACTGTTAACTAATCAACCTATACTGTTTATTATAAGTGTTTACTATCTAGAAACACAATTGAATTATCACATTATAGTAAAACGTAATACAATCATGTATTGTTATAGGTTAGGCCCAGTTTTAAATTTACTTCCTCCTTTTATTATCACAATATTAGAATAAGACAAATGTGTGATGTGACAAATATTGTGCAAATTTGTGGTATTGTTGAAAACCAGTTTAATTATTATTATTTTTATTTCAGACGATCATCTATATCAAGCATGGCAGAAACTAACTCAAGTCCATTAAAATTTGTACAGGTGAAGAAACAGAGGCTGTCAACAAATTGGGAGAAATGCGTTATATGTCAGCAGAGTCGCAAAGAAAAACTGGTTGTACCCACAAAAGTGAGTATTGAAACATTATTGTCAACATCATTGTTACGGCAGGATGACCTTTTACAAAGACTTCAATCTGAGTTTAATGACCTTACAAAATTAGATAGTATGTCCGTTACATATCGTAAATGTTATCAATCATTTGCAAGTAAGAAATACATTTCTCATGTTAGTACAAAATGTAGCACGCATGATTCTACATCACATGGTACTGAAGAACAAAGTGTTCGCACACGAGCTCAAACATCCAAGCTTCCAGACTTTTTAATGTGTTTAATATGCAACGCGCGAAAGAGGAACAGCATACGTAAGGTACAAACAACTACGTGTCAGAGTAATCTCTATCAAGCAGCACAAGCTCGGAAAAACATTTCTATGCTTGCCAAAATTGAAGAAGACCTCATTGCAGCTGATGTCTTTACCACAAATCTTGCATGGCAAGCTATACAAGCAAGCATAATATCAGTGCTTCAAGGAAAATGAAAGGAGATAACATATACGAGAAGGCATTTATGGCACTAGTAGGAGAAATAGATGTTAATCTACAACAAGGAAAAGCTTGTAAGTTGAAAACCCTGCTAGACAAATTCCAACAGCTGTTACCTGACCACATTCATACCCAAGCATACCGTGCAGAAAAACTTCAGCGCCGTCTCATGAAGCATTATGGTGATAACATTGTTATTTATGCCCAGCGAGGACAGTCCATGTCAAGCATTGTTGTCAGTAGCAGTGTCAGCTTAGGAGATGCTGTCAGAGCCTTTGCTCAACTGAAGGAAGATTTCATCTCTAATGAGATGACACTTGGTTCTGCTGAAGAACAATCAAATGCATAGGCGTACGAGGCGAGGGGGATTGGGGGGCTGCACCCATCCTTAAGATTCGGGAATCGACATTTTTCGGGCAAGAACTTTAGAATAGAATAGAATAACCTCTATTAATAATAAAATAAATAAATTTTTTCAATTTACAATGACATGAATAATTGTGAAGCTCGACTATTTATTTTATTTAATTTGGTCCTTAAGCTTTAGGCTTTACTGGGCTCTTATTAAAAATAAGCAGCTAGTTGTTATAAAATTACAATAATAAATAAATAAGTAAATAAGTATTATTAACAATTAAAACATGTATTACAATATTAAACAATATTAATGGACAATATTAAACAATATTAGTGGACATTAATCCTAGATTTTTGTTAGTATGCCATTATTAATCGGGATTTCAACTTGGTTTTAAACAAATTTACATTCACAATATTTTTTATATCGACATGCAAGTCATTCCACAGTTTTAATCCAATGAAGATGGGTAGTTTTTGAGATGAAGACAATCTACAGTAAATTGAGGTATAAGAAGCTTTGATCTATTTCTGGTCTGATACGAGTGAATTTCTTGAGTTACAAAATATCTATTTACCCATTCCAAATTAATGATTTTGTTCTTACACTTGTAAATAAAAATAAAATGTGCCAGTTTGGTTATATCGTTCAGCTTTAGTAGGTTTAGCTCTTTAAATAATGCACTAGAGTGATCATGAAAATCATCATCAGATAATAACCTTATTGCTCGTTTTTGGATGACAAGGATACCATTTAATGCGTTGTTAGTGGAGTTTCCCCAAACAAGGGTGCAGTATGTTATACAAGGAAGAACAAGAGTATGATAGAGAGTCAATAAAACTTGTTTAGGGACTACATTTCTAAGTTTAAACATTATAGCAACGCTCCTTGAAATCTTTTTCGCGATATAATTTACATGATCACTCCATTGCAAATTCTTATCTAGCATTACATCAAGAAATTTTGTTACAGTACACTCCTTTATGGCGATTTCATTAACATTAAGTTCATCAAGATATACATTTATTTTATTAGTAAAAATCATTAAATTTATTTTAGTGGTATTTAGGAAGAGTTTATTGGTGGTCAACCATTTCATTACACTGAATGGAATATATTCTTAGCTGTATTAACATCTTTGCAAGAAAAAGAGACAGTTGTATCATCTGCAAACATTATGAAGTTCAGTATATCAGATGAACGTGGAAGGTCATTTATATATAATAAAAATAACAGTGGACCCAGAACTGAGCCCTGTGGCACACCATGTTTGACAAGCGCTTTAGTTGAGCAAACCTTATTTACTTATACAAAATGATATCTATTGAACAAATAACTTTTAAACCAATCACTGACTGCTCCTCTAAATCCGTAACAATATAATTTATTAAGTAGAATATTATGGTCTATTATATCAAACACCTTACTCAAATCCATAAATATTGATATCATTTCTTTGTTCTCCTTAGCTATATTTACATTTTCCATAAGATTTAAAATAGCCATTTCCGTTGTTTTATTAATACAGAATCTAGATCTACAGAAGCTAAGGCTAACAAAGACCCTAAGATCCACTCAAAGGTTAGCCCGAGAGAAATGAAAGAGTAGGGGGTTAAGAGAAGAGAAGAGAATAAGGGGTTAAGTAAGGAGGAACACCTATAACTCTTGAGTTAACATTCATTCAGAAAGAGAGAGAAAAGACTCACCATCATCATCCGCCGGCCACTGCCGACAAGTCAGAAAAATAGTCGGAGAGAATACGAGAGGGGTGAAAGATGAAAAGAAGTAAAATAAGAACGCTTACAAACCATGCAAACACAGTCTTGACGACTCTCTCTCATACCATGCAAACTACAAACATGCAAGAAAAGAGTGTTACAGACATGCAAAGTAAGGAGAGGATAAGGAAAAAAAAAAAGTAAGTAAAGTTAAACAAAAAGTGGGTTAGTTTACGTTACGAGCTACATCTACGTTCGTGTTAGTCTTTTTTTTTAATTTTTTTTTAATTTTATTGCTGGCATCACACGCTGGCATGTCACAAGCTGGCATTTATCGTCAACAAACTCATCCTCGAGCACCACCACCAGAGCTCCTGTTGCTAACTTTGTTTTTTTATTTTAAACAACGTTAATATTTTTAAAATGTCTGTCAAGACGGTTCTTAAACATTTTAACGCTGGTAGAATGAACGACTGACGCGGGAAGATTATTCCATTTATCAATTACTTTAAAAGTAAAGAAGTTTTTAGCGATATTAGTAATGAAACGTCTGCCACGCAACTTAAATCCGTTATTACGAGTATTACTATTATCGAAAGTGAACAATGTCAAAATTTACGTTATCGATGTTATTAACGATTTTCAAAACTTCAATAAGCTCCCCCCTTAATCTCCTAGTTTCGAGTGAATACAGGTCTAACTCTTTAATCCTATCTTCATAAGGCTTGTTGCGCAATGACGGAATTAGTTCCGTGGCACGACGTTGAACCCTTTCTAACCTATCAATATCCTCACGCAAGTACGGGCACCAAAACTGAACGGCATATTCTAAATGAGGCCTGACTAGGGACTTGTAAAGGGGCAATATAATATCCTTCGATTTAAATTCGAAATTACGCGCTATGAAGCCTAACATCCTATTCGCTTTTGCGCAAGACTCCAAGCACTGGTTCCTAACCTTTAAATCCTTAGATACGCGTACGCCTAAATCTACTTCCTCGTCAACGCTCGCTAACTCCCTATCATCCATCGTGTACGTGTAATTATTGTTGCGAGAACCTATATACAAAACTTTACACTTGTCTACGTTAAATTGCATCTGCCACTTATCTGTCCACTCCATAATCCTATTTACATCGTCTTGGAGCCTATTTCTATCGTCCTCGTTAACAACCTTACCGCCTATTTTAGTATCTTCCGCGAATTTTGACACGTTACTCGTCAATCCTACATCTATGTCGTTAATGTAAATTACGAATAGCAATGGGCCTAACACTGAACCCTGAACCCTGTGGGACACCGCTACCTACATCCAACCACCCTGATTCACTACCATTAACTACGACCCTCTGCCTCCTAGCACGAAGCCATTCTTCTAACCAGTTAGCTACCTGACCGCGTATACCGTGCGCTTTGACCTTCGCAATTAGTCTCCTATGCGGAACTGTATCGAACGCCTTTTTAAAATCTAAGTAAATAACGTCAGCCGCTCTATGCCTATCGTATTCGCGCACTATTTCGTTATAAAATTCTAACAAATTAGTTAAACAAGACCTATGGCGTCGAAACCCATGCTGACTACTACTAATCAAATCTCTACTTTCTAAGTGATCGATGATACGATCCCTAACTACGAATTCCAAAAGTTTACCGACAATTGACGTTAAGCTAATGGGCCTATAATTGCTAGCTATTGCGAGGTCGCCTTTTTTAAAAATAGGCGTGACGTTAGCTAATTTCAAGTCTTCAGGAATAATCCCCGTTTCGAGTGACTGATTAAAAATCTTCGTTAAGGGGCCTACGATAACGTCTTTCAAATCTTTCAAATGTATGGGATAAAAAGCGTCAGGGCCTGGAGCCTTGCTAACTTTTAGCCTATCGATATAATGCGCAATCTCAGCCTCGTAAACAGTTATTTCATCCAAACTAGTCTCGCTACTAAATGGAACGATATCGTCCACGTCGGGGACATTATTTATGTCTTCTACGGTAAAAACTGTCGCAAAAAGTTATTGAAGCCATCGACTGAGCGTCAGAAGCGAAAGCGTCATTAACATCCACTAGAGGGCCTATGTTATCTTTTACCGGCTTACGATTATTAACGTATTCAAAAAACTTTTTTGGATTATGTTACTATCCGCAGCTATAAATATCTCTAAATTACGCTTGGCATTCCTAACTCATCTTTTAACCTGACGTCTAAGCTCGATATATCTATTAAAGTTAGCTGCCGTGCCATTGCTTTTATTAAGTCTATACGCTCTATTACGCTCGTTTATGAACTCGCCTATTTCCCTAGTCCACCACTTGGGCCTACCATGATTTCTAGCGCGCTTGGGCCTACGAGGAATAAACTCCCTTTCAATATTCCTAAAACTTTCTTTAAACGCCACCAACGCAAATTTGTCATTACCCATAAATAAGTTATCCCAGTCCACTACTCTCATCCTATCCGCAAAACTATCAAAATTAGCCCTACGAAAATCAGGGACTTCTATTACGTTACTATCCTGAGTGTTTTTTATCGCTAACTTAAACCAAAGAATTTGATGATCACTACATCCTAAACTCTCGCCTACTTCTAAACCTTCGACTATATTCTCGCCGTTCGTCATCACCAAATCTAAAATATTATTACCGCGCGTTGGTTCGGTAACTATCTGTCGTAAAAAGTTATCTTCCATAAACTCAACCAATCTCAAACCCTCCTCATTACCAGTAAAATTCTCGTAATTAACATTAGGGCAGTTAAAGTCTCCGACACTTATACTCTTCCGATTGTCAATAAAATTACCAAGAAGTGAGTAAAATCTAGTATCTGTATCGAGGGGTTGAACGGGAGGTCTATAAACAACAAAATTAAAACTAATACTACGCGCCCTAACTTCAACACATATCGCATTAATTGCTGCCGGAAAATCTAACAACCTCGATAGCCCTAAGGGAATTACGAATGTACAGCAGAACGCCTCCACCAAACCTATGTAACCTATCATTAGTAGAGAGCTTAAAACCCGGTACATCAAGTTCCCCCAACAAGTCCCGAGTCACGGTATTTAACCAAGTTTCAGTGATAGCAACTATCATAGTTGCCGGAATAAATTATCGCCTTAAATTCATTTAATTTATTTATAATACTACGCGCGTTACAATAAAAGACGTTTAAGTTATTTTTTACCACGGGCCCGCGTTTTAAACTATTTATCACGTCGGGCCCGCGTTCCCCGGACCCACAACGTTTAAAGAAGGCTTCGACCTATGCAGCTTTCGCACGTTTTCGTCTATTAACCTACCTAGCCTAGCATTACCTATTTCGTTAAAATGCACCCCATCTTTTATAAAAAGGCTAGGATCACTGAATTCGGACCACAGCTTTACGAAGGATACATTTTCCTCAGCACAAATCTCTTCTAATTTATTATTCAAAAATATTGTTTTTGACGTAATCCTAAGACCCAACCCGTGCCTAGGGGTAATCCTAGAACTAAAGACCTATCTGACATCGCCTTCAGGGACCTAATTAACCCCCTCTCTCTCCAAAAGGTCAGGCACTCTCGTATCGGGCCTATACGAATCGTTGCCTCCTACCATCGTCACCAACATTGAGTGACGGGAGGCAACGTCAATCCTTTCCACTTCGTCTCTAACTCTGTCAACCCTGGCTCCTGGGAGACAGACCCTCCTCCTCTTGGTTGGATGCCGTTCAACGAAATCTTTGTCCATGTGGCGCACTAAAGAGTCCCCAATTAAAATAGTTTCCTCCTCATTCACGTCCCTTTCCAAATGGGCGAAAGGGTTCGAAACCTCTATAGGGGGGGGGGGATTCCTACCACCTAACGTACGCGGCCTAGCTCCACCCTTAACCTCTCTATATCCCTCGCTATCTACTACTATCGGACTAACCTTAACCCCTTCCTCAACTCTATCCAACCTTCTCGACAAGCTACCTAAACTAGAAACTAGGTTACGCACCTCACCCTTCAAATTACTAACGTCTTCAACGTTAGTATTGATTCGGCTTTCGTCAACCGTAGCCCTACCCCTGCCCTCATCAAGCGTTGCAAGTCTTTCGGTTACCTCACGTACACTGCGTTTTATGTCAACTAATTCCTCCATGAACTCGCAAAAGAAAGAAACTGATCTATCGGTAATCGCCGTAAGACCGCCGTTATAATCCTTAAATTCCGAATACCACCGGTTTACCCTACACCTAACACACGACGCTTTCTGCGACGGCATGGCGCAGTTAAAAATTAGTTTAAACCGTCACAGGTATAAGTTAAATTAAGCCGGCACGCTATGAAAACTTCTAAATCGCTAAAAACCACTAATATTCAATTACTTATTTATAACAACGTGAATTTAAACGCAAGTATATAAAATTAAAAACTATCCAAAAGTAAAATTCTCAGCAATATAGAAAAGTAGATGCAATATGAGAGAGCTCAGGAATGCGTCCGTTCAGTACAGAGTCTGGCTGACCAAAGTGAGTACAGATTTGGAGATAATAAATTGTAGGATTCTAAATATCGCTGCATTCTAGTTTTTACAATTTTTTCAAAAACTTTGCTGAACACAGATAATGAACACACCGGCCTGTAATTTGTTGCTAGTGTAGGATCACCCCCTTTAAAAAGGGGTGTTATGCAACCAGTTTTTAGCATTGATGGGAATATTCCTTTGGAATATCGCTGCATTCTAGTTTTTAAAATTTTTTCAAAAACTTTGCTGAACACAGATAATGAACACACCGGCCTGTAATTTGTTGCTAGTGTAGGATCACCCCCTTTAAAAAGGGGTGTTATGCAACCAGTTTTTAGCATTGATGGGAATATTCCTTTGGAAATACTTTGATTGATAATTTTAGCCAAAGTTACAGATATCTTATCTTTAACAAGTTTCAATATAGGTACAGGAATGTTATGAATGTTATTTTTTGTATTTTTTAATTTAGATACCAGGAACAAAATAAAATGAATTTAGTGAGCTGGGTGGCATATATTCTAGAGGTGAGTGATGATTATTTATGAATTGTGAGCGAAGCTTATCCGCTATTGAAGTAAAGTGTGCATTTAAAGAGTCTGCAATAGCAGTATCATCAGTAATTTCTTTATTATCAACATTTAATTTCTCTATTGAATTTTTCTTAATTTGTTTTCCGAGAAGATTGTTTATGGTTGTCCAAGTGTTTTTTATGTCTCCTTTATGTTTGGAAAATTGATTGTTATAATAGTTATATTTTGCAATTTTGATTAATTTAGTTAATTTGTTTCTGTATTGAGTATATTGTATTTTAGGAATTTTGCTCTGCATTTGCAATTTGAATAATTTATCTCTGTTCTTTATTGAAGTGATAATTCCTGGAGTGATCCATGGATTTGCGATACTTTTGTGCGAAACTGTTTTTCTCCTTAAAGGAAAGCAAACATTAAAAATATGGAATAAGGTGTCATAGAAGAACTGAAACATATGATCTGGGTCATTTAAAGGTTCGTCACAGTCAAGTCGAGTATTTTCTACAGCTCCAATAAATTTTCTTTTGTTAGCCTCTGAGAATATTCTGTAATCAATAGTTGTTTTGTCCGCAGCCTGAACAATGTTATTGAATATAGCGTAAGTAGGAAAATAATCACTGATGTTAGTGGTTATAATTCCAGAATTTACGAGAGCATTGCTATTTACAAATATATTATCAATCGTAGATTCTGTTATTCGATTGCCATAGCTGCAGACTCGAGTGGGTTTGGTAAAAGAATGACTAAGATAGAAAGAATTCATTAAATATAAAAATTTATGAGACATTGCTTCAGATTGCAAATTGATGTTGAAGTCTCCCGCAACTATGGCATTCGATTTATGAAAGTTGCATAACATGTTATCTAAGTGAATTAAAAAGCTATTGATATTAGTATTAGGTGGTCTATATATTGCATGGACAGAATATACATTACTTTTGTCTTTTATATTCACAATCAGGTTTTCATTGTCACTATTACATAGAGAAAATACTTCGTTAGAGTCGTAAGTTTGATGCACATACACAGAGATACCCCCCCCCCCCCCAATCTGACCATCTCTTACAGTATGATAAGCAACGTAATTATCTATATTATATAGGTTTTTAATACTACTATTTAACCAAGTTTCCGTGAGAATTATAACACTAAATTTGACCGTAGAAGTTTTCAAAAGGGCCAATAAGTAGTTATAGTTCCTAGGTAAGCTTCGAATGTTTAGATTTAGTACTGAAAGATTTTTATAAATATCTTTTTGTAATACAAAGGCATTAAACTCGTCTATCGATGAGACCATGCAATTGCCTATACCAGATTCCTGATGTAGATTCTCTAAACTGGATACAGAATTGTTTGGTAATGAATTGAAATGATTAATATCGGCACATATACTATGAAAGTCTTTATCGATGAAAGCCATTTAACAGTAGTTCTCAAACAATTTCACTAAATACAGTATACGGGAATAAGGGGTTACCGCCCAGTTGAGCCGAGAATGGGAAAGTCGACTGTTGAGATTGTATGCGGAGTTATTTGCAGGCCTCCTGTGTGCCGACTGTCGGCTGGCGTTTTCATAGTTCTCATCAGGGCCGGATTAACCAATAAGCTAATAAGGCTATAGCCTTAGGCCCTCAATTTTTTTAGGCCCTTCAATTTTGTTCAGGGCTACCAACCGAAAAGAGTATGTGTTACAAGTTGTAACACATACTCTTTTCGGTTGGTAACCCTGAAGCCAGGAATGTATAAAGAAAAGATGAAATCTTAGAGGTAAGTCGATTTTTGGTTTGGCTCATGTTTGCATTGGTTATTTCATAGGAAGAACATTGCATAGCAACTTGATACATACACTTCACGTTCCTTGGTGTGCATATTTTTGAGATAAAAGATTATAAAAGTGATGTTGACAATTATGAAAGAGTTAGAAACATTAGAATCCTGGTCCACAATTGACTACCATGGGCACTCCAGCAGCCATTTTTACGTTTTCTATGAATCATTCATAGAAAACGTAAAAATGAATGGAAAACGAACAAAATTTGTTTTTGAACTGAGCAATAAAGCTGGTCTTGCTAATTCATACTGGCAAATTTTCCCAGTACACATTACGGATTATGAATTTATGTTGCATATATTTAGGCCCTTCCTTCCCATTAGCCTTAGGCCCTCCATACCCTTAATCCGGGCCTGGTTCTCATAGATTCGAATGCTTCTTCATTAACAAGGTGAACTCCTTTGATCGAAGTGTTCCGCGTTGGAGGAGTCTCTCTTTAATAATTAACTTCGCTCCAAGGAAGTAGGCAACTTTCCCGAGTCTCTTCGCTGCTTATTTTAGGGAGCTTTTCTTTGCGAATTGTACGTGTTTCCTCACATACGTCGTCACTGACGAAAATTTTTTATCCCTTCAGCTTTCTTCTGTTTTTTAATATTAAATCTCTGTGAGTTTTATCCTCACATATTACTTTTATAGCTGGAGTGGACATCTTAGATTCAGTCATGTCATTAACTCTAAAATTTGCTTTTTGTGGCGGAATTTGTTTTTTAATCTAAAAGCACTTTTGATCTTAATATTCCCCAAATTCAGTCTATCTTTTATTATGTCCTCCACCTCTTTCTTCGTTTCGCCGTTTGTTTCTCTATTCGTTTCAGATACCCCCATTATGATTAAGTTATTTGCACGTGAATTATCGTCTAGGCTGTTTAATTTATTCCTAATTGAATCGTGCTCGTTTTTTATCATCTCCATGCTAGGATTATTTTTAGTAAGCGAGTTTAGACTAGAGTTAAGATCCTTTATCTCGTCGTGTGCATACTGAATGCTCTTTTCGAGCTCCCTATTTCTATATTCCAGTTTTGCATTGTCCTTCTTTAACAATTCGTTATTATGTTGTACAACTTTTATTACTGCCTCAAGGTCTTTGATTACACTATTACTTTTGTGCACTAAGTCAAAGAGGGAATTATACTTATTTGCTAGATCTTTCATTTCTAATTTCAGGGGGTTTACCTGACCTTTGGAAGCCATTTTGCACAATTTACGGGGTAAAGATTCACTCGTTCGTTCGTTCGTACGTTTAAAGGTCTCGTTCGTTCGGTTGTTTGTATACCCGTTACTTCAAGGTCACTGCTTGTCGTAGGACGATAAAGGCAGTGCCGGATGTCGCTAGAAAATTTTGAAGATATATTTTATGTAATATTACTAGTTAAGTATTGCAGTTTATCTGATGAGATTGTAACTGCGTAATCTTGGCACATTCACAAATTTTAGTGGAAAAGTAACACAATGGTTCACTGACTTTGAACACTCTTAATTTTGATAGGAAGAAGGAGCACGAAACTGACAAGCGTCACCGGCACAAAAAGCAGCGTTTTTTTTCATATGCACAACAAAATGGATTGTAATTTATATTAAATATTATATTAAATTAAAAATGTTGACAATTGCACCACGTGTGTTCGTTCGGCAAATGGTTTTTATGCCCTTCTTTCTCTTTGGACGATCCAGAATTCGTTTTCTGTTTAAAAAATATTCGTACCTATTATAGTCTAGTTCGTGAACAAAACTGATCGAAATTTTTAGGAATAACGATGAGCCAAGTTCAAAATACTTCACTTATTTTTTGCATAAAAAAGAATATACCGTATGCTTTTCTCAGTCCACAAATTGCATCACTGTTATTTAGTTGTGTAATTATGAAATGCCAGTTATTGTGTTAAGCTATGTTGAAAATTAGTGCAAGGCATGGTGGAAAATAATCTAAAAGCAAGCAACAAAAAGCTTCTTGGCAGAAGTGACACCCTCATTTTAGTATGTGTATATATCTATAAGCTTTCGGGCGATGATGGCGAGCCCTCCCTGTTAACATGAGTCCCGTAGCTTATGATCAAATGTTCCAGTGAATTCAGAAAGCTTACTTCAATCTGCAATTGGTATGCTTAGACAAGAAATAGCACAAATTGAAAAGCCAACTGAGTACTACACAGCTGCTGAAATCGGCCTGTAAACATCTGAAGAATTTGTTCCAGCACTTTTACAGAAGGCGTTTCTATGGTTGCTGAGCAAAGAGGCATTTGAATCGTGTGATTCAAATTACCAGCCAACAGAAAAATTACAACGTAGAGTCTTAGCTCTTGCAGAAAGTGTTATTCATAGCACTGCCAGCAATATTATAACCCCCCAGTAGTATGGGCGCAAAAATGGCAAAGTGCAATGCAATGTTGCAAATGTTGATCAATGTTACGAAGGGGAGAGGGGGATTTTGCAAGATGTTATGCAACAAAGCGGGAGGGTCTTGTAACAAGTCAATGCTGCAAAGGGGGGTGAATTATGCAACAAGGGGGATGGGTTATCCCCAAGCTGCAATGAAGGGGGAGTTTTGGGGGGAGAAGGGAGAATGACCTCCCCCCAAAGGGGGGAGAGGGAGAGAAAGAAAGGAGAAGGAGGAGGGTCTTTGAGGGAGAAGGTGGGATGTCCTCACCCCTCAAAGGGAAACCCTAACCTAAGCCTTAAACTAAAAAGAAGAGAGAGAGAGTTCTTTATTCCACCGGAGTCCGTCGCATAATGAGCGTCCAGGGGATCCACAGCTGTTATATAGAGGGTCGTGAGTTGCCAGATACCCCTATATATTTTAATTATGTTCAGGTGTACCTTATTAAGGTGAGTTGCCAGATTGCAACATTTACTTTAATTTTTATTTAGATGACTTGCCAGATACTCCTATATAATTTAATTGTGTTCAGGTGTACCTTATTAGGGTGAGTTGTCAGAAAGCACTATTTATTTATTTATAGATGAGTTTCCAGAGGCCACTATTTAATTATTTATATAAGCAGGGTTACCAGACAGCACCATTTAATTCAATTACTTATCTATCAAAGGCAAGAGAGACGTTCTCCTTAATTGCTCGAATTAATTCAATACATTTAAACGAACCCCACAAGAAACACACAGGATTCTTTATATTGTACATTATTCCAATAACATAATCTATAAGAATAATATTTAATTTACCTATAATTCGAGAGACCTGAATCGGTTTCATTTACTCTAAAGTCAAACCGAAAGTGTCTATTTACTTTTGACAATCCATTCTATATACCTTCTATATTTTTTATAAAGAAAATTCCGCGAAATCAAGAAGAGGAATCCTTTATTCATTTATTTTCAAACTAATTTCAGTTAAAATTAATTCGTACTTTCATACTAGTATATTTAATTAACAATAAAAGAAAAATGCACACAAAATAACAATGCACACTTTAAACGCTATATGTTTATTACTCCACCTATACCTACAGTATAACATGGAAACATGGTACGGAAAACACCACAGTTGATAATTTAATATATATTTTGTGTATATATATATATATATATATATATATATATATATATATATTAAATTATCAACTGTGGTGGATTCCGTACCATGTTTCCATGTTATACTGTAGGTCACTGGTGGCCAACCATTTTTTGATGCGTGCCATTTTTAGGTTAGGTTTAATTCGGATGCGCCAAAAAAAAATTTGTGAAAAAATTACTAATAAAATATAATATAATATTTACCTTAAATAGAAATATAATGTGAAAAATATTTACCTTAATGAGATTACATCTTAACTGCTTAACTGCTTAACTACATCTTAGCTGCTTAAATCTTTGATTTTTAATATTTAGTGTTAGAAGTGTAAATTTAGCACAATTCATACTAGACCTCGATGCGCCACTTCAAAGTACTTAATGCGCCACCTTTGGCGCAATGCGCCGCGGTTGGCCCCACTGCTGTAGGTATAGGTGGAGTAATAAACATAGTTCATTGATTTTAACCGCAAATTAATTATATTATTTTTTATAAAGAAAATTCCGCGAAATCAAAGAGGAATCCTTTATTCATTTATTTTCAAACTAATTTCAATTAATATTAATTCGTACTTTCATGCTAGTATATTTAATTAACAGTACACACTATATATATATATATATATATATATATATATATATATATATAATAAATAAAACAAAGTAAACATTATAGCAAACTCCCCCGAAAGTGTCTGTTTACTTTTGTCGGGGAGAAGCGTGTAACTATTGCGACCAAATATCAAAATGGTCACATGAGTCACATTGAAATGTAGTTTGACCTACATTAGTGTCAGACCACCCACATTCAACCACCGCTCGCTCCTTCAATCTTGATTCCCTCCTAGTACAGTATATATAAATCTATTTTATATTTTATTTACCTTTGCATGTATGAAAAGGCTTATTGTTGTTATTATTATTAATATTATAATTTCATTAATATAAACTCCATTTGTACATAAATTTCTTTCGATAAGATCGTAAAAGAAAAATTTTTAAAAAGAGACTCAACAATTCATTTTATTAAATTGAAAAACATAAATGATTTCTTGTGCAGACTTTGGCTGTGAGGCTCTGGTTCGTTCCAGCATGTTGGCTCCTGAACCTAACCTGACCTATGGTTCAGACCATAGATTCTCCTTGTACTGTAACGACTTGACGCCGTTCAAATTATACGTTCATTTCCTTATCCAAAATGTGGAAAGTTGAGGATCAATCTGGGAATAGTATGACTACAAATAATAATGCAAAATATTGTCGTGATAGAGAATGCAATGTTGCAAATGTTGATCAATGTTGTAAAGGGGGGAGGGATATTGCATGAAGGGGTGGGTTCCACAATTGGTCGAAAATAACAATGCAAATATTTGAAACCATCGTGGTAGAGATTGCAAGTGGCAGGATGTCCAAAGCGTGGGGCCGTTATATCGCTCTTACAATTGGTACACAAATTTAACATAGCCCCGCCCAATTACATTCAAAACCAATTAGCAAACTTACGAACCGCCTATTAGTCTTTTGGGGATCATGCTCATGAAAGTGAGTATTTTCAGCTGGAACTTAGAACAGTTATTTTCACCAGTGAATAAACATTCCCTCCGTCATGATCGACAACTTTACAGTTTATCGGATTTATATCAAGATGGATCGGTGGCTGCAATTAATCTTTTTAATGCAGCCGACTGGGACGGATTATTTCCAACGTAATCCATTGATCATATTTGCAATGACGGTCATTACGATCCGACGCAAGGGACTGCCATAGAAATGTAAGTAATTTTATTTTTTTGTAGCCAATTATACGCGAAATTGTTATTTATTTTAGTGTTCTTGTCATTAGGAGAAAGACCACTGTTCTGGATTATTTCATCATATATATATATATGGAGGGTGGTAGTAATTCATCTCATCACATTTAAAATTCTTCATTGAAATAGTAGGTATCCGCAATTATAGATTAGTTTGCAATTAATATTATGCTAAGGTCCTGTTTTGATTCGTTGAATTTTTTTATCGCATTCCTTTGCAAGTTTTAAATAATTTCATAATTTCCATGATACTGTAAATGAAATGTTATTCGGCATTTTCTCTTAAAAGAACTTCTCTGAGCGGTTCGAAGATATATTCACATTGTAATACTCTGCATATGTTTTAAGCAATTGGGTTTTTTAAAAAAGATTCAGTATGAACTAATTAATTATTCTTTCTCCTTTAAGGTCCGATGAGGATTTGACGCGTTATACAATCTTTTCGTTTTGAAGAAACGCATGTCGTTGACCTGAATACGGAGGTACAAGATTTACCGATTGCCACATCATTAACGAAATACTGTAAGTTTTTTCTTTTTCTTGTTTCGAGCTTTTTTTTCGGGTAAGAAGAAGACGCAATGTATTTTCATCAATTTATTAAATGAAAGAAATCATGTTTTTAGTACACCAATCATCTTAAATAAGCTACAGAATACACAAACTAATATTATTGGATGCAATTATATATATATATATATATATATAAGCACACCGGACAAAAAATTAGTCACCCCTAATAGCACCGGTAGTAGGAAGTTCAAGGTCACACAGAGGGCGCTGATGTAGCATTGGTAAGTGACAAGTAGCGGTGACGTAGCACACAGGATCAGATCTGTTTCGTGAGGTGGTGAAGAACAAAGTGTGTGTTGGATATAGTCTGCAAAATGGGTCGTGAGGCAGACGTTACTCAGTGGCAAAAAGGAGTCATCGTGTTTGGCAGAGCCCACGGACACAAAATGTCTGAAGTAGCCCAATTTGTTGGTGTGTCAACGCGTACTGTCCAGCGAGTTTACAAAGAGTGGTGTAGTTCGAAATCAACTGACAATCGACGGCGTAACTGTGGCCGGAAAACAATTCTCGACAATAGGGGCCGCCGCCATATTTCTCGTCTAGTAACTGCAAATCGTTTTCAAACCAGAGAACAATTGCTCCAAGAAACCAATGAGGTTCTCCAGCGACCAATTTCCGAACGGACATTGCGACGAGAACTGCATGCGATGGACATCTGGAGCAGGGTACCACGGAAGAGGCCGCTGTTAACAGCAAGTCACAAATTGGCACGTTATAAATGGGCTCAGAGGCACAAAAACTGGACTGCGGCAGATTGGAAACGTGTAATTTGGTCCGATGAGTCCCGTTTTTGTTTGTTCTCCAATGATGGGAGGCGACGAGTACATCGCAGGTCCAATGAAGCCTTTAATCCTGAATGCGTCGAAGGTGTTGTTCAGGCTGGAAACAGAAAGTGAAGCGCAGGAATAGACACCCACCGACTCTGGCGGAACTTCGGGACCGGCTGATGAACGAGTGGCAGCAAATCGATGTTCAGTACATGCACAACCTCGTAGAGTCTCTGCCTCGCTGGATTCGTGCGGTTATCAAGGCCAGAGGCGCCGTCACACGTTATTAGGTACATTCTGAGAGGGGTGACTAATTTTTTGTCCGGTGTGCTTATATATATATATATATATATATATATATATATATATATATATACACACGAACAAAACATCATACTATACAACGAGAGCACGCAATCGGAAAACGGATTTTTATCTGTCTGCATACCATTTCGTCGTTTCGTTGAGTGTGATACGGGTCGAATAATTTTTAAAATTTTATAAATTCTTTCTTTACCAAGTGACATATGAATGAGAAATGAAAGGCAGTACATCCAGCTAGTGTTACTAAAATATACTTGTACCCGGAAGGGATTCCATACAACTTCGGGAATATGCATCTGCTCCAGAAATTTTACAATAACAGGGTCACTCCAGGGTTGAGTACCGAGTGAATCAAAATAGTACATGCGGTCAATATTTTTTTAAATAGATTGCAAACAAATTAATTCCTTCACTACCAATAAAATCTGTGATCATAATAAGACTACCGCAATCTCTTGTAGTTGACAATTTCAGCGTTTCATTCTTCGCAAACACACGATAAATTTGGAACGTGTGATTCGTTCACTATTCATTACTCTCTGAAGTTTATTCGCGTCCATTTTAAATGTCAATGGCAACGCCCCTAAATCTGTCTACTTCTATTAAGGCTTGTGACTCACGGTATTCTAGTACAATAATAGACGCGTCTATCGCTTGGCGAATTCCAATCTGACTGAGATGTTTCCACTCTGTTGTGGACTTATGTGTGTATTTACACTAGCAGATAAGTCAGGTGTGATGTCAAACGGATAAAGGTTAAATTGATCGATGAATTCTTTCTGCGTTACCCCAATCCCGAGCTCATCACAATCACCTGCAATATGGGCCAGATTACTATATGCTCTCGCGCAAAGCGGGAACACATCGTCTGATGAATAATCCGTATCCAATGTTCCCCAAACGCAACGCCATTGACGTACAGATTTATATTTTTAAGGCCGAAGTTCTCGAATTTAAAGGCATTCTTTTTATATTTTCCATTCACCGAATTGTGTTGCTGCACTCCAATTAATATCCTTCTAGGTAGAACTTCCAGGGTGAAGTTTTCTATCTGTTTCGATGCCAACCCTGCTGGCACCGTGTATAGTTTGATCTGTACTCTGTTAATTGGGTATTTTACTGTGGCGTGTAGTAAATTTTTCATAATTTCTATTTGTTTTGGTGAACTTAATTTCACTCGCCGTACGCGGAGGTATGTCTCCCTAATGTGAATCACAACGGGATTTGCTCTCTCTTCTTGATCAGTATCCAGATTTAAATAGATCTCAGGATTCGTGCGGGTGAGCTTTATTTTAATATCCACGCCATTCACAAGCAACTTCTTCTGGAACATGAAGTCTGTATGCAGGCGTCAAAAACACTCATATATCTTTTTAGAATTTTTAGATTTGTCCTTTATACTACTTTCGTATTTAGCTTGATAATAGCCCTCGGCACTTAAAACTGTATCCTTCGCTTCTTTGAAAAAGTTCAGCGCATTTTCAAGATAGGCTCGTAGGTGATAGTACCCCGTTCCTGCCGATATATTTACCTGATTTAAACATAAATCACACTGGTTGAATATGGAGTGCAGAAAGTTTGTTTCAGGGTATACAGCATATTTGTCATCGCAGTCAGTTCCATCAGAATGGGCTGTATGTAGTTTAGCGTACATGTGCATAGAGCTTGGGTCAAAAGAGTAAGGGCCTGAGCTGGGTATCACGAATTCTATTGGAGCACTCGGAGAACTAATTGTGTTTAATGGGTTAATTGTAATAAATTCACTGTGCTCAAGAGAAACTTGTGTTGGTGGCATATCAAAGAGGGACAGCTCCGATCTACAACCTTGTGAGCTACAAGGGTGGATGAAGCGTGCCATGACAAGTTAGAAATAGTGCTTCATCTCTCGACAAATAGTAAACAAACTATGATTCATAAGATCAATGTCCTTAGCTTATATCAGTAAAAAAAATGGTCAACCATAGGTTTCATTCGCTTAGAACACTTCTTTTTTATATCCTTTTACTTTTAATGCCACGTGGTGGTAATCCCTTCTTCCGGACAGCCCTCTTCTTCTTCCCACCACCACGCATTTTTCTCTTTGCATCTTTGACGATTTCGTTCCGTGTACGCTTTAAGTGTTTTTTTAGAGCTTCTTTAGGTTTAGCCCCAGCCAATATGTCTTCTGCCGTGCTAAGATCTGATTGTAGCGCTTTCCTCCCAAGGTATTTCGCACCCCCTTTCAGCAAGGGGACAGCCGTACGTAGTATGGTTGAAAAAATGGATCCAAGTCCACTACCACGCTGGTATCTCACCCCTTGATAGACTGTGAAAGGCTTTCTGTCCATTATAACTCAGTGCGTCGAAAGTGCAGCTTCACTGTTAAGCTTCCATCACCGAATGGGAAATTTTTCCCCTCACTCGTTCTTATATATATTGAGATATTGGTTATTAGATTAGTCGCAACATTCACATAATGGGGCCTGTCATATGAAATACTCAAGCTCTTTCCTCTATGGTTGGGAATGTGAGCAATGCGTGCATCTGGTGCTCCACTATATTGCTGTAAATATAGCACATGTTTGGGGGTGTATAGCCAGCAAACCATTTCTCCAACTTCATCTGATACATTAGGCTGGACAAGTCATGTTGTACATCGTGAAAGGTATCTCTTTGGAAGGCTGATCGATATCGCCCCTCGGTTATAATTTTCAACAGCCCTTTGTATTAATATTTCTGTTAGACTTTGATTTTAGGATTAGAGTATGTGCAAGGTTTTTTTTGTTTACGTTTTCGTATACTAAATCAGCCGTAATATTTGAGTTCTTTAAACTTACGCTTAAGTCTCTCACACACATCCTCAGCAGCACCATAACGGCCCGGACCTAGTGTTACTACTCTACTGTAATACCGTGCATCACCAGTCCGGGCGATACGTATCGTTTCGTCCCGAGTTACCCCGGCTTTTTCTCACTCATCAAGGTCTCTAAGAATCGTAAAAATAGGATCTTTATAATCAATATTTAAAAAGAGGGTGTCCAGCTGAATTTTGAATATCCCCACCTAATACGAATAACGACCCAATTCAATGGGTCCATGGAGTTTTGTTACAAAGTTGGCTAGAGTGTTGTCAGCATGTACAGAGAGGGACGAGGAGGATGGTAGTGTGACGTAGAAGTGGTTAGGCGCCATGTTGCATACTATTTAAGCTTCATTATTGCATCAGCTTTAATTTAAGCTTCATTATTGCATCAGCTGAATTTCGAATATCCCCACCTAATACGAATGATGACCCAATTCAATGGGTTCATGGAGTTTTGTTACAAAGTTGGCTAGGGTGTTGTCAGCATGTACAGAGAGGGACTAGGAGGACGGTAGTGTGCAGTGATGTAGTCGAGACCACCAAGTCCGAGACTGAGACCGAGACCGAGACCTGATCCTGTGAGACCAAGATCGAGACCGAGATCAAAGGTTCGAGATCGAGATCTACCTTCCGAGATCGAAACCCTTAAAATTCGAGACCGAGATCGAGATCGAGACCAAACTCATGCCCTTTCAATTTGTTTTACACTACTTTAGAAATTAGACTATGTTAAGTATATTAATAAACTAATAACTACTTTCTCAGATGTAGTGTGTTGAATGCAAAAAGTGTAGCCTATAAATTAACATATGAATATATATATACGTACTTTTTATTTATTTACTTTTTATATCTGTTACAGAAGGTTTAATGAACGTACCCACTACCCAGTTTGACTTGTGCATTTATTTAAAGCATGATAGGTGCTCATTACACTTAAGGAACATCAGCATGCTCAGAAGATCTGCTGAAGTTCGACTTCTGTGGGGCCTCATTATTATGCCTCCATGGCTAAATACACGCTCAATTGGAGTACTAGAGGCAGGCACTGTTAAAACAGTCATGGCAATATTGGCCAGTGATGGGAATTTATCCCTTTTCTGGTGCCAAAACTTTATTGGAGAGCAGTTGTCTAAAATATGAGATTCATCGATCTCTAAGAGGTACCGCCGCAACTGTTCCCTGCGGTTCAAATACATATTGGATGGGAGGATAATAGTTTTTATCACGCCACAGAGGTTGACACGCCGTTTGGCAACACTAAGTGGCCGTATAATATACTTTTATATATAATATATATACTTCTCTATTTAGTGTTTCCATTTTCAATAAAATTAATCTGACGGGGGCGGGTGGGGGGGGGTTCAAATTTTTTTGTAGCGCTAACCTAAAAAAATCCAGACCCACACACCCCCGCAAGACAAACGTGGCAACTCAAAACAGGGTGACTGATTAGTGAATACCTAGAGTCCCTTACTTTTACAAACTTTCATAAACATTCTGAATTGTGTCTGTTCAACCAAGCCACCATCATGAGTATGCCAATAACATATATTTTTCATTACGGTCTCGAGAGGTCTCGAAAGATCTCGGGGAGAAAAACCGAGACCGCGTCTGTCGAGACCGAGATCTAAATAGCGGAGACCGAGATCGAGATCGAGATCTGCAAATTGGGTTTCGAGATCGGTCTCGAGACCGAGACCGATCTCGAGACCTACATCACTGGTAGTGTGACGTAAAAGTGGTTAGGCGCCATGTTGCATACTATTTAAGCTTCATTATTGTATCAGCTTTAATTTAGGAGTTGAAACTTTCTGGGTACCCTAGCCATTTCACCAAGTATATTTTTCGCTCTCCTGAACCTTTGCTTCCTAAAATTTTTTCAATTTTAAACACATTTCTTCCTAAATTAAATGTCACTTTCTGCAACTCCTCTCGGTAAAAGCCTCCTGCGATTTTTTCCCCATTCAAATCTTCAACGTAATACAATATTATCGCGCCTTTAGGTCTCATGGCCCTAACTTTAAAAATCTTACGTGTCTAGCCTTGCTCAAATCCCTTCGCGAATTTATTTCTCGAACGCGACAGCCTTACATAACCATTGATTTTGAAACGCACAGAGTGTTGTGGTGGTGTTCCATCTCTTCTCACATCGGGCTCTGTGCGCGTACCTCTTTTTAAAATCTCGTTAGGTGTTGTCCCAATCGTGCGAAGGTGTGAGCGGTTGTATGATGAGGCCAATGATTCCAGAATGTCTGTATATCTCTATGTGTTTTTATGTGTAAAACAGCGGCGCATGCGTTCCTTTATGGTACGTTGAACTCTTTCAGCTAAAGAGGCCTTATGTATAGAATTGGTAGTGTAGTAGCTGATATTAAACTCTGTCAGCATGTCCTGAAAAGCTCGGCCTATAAATTATTTCCCCATATCCGCACAAAAATAGCAAGGAACCCTGTTTTCTTTCAACATCAACGTTTTGGTGGCTTTAGCAACTCTTTCAGGCGATTTATTTTTCAGAGGAATTAGCCACAGATATCTAGAGAATACATCTATTATGAATAGGATGTAGCGGTAACCAGCGTTATACACTGAATACCTTTGCATGTCTGTTAAATCTGCTTGCCAAATAGAGTTAATCGATGCAGCTGTTGTCTTGGCTGTTTTAAACCTTTTTCTCCCCGGCTTATGAAGTGTATAAGCGTCCTGCTCCCGCAAAAACCTCTCAACATCTTTCTTCCCTACTCCATCATTGTAAACACTTCTGTACAGTCTATCTACGCCTCCGTAGGAGGCTGGGCTAGAAATATCATAATAACGTCTTCTTAACATGTTAACCATTAGCGTATTTTAGAGGCACGTGGGTACTGTTGACCGTTGTTTAACCTCTTCTTTCTCCTCTTCAGAGGTGTTACCGCCGGGGGTGATGGCGTTTTCAATTGTGGCACTTGCGAGACTTGCTCCAAGTCTTTTAACCTGTTCAGATTTCCTATCATTGCTTTGGGGATATCTATCTGTTGTAGTCTTGCTTTAATGTGCTTCCATTCTGATGGTGAGGGCCTATCTCACTTTCTCACCAGATCATGGACGATGTCTACGATATTCGATCCCTGTACTTTTGCTCCTTCCACAATGATCTCAACGGTATCGGTCCACTCTATTTTGGGATCCTCATTCAATAGATTATAAAGACTTAAACCTTTCTTCCTCAATGTATGTGGGAAGGTGCTTTTTAATACATGCTCGATATGTTGTGTGACCGACCCGTTAATCTTTCGTTGGTCAGTTCTATCGTTGGACACAGGTCCTGTGTCACCATGCCCATCGTTGTCCTCACTGTGTTTAATAACGACGGGGAGCTCTGTCGGATTCTTATAATTTTCGTACTCGTGAAGAAATTTCTGCAGAGCTTCTTGGTATAAGATTCTTTTCTCATCAGGTGTTTCGTCACAGCTTAATAGGGCTAACAATTCGCTTTCTATTCTTTTAAGCCTACTTTTACGGGGTTCTACAACCGTGACTAGATCCTTTGAACTTTGTAGTAAAGCATACACCTCGTGCTGAATCACTACCACTTTCTTCATTATATTAATCTAGCCAGTAAACGACACAAAACTGAAATAAGATGGGGAGGAATGACCCTCTTCTTTCTACAATAATTCGTTTTTTCTTCACCACAGTCTGACTTATACGAGCGAGTGTACGTATTATGTTCTTGTAACGGCGTATGCGACCCTTCTGAGTGGGTGCCATTGATACATTGCACTTTATAACGTTAAGACAGATTTCACAGATGCATTTTTAAAAGTCGGAGTCGATATTTTTAGCAAACATCTGTTGCATTGCCCTGGGCAGTCGATGATAGATTTTTATTAATTCATGGTATTTCTTTAGCCTCTTTGTCATTCTGGAATATACACCGTTTCAGGCTCGTTTGGAAATAAAAGCACCCTAAACGTATTTCGCGGATGAAGGTCGCAAAGCAAGTATCCGTAACGCGGGCTTGTAGCTTCTTTATAAACTTCCAAAAACTGCTTACGCTGATTCGGAAACATTTGATTGGCTAATACCCCAATTTGTGATACATCTCTACGTTGCGCGAATAAGACTAGATATTGTGTATTTAACGACACATCGCGCATGTATTTATTTTTGAAAAATAGATTCTGATTGATGAAGAACATGCTTATGTTAAGATGGTGGGAGAATACTGTAAATGTCTCGGCAAACATTTTATCCATCTCCAACATGAGATCGTCAATTACAATGACTGCATGTTTATTTCCCTTTAACAAATTAACGTCATATACACCTTTGTGGAACAAAATATCATCTTGGTACTCGTTGAACACTGATTAATACGTCGGATAGCACCATATATCTTTATGCACAAATTTTGAGAACATCTTTCCCTTTTCTTTAATGATTTTAAGCATAAACACAGTTTTACCACATCCTGTAGGGCCAGATATAATACATGTGGATGGGCTCGTGAACCTGAATTTTTCTACAGAATCCATTTCTAACACGTCACACTCCTAAGTGGGTCATTTACAAAATATAATAAATATTTAAGTGATGTTCCTTATATTCTACAGTCTTGTTTTCCTATTTTCCCACAGAACCGTGAATGACGATGAGGTACATCACTCCATCATCGATATTACAGATGACCCCGACGACAGTGTAGTTTTGATCACAGACTCCATCCCCACTGCCGAGTCCACACAGCGATACCTGTAGCACCCGACAATTCAAAGTGGAGGCATGATGAAGAGCCCTCCATGTCAGGTATAAAGCGTGTCAGGATTGCGCCGGTTGTTAGACCTTCAGTAATAGAGCCCCATCCCTGTACGTCTTACGGCACAACACCTACAATACTACCTTCCTCAAATATACCCCCTTATTCCTGTTCAATTCCGGGTACATCCTCCACAGCAGCAGCAGTTTCTCGTTCTGTTGAGGATGGCATAACATTCGAGTTTGTGCGCACCGCTACCCCCACCCCTGCCTTGACGAGAAATCGATATATAGTCAGGGTTGCTCCTAGATCCATGTATAACAATGGTGGTGAACACGGACTGCGACTGCGACGCATAGTTGAACGTATTGTAGAGTTTGCCCTTCAGAACCGCGACGGACGTGAAGTCAGAACGCGGCTGTCCTTCGGGTTCGGGTCATGACGGATTGTAGATGTTTTTTGGGTAGTAATACCATTCAGACGCTTATCAGCTGTAGATATAGAGTATATATTAAGCCGTATAATGCAGGCCTCTCAAAGTAGTATAGCCTTCAATATGGACAACTTCACGGTAAATTTTGACCGTGTATTCCGTGTTGCGGGTCATAGTGACACACCTTATACTCTTAACTTCAATTCTCAGGCTATTTACAGGCGATATACAAACGTTGATCGTTGTTGCGGTTTTATAGCAATAGTCTTAGCTCGTATATTTACTGTACTAAATACACGGACCCCAAAAAATTGGTTGCCTACGGTAGTGGAGCATGCCCGTAAACTAACTGTACACTGTGAACTTGTGTTTGACTATAATATGGGTCCTGAAGAGCTGAGAAGGGTAGAACAGGAAATGAATGTTCGTATAGTGTATTTGGAATGGATGATCGTCGTAGGACTGTGTATGTTTTTAAAAGCTGTGTGAGAGAACCCAGGCAAGCGCTTTAGTGCAACTCCTTCCCGGACATACTATACGCAAAATGTATACCTATATGTAAAATTTTGCACTTATCGACGTTAAATCTCATTTGACTGACCAATCAACGATTTCGTTTAGATCTTCCTAGATTTTACCTCTATCTCTATCTTCATCATTAAATACCCTACCACGCAACTTCGTGTCATCCGCAAACTTTGAAACTGTACTGACTACGCTGACATCTAAATCGTTAATATATATAAGAAAAAGCAAGGGGCCCATTAGCCCAAGACGACCCCGCTCCATCGACGACCACCCTCTGTTTCCTACCTCGCAACCACTCGTCTATCCAATTTATTACTACACTCCTGATTCCATGAGCCTTATTTTTGTCAATGAGTCTTTTGTGTGGTACGGTGTTTCGCCTAAAACCGTGCTACGTATTTCTAATCAAGGTATGCAATTCCAAGTGTTCGACTATACGATCCCTAATTATTCATTCCAGTAGCTTACCTACAACAGACGTTAAACTGATTGGCCTATAATTTCCCGCCGCACCTTTATTGCCTTTCTTAAAAATAGGTGTTACATTTGCTAACTTGAAATTATCTGGTACGCACCCCTCAGAATTAGACGCATTAAAAATCTATGTTAGCGGGAAAACAATGCTTTCTTTTAATTCTTTTAGTTGTATGGGATATATGGAATCCGGCCCCGGTGATTTAAGCATTTTCATTTTATCAATATAGCGCATTACCTCCCCCTCACTAACCATAATATTATCTAAAGTATTACAATTGTCAAAAGCTATTATGTCTATGACCGTAGGGATATTCGTTACATCTTCTATTGTAAAAACTGGCGTAAAAAATTCGTTTAGCAGGGCAACCATTTGCTTGTTTTCAGAAACTAGCTCTCCGTCCTAATTTTTCAACGGCCCCAAGACAGACTTTACTGGATTCATATTATTGACTTATTGAAAGAATCGCTTGGGGTTCTCTTTGCCGTCACGAGCTATGGAGAATTCAAAATCACGCTTGGACTTTTTTATTACGCTTTTCGCTTCACCCCTTAGAGATATGTAGTTGTTTCGTAACCACAAATTGTCTTTATCACACTTATGTAACTTATAAGCCCTCTCTCTCTCTCTCTCTCTCTCTCTCTCTCTCTCTCTCTATATATATATATATATATATATATATATATGTATATATTATATATATATGTGCTAACAACCTTGGAGGAAAAAACGCTGAGAATTTTAGAAAAATATGCTCCGAAATCACAGCCAAAAGGAAAGAGGAGCTGGCTAGAAAGGCAAAAGAGAAGACTATTCCGCAAAAGAAAGAGAGTGGAGGCGAAGTTAGGAAACTGCGGAGATAATGACAGGAAAACAATAAAAGAAAAACTGGAGGGTATCGATAGGGAAATACAAGCCCTGATTAAGGACCATACAGAGAGGGAAGAGGAAAAGGCGGTAGAAGCAATAAAGGAAAATCCAAAATACTTCTATAGCTATGCAAAAAGGAAAACAAAAACGCGCGCCGCTATTGGGCCCTTAAGGACGGGAAATAATGAACTAACCGACGATCCAAAAGAAATATCTGATACATTGAGAGCTCAATATGAATCAGTTTTCAGTACCCCAAAAAGTGACAAAGCGATACCTGACATAAATGCATTCTTTGAAGAGGAATTGCAAGGAGAGTATATAACAGACTTTGAGTTTACACCAGAAGATGTAGCGAGAGCTATAGGACAAATGAAACTACATTCAGCTGCAGGTCCGGACAATTGGAACGCATTATTGATTAAAAACTGTAAAAATGAAATAGCTACACCTTTATACTGGATATGGAGAAGATCCGTAGACACTGGGGAAATACAGAGCATCTTGAAAAGAGCAAACATTGTCCCTATATATAAAGGAGGGGACAGATCTCAAGCAAAGAACTATAGACCAGTGTCATTGACGTCCCACCTCACCAAAGTATTTGAAAGAATAGTTAGAGAGAAAATTTATGATTTCCTGGAGACACGGGAAAGATTCAACGAAAATCAGCATGGATTCCGATCAGGTAGATCATGCCTATCGCAACTAATAGAGCACTACAACAATATCCTAGATGCATTGGAAGGCAATGACAACTACGATGTTATATACACAGATTTTGCTAAAGCTTTCGATAAATGTGACCATGGTATAATAGCACATAAAATTAAAGACATGGGAATAACAGGCAAAGTGGGAAAATGGATCTACAACTTCCTTAGTGATCGTCTGCAGGTCGTCAAAATTCAAGGTATATCATCATCAGAATCGGAAGTACGCAGCTCACTACCACAAGGGACAGTACTGGCCCCACTCCTGTTCATTATCATGCTAACAGACATAGACCAGACATAGACAGCGGAGTAAACAGCAATAGTATAGTAACATCCTTTGCAGACGATACAAAGATCAGCAGAAAAATCAGCGATGTATATGACGTGGAGGCCTTGCAGAGGGACACGAACAAAATATACAAATGGTCAGAAGACAACATGTCATTCAACGCCGAGAAATTTCAGCTCTTGAGATATGGGAGAAAAGATGAACTTGAAGAGACTGCATATTATGCTCCAGATAGACAGGAAATTCAGAGAAGCATGAAAGCGATTGATCTCGGGATAATAATGACAGATGATGCGAAATTCGAAACACAAAATCAGATAGCGATAAATAAAGCAAAAAGAGTCGCCGGACAGGTTCTAAGAATGTTCAAGAGAAGGGACAGGACAGTAATGATTCCCCTGCTAAAAACACTGATTATACCAAAACTTGAATACTGCTCAGTTTTGACGTCCCCATATAAAAAGGAAGAAACTAATAAACTAGAAGAAACGCAAAGGCATTTCACAGCCAAGATTGATGGCTGCAAAGAACTCAACTACTGGGAAAGACTACGTAAACTAAATCTGTACTCACTGGAAAGAAGAAGAGAGAGGTACATCATAATCTACATATGGAAAATGATCGAAAAACTGGTACCAAACCTAAAACTAAACAAAATTACCATTCAAACAACACTGGAAAATAGGAAAGGCAGAATGTGTAGTGTTCCCAAATTAAAGGCACGACAAGGGACTCCTCAACCCTGAAGGAAAATAGCTTGGTTGTCAGGGGGCCAAGACTTTTCAATCAGCTTCCTAAGGACCTCAGAAACATAACGGGGGTCAAAGTTGAAGTCTTCAAGAAAAGACTGGATGCCTGGCTCAGGACAGTACCAGATGAGCCGGGCGTGCCTGGCTATGTACGGTGAAGAGCGCAAGAAAGCAACTCGCTCCTCCACCAGGCCAGACCTAGAGGCGGGGCCACCAGCTTGACCTCCGTGTGAAGAGAAACCAACGCACGAAACAACATAAGGTTCATAAGGTAAGGTAAGGTGTATATATATACACATATATATATATATATATATGTATATGTTACAGTCAAAGTGTGTAACCAGCCATTTCGCGTAATGGCTAAAACTTTTAGTCATTTCGCAAAATGGCTGTTTCACTTTGTCATTTCGCGAAATGACTAAAATCTTCAGCCATTACGCGATATGGCTGAAATTCCACCTTGGTTATTTTGTACAAGATCATTTGCCCAGTTAGGTCAACTGTATGCCCGCTTAGGTCAACTGTATGCCCTTCACAATTGGTTAGGTTAAGTTGTGGTATTTTCGTTAATTTTAACGAAAATAACACGATTTATCCTAACCAGTTGTCAAGGGCATACAGTTGACCTAACAGGGCATACAGTTGACCTAACCGGGCATACAGTTGATCTAACCGGGCAAATGATCTTGTAAGTTGTGTTATTTTCGTTAGTTTTAACGAAAATAACACAACTTAACCTCATCAATTGTCAAGGGAATACAGTTGACCTAAATGGGCCTTCAGTGGCGGACATCGGAATAATATTGAAGGCCCGGTTAGTATTTGAAAACCGTTATATTGAAAATTCAAATTCAAATGTGTTCAAATGTCCAAATGTGTTCAAATGTGGATTTGAAGAGTGTTTCTCACTTATTTGAACAGACCTGCGGATGTATATATGTTTTAGCAGATTTAGTTAGTTAAATAAAGGTTTCCAATTTTATTGTGATGTTTGTTATTTCTATGAATTCATGACAAAAGTCATTTTAGCCATTTCACGAAATGACCAAGGTGGAATTTCAGCCATTCCGCGTAATGGCTGAAGGTTTTAGTCATTTCGCGAAATGGCCAAGTGAAACAGCCATTTCGCGAAATGACTAAAAGTTTCAGCCATTACGCGAAATGGCTGGTTACACACTTTGACTGTAACATATATATATATATATATATATATATATATATAGCGTGATGTTTATTAGCACGATAATTATAATGATAATAATGGTTAAGGTGAATGACACCAGGCCAAAAATGGGGCCTGCAGAATGATGTTCACATGGTGGTAGCTCTCTTGTCACTGATTCTTCGGAGAGAGAGGTCGAGGTGCGATGTCGGCGTCCTACTCGAGAAGTCCTTGTACGGAGGTGGAGGCGTGAGGCAAGGCATAGTAGGCAAGCGGCCTCGTACAGAAATGTACAACATGTCCTAAAATGATCTGCACCATCTGGACATATATGTTTGGCATGTTGTCCTCCATTCTGAGTGTGCTAAGATAGGAAAATCAGCCATTAACTTCAGCTATGTACAGGTACTCGTGTATTCATGTTTTCAATTCACGCATCACAACTGAAATCTTTGAAGGCACAATAAACAGAGAAGACAAGGTTTATTTCCCATGAAGTTATACATTTTCTGAAAGCTTTAGTGCTACACTATATCAATTTATATATAAAAACATTCGTTTACATGATATATTTTATTTTTTGTCTAAAAACGTTATTGTTAGACCCAAAAAATATCACCTAAAATACAGGTGTTTCACAAAACTGATTAATATGAGTTACACAAAACTAATTTCGAGTACAATAATTCAGGTATTTTGATACTCCAAGCATTAATACATTATGTTGAGCAAATCCGCTACCTGCCTATCTGATCCAGCATTATGTAGTGATTTCACCTTGATCTTCGCATCATCACGGCGAGGTGGCTCTGGTCGTTTCCTGGGCTTTTCATAATGCAGTACATTCTTCAATGCCTCAGCATCATTACAGTCGAGAGACAATGACTTTTCTTGGCCAATCCTCACTCTGTCAACCAGGCCAGTCCCAACTGTGTCAATAGCCTGTTCCTGAAATACAACACGGGCCATGGAATGAAATGTGTCCTTTCCATCAATGGTTGGCACAGTTGATATCAATATTATCGTCACCTTATTGGATCAGCTTTCCTTCATGTTGTTGTGAGATTAAGCCATGTGGTATGTATATGCGATCTTGCATTCTTTTAAGCGCATCTTTTCCTATGGCAGTTAAAAAACGTCGAAGATGATCATAGCTTATGGTGAAACCATGGACAATGGACATGGAGAGTGTCTATTATAAATTATCTCTTTTTCCATTATCATGTTGGAGGTGCGCTGCAAGTCCTAGATGAAGGAGTGAGTAGTATGGGCGCAAAATGGGAAAGTGCAATGCAATGTTGCAATCTTCATCAATGTTGCAAATGGGGGAGGGGGATGTTGCAAGATCTTATGCAGAAAAATGGGAGGAGTCTTGCGACAAGTCAATGCTGCAAAGGGGGGGGGGAGTTATGCAACAAGGGGGGAGGGGTTATCCGCTACGCTGCAATGAATGTGGGAGAGAGCTTAGGGGGGAGAAGGGAGGATGACCTCCCCCCAAAGGGAAACCCTAACCTAAGCCTTAACCTAAGAAAGAGAGAGGAGTGTTCGCCTGGCTCCAGCCAGACGCACAATGAGAGTTCATCCGAGCGCCCGCTGTTTTATAAGGTGTAAATCAGTCAGTTGGTTTAATCAGCCAGTCGGCTTAGAAGGCTTAATCTGGCTTAGGTGTAAATGGCTTCTTCAATTGTACATTATTAGGGTTAAGTTGCCATATTGCGCTATTTATTTAATTAAAGCACATATTCTTGACAGTTGGCTTAGAAACCCGCCAGTCGGTTTAGAAGGCGTAACTAGCCATTTGGTAAACATATAATTAAATAATATCGTTTATATGTACAACCACAAGAATTAAATAAAACACCATTACATCATTCTATTTATTTAGACGAATTATTGGACTCAATTTCACGAAATATATAGAAAATAAATATACAATCATATACAAACGATGGAATATATATGATAAAAAATAAAATAAA
>JAJOZX010005655.1:7500-117500 GCA_023014485.1 Bathynomus jamesi
TAATCAATATTACTCTGACTTATAGTTATCTAATCATTGTTTGAGTTGGATGCTTTCATGAATGAAAGAGGGTTTATAAATTATGTAAACACTATATTTTTAGGTTAAGTTTATACCCAACTTACACTAGGCTTCTTAAACACTGAAATGTAAATGGAAACAAACTTAAATTGAACACAATTTTTTGGTGCAATATCCATAGACCTACAACATTTTACCAAATTTTAGAAATAGTAATTGTACACACACTATTGGGCAATTTTAAGGTAGACTAAAAAATTTTAACTTTTATAAGAAAGGTACAGCTGACACTTCATTTTAAATTAGGTATTAATTTCTTATATAGTACTGAAGTACTGGTACTAAAATTTTTTTTTGCTAATTATGCAGTAAAATACATGACCCCAAGATTCTAATCAAATCTATACTTATCTACTATAATTTAGTGAGTTTTGCTCAATTCTGACCATTCATTTCTTGTGCAAAATTGCCAAAACCTAACCTAATCTCACACTTGAAATCCATTTAAAAACTTCATCTTACACTCAGGGTTCTCAGGGTTTTGAAAGTAGGAGTCCAGAACTCCCTTCCCAGAAAAAGAAGGAGTCCAGAACTCCCTTCCCAGAAAAAGAAGGAGTCCCTACTTTAAGATTTTTTTTCAACAATAATTTCTAAAATAACTATATAAGGCCATGAGTGTAAAGTAAACTTTTACCAATAATTCTAGTAACATGAAATAATGCATTAATTATGTTTTATTCACTTGTTTATTATTTGCAATAGGTAGTTATGATAGGCTAAAACTAGACTAGTCAGGCATCAGGGGCTGTATTCATTACACATTCACACAAATTTCTTACCTTACTTTCATTCTTTTTTACCATATTTAAATGCATACCTACTTTAAAATTTTTGCTATACTTTCTAAAAATATTCTTTACATTAGGTTAGGTTAGCCATTCATCTCTGGGCTGCTCATGTTAGCCTAGGCCCAGGGTCTAGGACTCTGTGGGGTACTACCAGAAAGAGGTTAAATTTAATCAAGTTCGCTTCTACACCCTGTTGAATGTTAGTTTGCGATCCACTGGTAGGCTAGGCCTGTTCAAAAATCAACTTTTTTTTATTTTCATAGGTTTCTGTACATTTTCCCATGCTTTTTGACCTGAAAAAGCCGAAAATCACAACTATTTTGACCTAGGATGTTGGGAAGCATTGCCGCATGGAGCTTTAAATTTTCTGCCTTGAAATCGGCCAAAGCGCCAATTCCCGGGTCCCTTGAATTATGTTTTGCACTTTAACTTTTGATCTAAACAAGATAGAGCAACAAATTAGGTATCAAATGAAAGAGCATAAAATTAATAAATAAAATAATAAATAATAATAATAATAATAATAATAATAATAATAATAATTAAATAATAATTAATAATAATAATTATCTATCATTTTTCAGGAAACAACAGAAACTCAATCAGAATCTAGAAAACCATGTACAAGTTACAACTTCACAATGGCATTAAGCAAGGAGCTGAGGGAGCTCCGTGGGCGCACAGTTGATATCTCAGAACCTCCACGTACTGTCCACAGGCAGGTGTCAACTGGGCCATCTACCAGATCTCTCACTGAAACTTTCCTGGCTGGATACCCTTCAGCTTTTATCAGTGGTTCCCAGCTTCCCACCAACAGACAGGCATTCCAGTATTTCCTTAATCTTCAGAATTTACCGGAAAATGCAGGGAGGCCCATGGTTCAAGACCTTGCATATGAAACAGTTGAATCTATCATCCCATTCTGGCAGATGGCTACGATCAAGACAATGACCAAGTACAACGCAATGAAGCTCTTCATGAAACTACATGAGAAACATCATGCTCTGGTGAAAAGCAAAGGAAGAGCAAGTAACCCTGGAGGAAAAAGAGGAGCATTTGTGCTGGAATTAGACAGCCTGTTCAATATAGGAGCTCCAGATGCAATCCAGGAAATATAGAACAACAGACTGTTATCCAGAGAGAAGAAAGATGAGGATATCAGGTTCTACAAAGACCAAAAGACTGAGAGGAAAGGTCATATGTCTGGTCATGACAAGATTTTTGAGACAAGATCCCTGCAGCAAGCAGCGAGGAATGAAAGACTGCAGCATAGACAAGAACAAGGTAAAACTAATTACTTTGAACGTCACAAAAAGTTTTAAGTTTTACTCCATTGCGATATTTAGCATGTACTTAACAATTACTGTCTTAACATGTTGTACTATTTTACAGCTGCAGCAGAACAAGAGGCAGTTGTTCATGTGGATGACATTACCTGGGGTGACTCAACTGACAACGACGCTAACACAGAGGACATGGATTACCATCAGCCTCATCCTGGATGTTCTCACCATCAAGACACTGTGACTAGTGTGACTTTGACGTTTCCAAGGAAGGTCATGGAATGTGATGTCATCTGCAATACAGCTGATCGTCTTGGTTTATCAGACAATCAAGTTACTGCCATGGTTTCTGCCACCTTGAAAGCTGGAGGGGCTGATCTGGATAACTTCGTCATCTCAACCTCAAAACACGTCGCAACAGAATGCTGTCCAGGTATAATATCAGCCAGAGTCACATGTCCAAGTTTTGTGAAAACCCCCCACAGTATGCTGCCTTACACTGGGATGGAAAGTTGCTCAAAGATGTCTTGGGCAGTGAACCTGGAAGTACCTCAGAGACTTTAGCTGTGCTAGTGTCTGGTCCACCTTCATACACTGAAGGAAAATTATTGGGAGTACCTGTCATCGACAATTCTTCTGGCACAGCTCAGGCTGAGGCTTCAATGGATTTACTGGAGACATGGGAACTTACGGATAATGTTACTGCCCTTGTTTTTGACACTACATCCAGTAACAGTGGAGTTCACAGAGGAGCTGCCAAACTGCTAGAGAAAATGCTGAACAAAAAGGTGTTTTATCTGGCCTGTCGACATCACATCCTGGAAATCCTAGTAGGAGCAGTTTGGGAGAAGCTGTTTGGGAAGGTGAAGGGGCCAGATAATCCCTGGTTTGAGCATCTGAAGGATGTTTAGACGGACTTGTCCAAGGAAAACCCAAAGATGCTGGCTATCAACAGCAAATGGCTGAAGGAAAAGAAGAACAGTGAAGAAATACTCCAAGACATTCTAACAGCAGAAAGGCTTCCAAGAGCCAACTACAGGGAAATGGCTGAACTGACAGTCATTGTTCTTGGAGAAACGCCTCCTCGAGGTATTCACTGGAGTCGACCAGGCGCCATTCATCAGGCCAGATGGATGGCCAGAAACCTGTACTCCATGAAAATGCTGATGTTTGCAGATCAACTTGAGTACGACGAAGACACTGTATCAAAGCTGGAAAGACTCAACACCTTCCTTGCGCTGTTCTACACTCCTGTATGGATGATGTCAATGTCTGCTGCAGATGCTCCCGTGAATGATCTAAGTCCAATCCAGGACATGTTGAAGTACAAGAAAACTGACCCAGAGCTTGCTGATGCAGTACTTAATAAGATGGAAAACCACAAATGGTACCTGACGCAGGAAGTCATGCCATTTGCCCTGTTCAGCAGTAGATTGAGTGACACATTGAAGCACGACATTGCTGCCCAGTTACATGCCACTGAGAAGCCAGACAGCTTCAGAACAGGAAAGCCTCTATTCCAGAGTGTCACAGCTAAGACCACCCTGGTTGATCTCATTGGCCCAGAATCACATTTCCTGCTGGACACACTGAACATTGGATCCGAGTGGCTTCTGGAACCTGTCACGTCTTGGCCACAGAATGAGGACTACAGAAAAGCGTTGGACTATGTTAAGAATCTGAAAGCGGTGAATGACACTGCTGAACGTGGTGTCAAGATGATGAGCGACTTTGCAAATGTCATAACAACAGATGCCAAGCAAAGGGACTATCTCCTTCAAGCTGTGGAGTTCAACAGACGCCGCTTTGACAGCTTCAAGAAACACACTCTCAACAACTGACTGTGTAAATGTCATTATGAAATTAATCATCATGTAATGCTTTCACTTCTTGATCGATTAGACTTGTGACAAAATGTTAATCTCAAATTTGTGTCATGAATAAGGCGCCTTGTCTGCCTTGAGTGTGAGAAAACGAATTTTGTGATATTTCTGAAATCTTTGTATGTACCAATGTGCCATTTCTTGTTCCAAGACTATCATAATTGTATAAGTTAGAAAGAGGATTAAAAACACTTTAATTTGGTGCCTATTTTGTTGCTCTATCTTGTTTAGATAAAAAGTTATAGTGCAAAACATGATTCAAGGGACCCCGGAACTGGTGCTTTTGGCCGATTTCAAGGCAGAAAACTTAAAGCTCCATGCGGCAATGCTTCCCAACAACCTAGGTCAAAATGGTTGTGATTTTCGGCCTTTTCAGGTCAAAAAGCATGGGAAAAAGTACAGAAACCTATGAAAATAAGAAAAAGTTGATTTTTGAACAGGGCTACTGAAGTTAGGTAGTTCCCTTATGTATTATGTAGGCTTGGCTGTTTACTTTGACATACCTGTTACACCTAAGCGTATAATCTACCAAACAAACCTTTCCTGTTTCATATTAAGAGGAAATAAAAAAAATACATTAAACAGTTAAAATGGATGCATACGTACTTGTCCAACCCATTCCTCAATGTAAATAAACAACAGCTGGGACATTCCATGTCAAGTGTACACACCTTATGTTACCATCTCACTGATTTCTCCAATTTTTTGTGTGATGGTTAGGTTAGGTGAATGATGAATCGTCACCAAATTTTAGCTTCCTAGGTCAACAGGTTTCCAAGTTATGACCTTCCAAAGTTTGAGGTCAACAGTGTGACCTTGGAGGTTCAAAATGTCATATTTCAAGTTCTACTGTACTTCAACAATCTTCATCTCAAAATGGTCAGGAAAGGACGTAGAATAACTTCGATTCACACTGTAAAAACCATAGAGCATCAAATAAAGTTCCATTTCTATATGACCTTTGACCTTGACCCCAGAAAAACCTTCAAGATCATGAAAATTGGCATGAAAAATTTCCAATATAAGGCATCCATAAGCAGAAAATTAGAGTGGGATCTCCATGGGTTTGCTTTCCAAAGGCATTCAAAGTCATGCAGGTGGAACATTTTGTATACTTTTGACAATTAATACTTATTGTTTATTAACTTATTAACAATTATTGACTATTTACAACTAATGTAAAATTCTCAGGAACAATCTTTAGGAGAATATTCTTGAGAATTTTCTTCAGAATATTCTCCAAACTGAGAATTTTAGAGAATTTTCTTTTTTAGAATATCTAAGGGTTTTTTCAACTATTCTGATAAAACTTAACTTCAGTTCCTGTCAAAATGGAGAAATTCTAAATCAGAAGTGAATGATAGGATGAGTGAAGAAATAAATTAACTAATGCAAAAAATTTATTGAATCATTGTATAAAGACTATTTCAATTCAAAGTACAGTATTTACCAGGGATGGCAGTGATTAAATCAAAATGATTTAATCACCTGATTAAATCAATTGATTTTTTTATGAAATCATTTTTTTATTTTTTTCAAAATTATATAAAAATTAGTAAAATACATCAGACAAAACACTTTAGAAACAAATAAAAATATCCCTTGTAATAATTAAGTATTCAATTTCAGTTTTTCAGTATAATAGCTTTATGAAAAAAAAAAAATTTTTTTGATTTTTTTCAAAATTATATAGAAATTAATAAAATATATCTCACAAGACACTTTGGAAATAAAAAAAATACCCCTTGTAATTATGTGTTCAATTTCAGTTTTTCAGTATCATAGCTTTTTTATGAAAAAATCAATTTTTTTTTAATTATTTGATTTTTTCAAAATTATATATAGAAATTAATAAAATACATCACACAGAATAGTTTAGAAAGAAAAAATATCCCTTGTAATGAAGTATTCAATTTCAGTTTTAATTTCAGTATTATAACTAAATATTATGTAAATGTTAGTGACAGTGAATTTCTCAAGTGTGTGTGTGTGTGTGTGTGTGTGTGTGTGTGTGTGTGCGCACACAATAAAATGCATATTATCCAAAATGGCAAAAAAAATAAATACTTCAAAAAGAACTACCTACCATAAAAAACTCCAAGACTATCACAATCACAATTCACAAGGAAATCACATGTAGATACTTACTCTTGCTATACACAACCACAACTAACCAAAGAAACAATTTGCCATCCTTTATAAACTATTTTCTCCCAATTCCAGAGTATTCTAGAATGGTCTGGAGTCATCTAGAATATTCTCACACATTCTAGAAAGTTCCATAAGGTTCTGAAATATTCTAGAATTCTCTAAAAAGCTGCAAAACAATCTAAAAATGTTTTAAAACCAAGAAAAAAGAAAATTCTCAAATATTCTTAGCAAATAATATTTTGGAGAATATTCTCGCCTCACATCACTATTTACAACTATTATTAACAACTTATTAACAATTAATAATAAATAAACAACACGGAAGCACACATCTAAACAATTCAAACATGGCACCCATAGCTGTTACCTCATTTTTGGAAGTACAGTTTTTCAGGATCATATTGGGTTCATTGGTTTCCCTCTGTGTGATTGTGTATGACCTTCCAGTGGCTGTCCTACAGTGGATTGTTGTGAGGATATCGGACACATCCACTGTCAGCACATTGGGTTTGGAGGGGGAAGGCAAAAGACTAAGGTTGCACTGATTAATCAGTAGGTAATTGACCAAATTGGGCAATTTGATGTTTAATCGGTAATCAGGCTTTGTGAACAATCAATCGGTAATCAGCCTTTTTAACAATCAATCAGTAATCAGCCTTTTTAATAATCAATCAGTAATCAGCCCTTTTAACAATTAATCAGTAATCAGCCTTTTTAACAATTAATCAGTAATCAGCCTTTTTAACAATTAATCAGTAATCAGCCTTTTAACAATTAATCAGTAATCAGCCCTTTTAACAATTAATCAGTAATCAGCCCTTTTAACAATTAATCAGTAATCAGCCCTTTTAACAATTAATCAGTAATCAGCCCTTTTAACAATTAATCAGTAATCAGCCCTTTTAACAATTAATCAGCCCTTTTAACAATTAATCAGCCCTTTTAACAATTAATCAGTAATCAGCCCTTTTAACAATTAATCAGTAATCAGCCTTTTTAATAATTAATCAGTAATCAGCCTTTTTAACAATTAATCAGTAATCAGCCTTTTTAACAATTAATCAGTAATCAGCCTTTTTAACAATTAATCAGTAATCAGCCTTTTTAACAATTAATCAGTAATCAGCCTTTTTAACAATTAATCAGTAATCAGCCTTTTTAACAATTAATCAGTAATCAGCCTTTTTAACAATTAATCAGTAATCAGCCTTTTTAGCAATTAATTGGAGGTAATTATTTGCCAGATAACCACTGCAACCCATTTCTTTCTGTACTGTACATTTGATAATGAACATTGTTCTGCTCTACTTTATAAAACACTTTTATAATGAAATATTTTTTGTGTGTTTAGTGTTTCTGTATCATGGACATTACAGACAAAAAATTACATTACAAACTGGTATACAGTGTGTCATGTTTTCTTTCAAGTTCGTGTTCAGGCAAGCCCAGAATGTGTTTTTGTGCTACTTAAACACAAAAACATTTACAACTAACACACATTTATGTTTGATGAGAATTAAAAATAAAAAACATAAAAAGTGTAATTTACAGTAAATACAAATTACAATGATATTTGGACACTATGGGCCCAAATAGGCTGTTAGTGAGAGGTTAGATAGGGCTCGAGAAGTCTGGTACCTTTGGATGGTACACTAACTTTATTCATACTACTAGCATCCAAGATTCTATATCATTTCAAACACCTCTAGACATGACCATCCCCGATTTCCTTGAAATTTTTTTTTGTATGGAGGGCTATGTGAGATATATCCAGAAAATAGTTTTCAGACCTGGCTGACCCCTAGCACTCATGTTCTGGGGGTTGTAAAATATTGGCACTCTGGTCCAAGTGCCATTTTCTTCAAATGCATGTATCTCGGTAACCAATAAAGATAGGAAAGTGGTTTTGGTGTCAAATTAAAGAGAAAAGAAAGCTCTATCACTTTCATTAAGCAAAACATCCTCTAAGATTAAAAAGTTTGAAGATGACCTTGACATTTGACCTTTATAAAAAAAAAAAAATGCCCATCTCTGATTTTTAAATAAAAATTATGTTTGGATGCCATCCATTGTGGTTAACAACCTCTGAAAGCTTCATAACTGGTCAAGCCATAATAAAAAAATTACATCCATTCCAATGAGACCATTTGTCAAAAAATGTACCATGCCCCCGAGTACCAATTTTCAGAAATTAATATCTTGGTCACTATTGAACTTAGAATGATGTTTTTAACATCACCTTGTAGATGTCATGAATATCTATCATCTTTACTCTATAGAAATTCTTGTATAACCAAAAATAACAATGTTAACTAATTATAGGAATTTAACCTCTAAAAATTGGCAATTTCTTTTTTCAATTTTTAGAAAATATTTTTTCTTCTAGCTTGCAAATAAAATCTAGTCCATTTAATATTACATTATACCAAATCGTTGTATCCAAAGTTTAATTGAAGTTTTGGACTATAAATATTCAAATACTCACTACATTATGATGAATTTATTAAATGTTAGAAATAAATTTTATATATATGCAGTATTTTATTGATTTGATAATTTAACTCACCTGTCTAAATTTTGAAGTGTTCCTAGAGAGTATTTGCCACTTTTCTTTGTTCCACATTTGTCAGAATGTAGGTTCTTCCAGTTTTTGTTGTTGGTTCCACCTTAGTTAAAACATCACATTGGCTTATTATTAGTATGTCTAGAGGTTGAGAGTAAACAAAAAATGGGTTAGGTCCATGTGGATGTAGAAAGCTCACTTCCACCTCTCCATCAGGTAGGCTTTCTATATTTAAAATTACCACCAATATCCATCATATACAACAGTAACATAACTATTATATCCCTTGATGTTCAGCTTATCTCTTACTTCAAAAGATAAAGTTTCTATTTTTGAAATTGGCAAGGAAGAGTATTCTCTCACTTCTAGGGTGGTTTGAGAAATTGGCTTGAAGTAATGGAGTTTCTGAGTACCAGCAATTGTTTTACATTGTGAAAATATCTCATCCAGAATTCTTTTCTCATCCTCATATTATTTTACATTTGTATATTGACACTTTATATTTGGGATCATTTCATTTGCAAATTGGTAAAGCTGTAATGGGGTAAAAATATGATCATCATATGGGCACTGCAGACTTGCTTTGTGGGCTAATCATTTCACAGTGCCTCCAACACCATCACAAGGACCTTTTCCATGGCTAGTAGCAAAAAAGTGCCATTCAGCCTCAATATTAAAATCTTTCTTGTGATGACAAAGATTAATAAAATTTTTCCTATTTTTATACTGTCCAGCACATCCATCAGAGAAATATATGATTTTGCTGGGATTGATGATGTTCTCTTTGATGTAGTTTATTAAGTATTTTTGAAACAGGTGTACTGCTACTGTGTCATGAACATTGCATTCTGAAATGATCACGAAACTTTTGTGTGCAATGTTATCCCTTGTTCCATCCATGTAATACATCACAAAGGGATGCATGGTAGCTATCAAATTATTCCAGTGAAAGCTTTGCATTTCATCTTACATTACAAAGGAATAGGAGGGTTCCAGCACAGGTGAAGCAAAAAATTTTCATTTTGACACCCGACCATCTCAGATCTTGCTTATTTTTGGTGTATAAGGTAAGTTTGTGCAAGAAATCCAGCTGTGAAAGTTTCAGCTTTCTACGACCATTACTTCACGAGTTATGAAGGTCAGAAAAATCAAGGTTAAGGTCAAAATAGCTCAAGGTCGGCATCTTTGGATGCACCTCACACATTCACTAATTATCGTAACCATATGAAACTATATGTTTTTGGACTCAGAATGAGCTGTAGAATCCAAAAACGCAACGAAATCAGCAATAGGACAACAAATAAAAATGTTCACCCCTTTTTCAAGGAACGAATTGACCTTTTGACCTTGAAGTTCACACATTTTGGAGAAACATTTCTTTACACAAAATGAAGTTCCATCATTGCACTTTTAATATAAACAATAAAAATGTATCTTATTCACCAACTATACTGTCTTAAAGAATTTTTCAAATTGGCTATTTTTCAAATTTCTGGCAAAATCGCCATATGTACCGTATATGCATATATGTACTGTTAAAATCTAGAGATATTCATTATTTAAACTACTTAAGCAAAAATAATTATTATTAGAAACGTGATACAAAATCACTTAGATATAAGCTAGGTACCATAGGTATAACTATGATATAGATCTATTTTATTGTGGTCTCCTCCCCCCTACAACCACACCTTTCCACCCTTAGAAATATTTTACTTTTTTTTATAATTACTTTTATTAATAATACATTAATACAAACATATATATATATATATATATGAGTATCATATAAAATAGGAGTAAAAAAGGAGTATCATATTATGTAGACCTGTATTCTATAGATACATATTAAACTAGAGCTCTGTACACTTTCGACTCAAGAACAGGAAACTGTGGCAAACAGGTCTGCATGATTACCCTCAGCTGTTAGCATCTCATGATCATCAAAGGCATACTGAATTATTCTTGAACCTGCTGTCAATGATGGAGCAGTCATTGTCTGGATAATATCAGATGATAACAACATCCAACATGAGTCAGGACCATGACTCCAGATTCCTGGGAGCATTGCTCCAGTAAATTTGACCATGAGAAAAAGTAAATTTGGGTTTGGGTTTTGTTCATCCGCTAGACATTATGCAATTTTTTTGCGTATACGTTCTTGTACAAACCAATTTTTTTTAAATTACAAATTTAGTTATTTTAAGTTTAGTTGGTAATTCCATATTTAACAATTATTTTTATTTTTTGTTAAGCTTCAATGTTTTGATAATTAAAATTTTATTAAAACGTATATTTTTTTAATATAAAATTATCAGGATTGGACTATGTTCCATTGATCTCAGCCAGGTTTGATAAATTGGCCAGATAATTACTTGTGCGGTTTTAAGTAATCCACCATGACTCTAGAATTGAAAAGTTTAGTTAAGTTTAAACTTACTTTTACTTACTTTAACTTACCTACTTTTACTTACTCTTCCTTAGTTTAAAGCACTTACTTTTACTTACTTTCATTGTACTATATTTACTTACTTTTACTCACTTTTACCATACTATATTTACTAACTTTTACTTATTTTGTATTTTTTCAGGTAGTCAATAATCAATAATGGATCCTAATATTGATGAAGTTGGAGAGAAAAGTGAGGGTGTTAAAAGGGGTTACTTTTGTGGTCAATGCAAGAACAAGTATTCAAAGAAGCAAAACTGGGAGGAACATTTTAATTCAAAAAAAAAATATTTGTTACAATACAAGAGGTCCCAGAGTTTGGGCCCACAGCTTAGATATTGCAGTAAAGAAATACCAGGACGAAGTGCAGCAAAGAGATACGGCAAAGCAGTCATTTAGTTTGTTCACAAAATGTGCTAGTGCTAGACCTCAGAAAAATGAACCAACTTCATCAACTGCTAATCTAGAAAATGAAACTTTTTCACTAGATGTTTCACAGACTGAAGAAAGTGCTTCTCCTCCACCTAAGAAACAAAAGGTAAGTGAGGAATCTGCGCATCAGACTAACAAAACTGCTTTAGAGGAATTTGAAAATTCCCAAATCCAGAAGACATTGAATGCAATTTTGCGCCTAACAAAAGAACCTCACCAAGCTGTTGTGGTTAATAAAGAGAAGAGTCAAAATATGCCTTCAAGTTCAAGTGTTGCATCCAAATCTAATAAAGCAAAAAGCAACAAATTTGACATTTCCATAGCCCATTTAAGCAAGTGTAAATCAATACATTGCTGCTGCAATGAATAAATAAACTTAAGGTGAGTTATAAACTGTACATTATTGTATTATTATGTTTAGTTAAAACAATTTGTAATTGGTATGTTGTCAATTCAAGAGTTTACTATCATTAACCTATCTAGTGGTGTAAGGGGAAAAAGTAAATTCAGAGCTGTGCTCCAGTAAATTTTTTCAAATCTGGAGTCATGGTCAGGATGAGAAGGGAAACTATGTTTAGAACGTCTTCCATGTGGAGACATAAAATTGACCTTATAATCACTAAATTCTTCTGATACTTCAACCACTAATCCAAACCAAATTTTATTATCATAGTTACAAGCTACATATACCCCAACTTGTATATCTTCAGTTGAAATGTGCTTTTGCTCATGTAAATTATCTTTAAACAATGGATGCACAACTGTCATAATTTTTGTAGGACATGAGGAAATCTCACCAACCTCCAACTGGGTATGACTAATAGGCACAAATCTATGAAATCTACGAGTACCTGGGATGGTTACAGAATTTTTATATCTATTTTCCAGGAATTCAGTTGTCTGCTGGACATTTTGTTTCGATAAGAATACAAATTTTGTGCTGGTATCTTTCTCATCCAGAAATTTCATCATGTCAAGTGGTGTCAGAATTTGGTCTTTAAATGTACGATGAAGACTGGCACGAGCCGTCATTCTTTTTGCTGTGCCTCTGACTCCATCACAAGCACTTTTGCCATGTGAAGTTGCAAAAAAGTGCCATTCAGCATCCAGTCCAGTCCTCTTTGTGGTGACACAAATTGGTGAAGTTATATTTATTCTTATACTGCCCTCCGCAACCATCAGTAAAGTAATGAATCTTCCGCAGGCCTGAGCTCTCTTCTTTTATCATGGGGATCAGTTGCTTTAAGAACGCAAAGAGAAGGTTTGTACTATGTTTCATGTCATCAGAAATGAAACAATAACTTTTAACTTTAATTTCAACATCATTTTCATTTACTTTATAGTAGAACACAAATGGATGAACTGTTGCCTGACTATTTTCCCAATGGTAACCTTGTGCAGCATCTTGTACAATAAATGAGTAGTTTTCAGAGAAGTCTCCTAGGAGAATACCTTCAGTGACCATCAGATTAGCTTTCAGTTTTTTTAGGAAACTTGCTTGTACATCAGCCACATAAGTGTGTCTTGTTAGTGCACAAATTCTAGTTGCCAGAGACTTAATGAAGTTTTCAAGGGATTCACCGATGTTAATAAGGGTTGTCCGATCCGTGGAAGTCCACTGCTTGTATGTAATTATGGTGCTGACTGCATCCTGAACAGATTCCAATCCTTCAAGGAATGCAATAACACCTCCTTCTCCTGGACACAATGCACATTTTTGTAGCATACACTCTTCCTTTTCACTGTCACAAACTGCATAGAGAATGAGGTCTTTATATGATAGTTGTTTTTCCCCCAAAGCTGATAGCTGAAGTTTGGGATTTTGGTGGTAGGTACAGACACACACACAGTGTGTTCCTCCAGCTCCTGCCAAGACACACCACTTTGGTCTCAATGCAGCAAATGATGAGAAACCTATTTTTGGATTAGTGTCATTTGCCTTGAAAACAGCGAAAATCTCACGTAAATTACCAAGCACCAATCGTTTCTGCTGTAGTTGCTTCTCTCCTTCATGATTCCTAATTGATAGACAATCCTTCTTGCTCAGACATATTCTGCTTATTTCATCTGATTCATAGAAAGTGCATACTGCTTCCTTCTCTTTCTTTGTTATAACCCGACCTTTGCTAATATATTAATCCGTGAATTCCTTGCAGTGTATTACGGACTGGCACAAGTGCTTTTTCAATCTTCTTCTTCTGTTTTCTAAGAGGATCAGCACAAACTTTTCTACCCATCTTGTTTATCTGTAAGAAAGGCATAAAATAAGTAATTAATTTATGTTCACAAAATATATTATTTAACAGTACAGTACATATATGCATATACATATGGCGATTTTGCCAGAAATTTGAAAAATAGCCAATTTGAAAAATTCTTTAAGACAGTATAGATGGTGAATAAGATACATTTTTATTGTTTATATTAAAAGTGCAATGGTGAAACTTCATTTTGTGTAAAGAAATGTTTCCCTAAAATGTGTGAACTTCAAGGTCAAAGGGTCAATTTGTTCCTTGGAAAAGGTGAACATTTTTATTTGTTCTCCTATTGCCGTTTTCGTTGCATTTTTGGATTCTACAGCTCATTCTGAGTCCAAAAACATATAGTTTCATATGGTTACGATAATTAGTGAATGTGTGAGGTGCATCCAAAGATGCCCACCATGAGCTATTTTGACCGTAACCTTGATTTTTCTGACCTTCATAACTCGTGAAGTAATGGTCGTAGAAAGCTGAAACTTTCACAGCTGGCTTTCTTGCACAAACGTACCTTATACACCAAAAATAAGCAAGATCTGAGATGGTCGGGTGTTAAGCACTGATTCACCTGTGCTGGAACCCCTCAATAGTTTTCTGCAAAGTCACCATGACTAAAATTTCACCTTGTTTAAGAGATTCCTTTAAGGTGCAATAGTGAGAAGATTGCTGCATTTTAGTGATAAAATCATGCCATTAGTACAATTTCAATGTGAAAGTTTCGATGAATTTGTCAACGTTCAGTTGCATTGATTGATTTGAGAGTTGAATGGTCAGTGGTTGTCCATTTTTTTAAACTTGACAAAATCTATTTGATGATCATCAAATAAATACCTTTTGAATGATACATCTAATTTCTGTGAAATCTCCACAGTTTTGGCAAGCACCTAGATGACAAGGTGCATAACACTGGATCCAATTTATCCAATCCCTTGGATGATCAATTTTGTAGTCTGTATCTTCGAATAATTTGTTGAATCTAGCCCCAATATTCATCAATTTCATATTCTGATGAATGGTACAAACACACACCAAATGTGTTCCTGCAGAACCTGCCAACACACATTGTTTCAGTCTAAATTCAGCAAATTTACTGAAGCCTACTTTAGCAGCAGGATTCCTTTCTTCGAACAGTTGGTAAGCTTCTTTCAAGTTGCACAGGATTAATTGTTTTTGGAAATGTTTCCATTTTCCATCAACAACTAAGCTTATGCAATTTTCTTACCTGGCATATTTCTACTAACTTCTTCAGAAAGATAGAAGAAAATGATGTTGTCAGTCACATTCTATGCTAATCTTTTCCCAAGCTTTGGGTTAGGGTCAGACATAATGCCCTCTTCTTCAAATACCTTTCTAGCCACAGATGCCATATTTTATATATATATATATGTGTCAAATTTAGTGGCAATTTTTCGCAGGCTCCAGCTACTTGGTAATACAGTGAGTATTTTGATTTTTTCACTCCTTAAAGATACTGGTTTAAACTTCTCTAAGTTGATCCATGATTTCATCAAAATCATTTTCTTTTGATTGAACTGAACTTGTGCTCGGTTCTTCTAAACTAATGGGTGAGCCTTTTAAATGTTCAAATTTTGCTTTCACACTGGATGTTAATCTGCTGATCTTCTTTTGTGCATATGATTTTCTTGATTGCAGTTTGTCAACTTTTAGTGGGGATTCACCCACTGCTTGCAACAATTCATTGAGAAAACATGCTTCATTAGGGTGTGCCTAAAATTAAACTATTTTTTCTAATACCACATATCTTTATTTTGTGCCAATGAATGAAAAACTAATATAGACAAAATTTTATTGAATTTAGTTAATATTAACAGGGTGCTCAATTCACTGAGAAGTTCCACTTCAAAAAAGTTGTACCATAACTAAATAAATTCCATACTTTTAAGACTATTTCAACTTGAGCTTAATTATTTTCAAAATTTAACATAAATATACTTTTGGAGTCTTCTGAATATTCACTTAAGCCTATCTTTTTTAATCTCTTTGTAGGCCTATACAAAAACTACACGCAATACATTTTACACAAAATAACCACAGTATAATTTTTGAATAACACTTATTAACATACATTTTTTAGTAATTAGTAATATTTCTTGGCTTTGGGGTTTTGTTTCCTATGGTGTTCTACAACCTACAAAAGGTACTGTTTTTGATTTTCATCTGTTGTTAGTGTTGCATTGAACTTCATAATGAGAGCCATACCACATTCTGCAAGATCATTTACAACTCTCAAATTTTTAACTATTTCTTTTGCGGCATTGTAATGTGCCAAAACTGACCACCTTTCAGGATCTTCATGAAGAAATTCTGCAAATACTCCTGTGATTGTGAAAAATGATTTGGTTCTTTGCGTGCAAAAATCAGGAAAAGTTTTGTGAGAAGGATCAAAGGGCTGAACCCTACGCACAAAATCTTCATAGCAAGGAACTTCATTTGCATTTTTGGCCATAATCCTTTCGACATCAAATGATATATCTGGATCAAAAAATGTAAGAGCAACATTTACCTCATTTAAGTACCACAGGTGGCATCCAAAGACAGTAGTAAGAGCATTCGATAGATTTTGATTTCTAAGACAGTTTAGCTCTTGAAAGAGCTTAAGATCATTTGCTGGAGCCTTTATGGCCACAGAGCTTTGAAACCATGCTTTTAAATATATCTTTACAAGAAATATATTAAAATTTAAAAAGTTTACTCATTTCCTTTCTGAAGCTGTATTTCCTTCTGTAGATCAAATTGATTTCTAAACCACCACATTTTGAGAGTAAATGGCTCTTGACATCCATCTTGCTCAATGGACAGGACCTGGGCACTTAAAAGAAATACCTGTGATTGGAATCCCACCCAAAAATATGATTGAGCTCCAGAAGCTCTCAATAATCATCCCGAGGCTATTGTTCATGTAGGGTTGTGTTTGCAAACATGATATCATCTTTAAGAGCAATAATTTCTTCTGCACCAACATCTGCATATCTGCATGGGTAATAGGCCAATACTCCTTTTGAATGACCTTTGGCCAGAATTTCTGGGAATGCTTGAAAATCTCTATGTTTGGAGATTTTGAGTTATCGTTCAAAAGTATCTCTCATGCTTTGCACAAAACAAGCTCATGAATGTGATTTAAGGTATTGCTCTAGTATAGTGCATGTACCTGCCCTTTGTCCAGTATTGTTATTGTTGTTTAGCCGATCAGCCCACCCTGATCGAGCAAGCCAGCAGCACGCAGATAACCAATCGCCCTCTCCGGAGTGGACCAGAGGTTCAGCGCACTAGTGTTGTTGTGTTGTGTTCGTTGTTGTGCTAGAGCAGTACAGTCTGTCATAATGTGTTCAATTGTTTGTGGTGTGTCCTGGCACAGGTGGCAGGTGTCGTCTATGGAGTTGTCTAGTCTGTGTTTATATGTCCGTAAGTTGGGGTGATGTCCACATCGGAATCCAGTGTTGCTGGCAGTGGTATTGAAACTTAAGGCAATAATTTTGTGTGATATTCCACTCTTCAATTGTTTCAATTACTGCTTTAGCGACCGTCTCTCCAGTGGAATCAGGAAGTTTTGGGACACTGAGTAAGTTTTCAACACCATTTCCAGAAACCACTATTGGTAAGCAATCAACATTTGTCTGATCTTAACTTGTGAGGCCTGGTAACATTTTGCCATCCCAGTGTAAAACAAAAGGGACATGAACATTGCCAAAGGAGTTTTTTATTTCCAGTGCACTAGCTTTCCGATATTTGGCTCTAGCCCAATGAATGGCCCTGTGACTAATTATCATGTCACCAACATCATGTCCAAGACTTTGTGCTATGGCACTGATAATATGCGATGCACTTGTACTTGTACTACTTGTTGATATTCTCTCCAGTGCAGAGAGAACTGCTTTATCAATTACCTGTTTAGTGCCTCACGAATTGAAACTTCCTTTAGAGCTTTATCAGTATTGTAGGTTGAAGTTGAGGGAAGGCAAATATCTTCATCACTGCTGGAACTGATGCTACAAACAACAGTTGCAACAGTTTCTTGCATTTCTGAATGAGCTTTCAAATGCTGTGATTCCAATGCTCATTCTCACTTCATGATTCGTTGCTGTTTCTTGACTTCTTTCTTGTCTATACCTGCCATATAACCTGGTCAGCCTTTCTGTCTTTGAGCAATAAGAAAAGCACGGTCTTCCTCTCTTTTGGTTAGAGATAGGACATTTTGATGAGCAATGTCAAATAATGTACTTAGAGATTCAACAAACTTTTGTTCCTTTGAACACCGAGTCTGTTTTCCTACTTTTATTCTTTTTCAATAAATTATAATCATCAACACATTTATTAATCAGTTTGATAACATAAGGTTTGTGGCTCATTGCAATCCTTGTCCCATATATTCATCAATTCCTCTGCTACTAAATTTATAGACTCCTTACAGGAGCATTTTTCTTTGTGCAAATGCAAAAAATAAACTGACAATTTCCTTTTTTAGTGGTAGTTTTGTCTCTGGTAGGAGTGGTAGGTGTGCAAATGGAATTTCTAACAGATAAACAGCTTTTTTACTTCTTGTAGAAGACAATTTTGTTTAACCACTATAAGGATTGAATATCATATTCTAAACACTATCTGAAAATCTGAAACAGAAAAACACTATATATATATATATATGGTTGTTACAGAAAAACACCTTATATATATATATAGTTGTATATGTATTAGAGGTCTGCACGGGCACCTTAACTTGACCCACACCCACACCCACCCTCAAGTATTTTTAAGTGGGGCCCACATCACGCCCGCAATGTGGGTACCCACGGGCAACCTGTGCAGGCCTCTAATGCGTATACACACATGTAAGTGTGTGAGAAAAATTAGCATTGCCTATCTGCAGACATAAGGTTCGTGAGTGACTGATAATGACAGGTTTAGACTCGAGCTTTTGAAGTCATTGAGCACCCATTTAATATTAATTAAATTGAACAAGATTTTTCCTGAAAAGTTTTGTTTCGATGTGTAACCAATTCACATTGTGTGCTAAGCTGTAAGTCAATTTTAAAATTTTGTCATATATACAATGGGCACACCCTAATGCTTCATGTTCTTTTGATTCAGCTGGTGATTCATCTGTGGACATCTCAATTTCAGACTGCGATGATGTAGGATCAGTGCTAGTTGATGAGATTTCAGGAGTCACCTTATTCTTCACCATTTGCTCTAATTTCTCTCGGCATTGTTTGCAGAGTCTGTGGTCTTTGGAAAGATTCATAGATGGTAGCTTTTTCAGAATTAAATTGAAGACAATACATAGATCCTTCATTCTTCTACTTCCCTTGTGACATTCCAGTGGCTCTGCACATTTCAATTTCAACTTTCGGCAATCAAATCCATGACTGGCCTCCATTATGAGCCAATAAAATGAATATATATCTATAATTTAGTGCAGGCCTATGAATTTAATACTAAAATAGCATACTACCAATTCCTAAAAAAATAAACAAGAATATAATAGTAGTAATATAATATAATAGTAGTAATATAATATATAATATAATATAATATATAATATATATATATACACCGTATATATAATTTATATATATATATATATATATATATATATATATATATAAAATAGCTCTGAAAAAATATGGATTATATTTTTGGGTCATTTTATGTGCACACACTTTTTGACCATTTTGGGCATGAACATCGCTCATTTCCTTGAAAAAAAAATTTTGTATGGAGGGCTATGTGAGATATAATTTTCAGAAAAACAAGAGGTTTCCATGGATAATGTACCTGGAACACGGAAGTGCAATGGAAATCCATTTAAATTTCCCTTGGACTCACTGTCACATTCACATTCCCCTACCTCCAACACACTACCACCACCACGCTCCATCCCCAACCCCGATGCCACGCACTCTCAGTCTCTCGATAACCATTGCCAGTGCTGAACTCATCCACAGTTTTCTGCTGTTTTCATTCTGATTTTGTTGATTTTTTTGTACTATTGTTGCAGCCATGACTTACTTTTCAAGGTAAGACCAAAACATTTGCTGTTTAACATACTTTATTAACATATTTTATAAGGTAAGGTACATAAAGGGGTTTAAAAAGTATATTTTACAAATGTTTAACCATAATTTTGAGTCATTTATTGTGTTAAGGTCCCAATTAAACCTTATTCTCATTATTTCTTATGGGTTGTAGGTCCCTGCTACAAGTGGTGATTTCTTGGTCCCCATTATCCTCGGGTAACAAGAACCCCTTCTACTAGCTTATAAATGATAAATAAATACAGCAATACCTCGATTAATGTGGTTAATTTGTCCATGGAAAGTACTGAGTTATGTGAATCAGCATTGATCGGGGAATGTAATCAATGTGAAATAAAGTGTTTCATTCTTAGATTTCAATAAAAGAAAAAAAATTTAAAAAACTGCCTTTGTGTGTGAAAATGAACTAGTTTTAATTGTGAAACTGCAAACAATTTAGTTACATATATGTTTAATTTTTAGCTAAAAGTACACTCATTATTACGTTCTTTTTTTAATTTGTCAAACCATCCGTAAGACCACAACTAACAGTAAAAGTTTCTTCACATATTAGCGCTTTCAAATGAATTGTCATCTTGCTATGCAGATTCTTTTTTCTTTACAATCTTCAAGCCAAACAGATAAAAGCTGTTCCCTATTTACCATTGTATAGTATACTGCATGTTTGATTTTTAGTTAAAAATTAACCTTTGGTTAGCTTCCACCCAAATTGTTCATTCTGACGAAGGTCAAACTTTTCACTCCACCTTAGACCAACAGTTTAACGTGGAATCTGAACCATGCCCCACCAGCAGCCCAGCATCTAGGGCACCCAGGCGGGGTTGGCACCCAAAAACCCAACCCAAAACCCACTGGAATTTTCAGTAGGTTTTTGGATTTTTTGTTCAGAGATGTTTATTTTAAAATAATTGAAATTTTTCTGATTGCTACATTTTTCAATTGTAGCTAATTAGAATGATTTGGCATGTTGATTATTTGAAGTAAGCTGACTTATAAAACAATTCTTAAATTATGCAATGTGTAAATAAAGATTATGAAAAATTGAAAAGTTATTAAAAAGGATTTGCACCCATTGTGAACACTATGGGCAATTATTGTATCATTTGACACATTGCTCCAACCATCTTGAATTAAAGTTACAGTAGAAGTGACAGTCTTTTTTCATTGAATCCAGTACCTACTTCATTATTCACTTTGATTAGCGAGTCATCAGATAATTTTTTTCTGCTTGGAGGACAATAGCCTGGTCTTAAATTTTAGACCCATTTAATAAATTCTTTATTCTCTACAACTACAAATGGAATATTTGCTGAAAAGAAAAATCTGGCCATTTACAAATCTAGTTGTTCTTTTTGATCTACAGTTGTTCTAACCACATATGGCATTATCTGACCTTGCGTTTTCTTGGCTGGAGTAGAATGAAAAAATGGTATGGAAGATTCAGAAGCAGTTGAAGTTATGAAGTCTCACTACTGTGAATTGTAGTATCATGAACCAGGCTTTCATATGATTTGCTAGAAGAGGGTCTACTCTCAAAACTGTCGTGTCTATGTGTAGGAGAAAGAGTTGCTGATGTAGCTGTATTTATAAGCTCATCCACTTCATCATCACGAGCCTGTACCCATTTTTTATTGCATCAATCTAAATGATGTTTCACTCATTCTATTTTTTTTTTAAATACACATCTGCAGTATTTGCACCAAACTCTATTTGGTTGGTCACTCAACATTTCTACTTCATCCCATTCAGCAGCTTTAAGTCTGCCACCAGTATGTGCGGGTCTAACTTTCTCTAGATGATGTTTCACACACTCAATTTTTTGAGTGATACTTTCCTTGCAATAACTGCATAGTACTCTAGTAGGCTGATCACTTAATAAAGTCACCGCATCCCATTCGCTAGCTTTAGATCTTCCACCTCTATAACTCTTTGGCATCTTAAAAATTTAAATTTGAGTTAGGTCTAAATAAAGCTGAAATCTGCTGTTAAGAAATAAAGGAAAGATCTAAAATTAAAATAGAGAAAATTCTAATGTTATAACGTTTCAGACCAACAAAGACCCTAGGATTCACTCATGGCTGGTCTACCTATGTTCGTAATTGTGTATTGTGCATCTCCTCCGTGGTGGCGGAGGGGACCTACAATTTTACGTGGGTTCCAAACCACAAGGAACATAAGAAATTTTTATAGTGGGCACACTAGGGGCCACATCAGCCCATCGAGGCAGCTCCACTATGTAAAATAAAGATGTTTTTTTCAGGGCTGTGGAGTCGGAGAGTTAGAAGCAATTTTGGTGGTGCTGGAGTCGGAGTCGGTAAAAATGTACCGACTCCGACCTCAATATAAATTTTAATAAAATATGTTTGTGTGTGTGATATCACTGGCAGCTATGGTGGTTAAACCACTTAAATAATAAACACAATGTTTTCCATTTCAGACACTGATGCCATTAATTCATTTTTTCTTTTCAGATAATATTTTTATTTTTAATGCTTATTTAATTTCAAGTTCTTTCTAAATTTCATAAGTTTTTAACTTTCAAGTCTAAAACCCCTTTCACAATGGCAAAGACACTTCCAACAAAGTCTGCAGTTTTTTAATATTTTACAATAACCACAGATGGGAAACATTGTGTGTGTCAGTGTATGATAGAAGATGATGATGATGAAAAATTATGTGAAGCAAAAATCAGTGGTTTTACTGGCTCTGATAAAAATGCACCAACCAGAGCATCAAATTTGAAAAGACATTTGCAGTGTTTCCATCCCAAAATTTTAGAAGTTGTCATTGAGAAAGATAGTAATAAAAACCTTCCAACTACTTCAAAATTAACAAAAGATCAGAAATCTACTGAACGACAAGCACCACTTACAAGATTCTTTACTACAGACAAAGTTACCGTAACAATGATCACAGATGATGATGCTTCACGTGGTGGTGATGAAATGCCTTGTGTAATTATCATCATAGCAGATTTAGAATTAATATACCTTGGAGTCGGAGTCAGATAGACAAAAAATTGAGGAGTCGGAGTCGGTTTTTTATGTGCCGACTCCACAGCCCTGTTTTTTTTTTTTTAATATATATTGTAGATTAGATAAATAAATTAATGAAATAATAGATATATTAGGCACTACATAATTATCAAACCTTTCTAAAAAAAATTTCAACCCATCAAAAACCCAAAAAACCAGCAAAAACCCAGTTGGGTTGTTTTTTTTGTGAAAAACCTGATCTCTAGGCAGGGTTCTCGCCTATTTAACTCTTTGCCTCAGTACCCAAGAGATATAACTGCAGTCCCAGTAGATATGTGCTTTTTAAAAAAAACATCTGGACATGTTTTTAGCCAACATACCCAACCAACCCACAGTGCCTCCACCAGACTAGCACTCACAAAATTAATAATGGATCAAATCCTATGTCATGAGTATGAGAAAAGAAGTGGTAACTACATTGTGGCCCCACCTTGAGTGGCACTGAGTGGACTTCTTGGAGCAGTGCACCCTTGAGGCAGAAGCGCTTCAAGGTAAATACCCTGCTCCTCTAACAAACAAACAAAAAATAAACAAACACTTTATTTCAGACTCAACAGGTACAACAAACATTATACAAGAGGTCCATAGAAAATTAAGAGATAGTTGTCTGGAGCACTGACTAAGTACCGGTAAGCCAGTGAATCATTGTGCATAATGAACATGCAATTGCCTACACCAATGCTTCCAGATTTGAGATTTATAAAATATATCAGACCAGTCCACTAACCATGGCTTCTATTATCTTATTGACTGACTCACCAAGCCTAGTAATAAATCTAAATACAAAATTGTGAATGACACTGGCACAGTTAGGCACCTTATTGACTACAAACAGCATACTGACACTAGAAGGAGCACCATTTACAAATCTTGGAGTCCTTAATAAACTCCTAAAAATATTATATGCAACATATAATTTCCTCAAATTATACATCCTGTAGTTCCACCACAAATGAGCTGTATACATTGGAGTACAAAAAGTTTTGAACAAAATCAACATCTTGACATCTAATGTACACACATGATTTTCTAACCAAAGTATTTTCCTGAGCATATAATTGTCTACATTGCCTTAGAATATTACAGTCATCTGAAAGACTATCAGTTAGTATGTGGCCAAGATACTCTAATCTTTCCCTGTAATCCAATCTTCTTAGGTTAGGGATAAGCTTGGCTACCCTACATTGCACACCTTCAAGTGTATCAATATCACATCTAAGATGAGGGGACCAAGCTTGAATGCAGTATTCTTAGTGAGGCCTAACATTGGAATTATATAATTTACAGATGTCTTCCTTACTCTTGTACAGTAACTAACATTCCCATTAATAATACCTAACATTTTATTTGCCTTATTTCTAGCCTCTAAGTACTGCTTAGAAAATTTTAGATCACTAACTATAATGCCAAGATCTTTTACTTGTCTAACATCCTCTAATCTCTCTCAATTCTCAGTGGTAAATCTTAAAGAAATGTTATCACCTGCAGAATCATACCAAAATGCATTTTTCCAGTGGTAGGCTATTTGATGATTTATTCAAATCTGATATTCAATTGGTGTATAAATGAGCCAAAACCCATTTTATTTGAAGTTGAAAATCATGATGTTTCAGCTCAATTGCCCAGTAAGTAAATATAAGAGTTCAGTAAATCACATCAAATACCACTATAGAAAAGCATTTTGGTAAACCTAACCTTCTAATTTACTGTAGGGTAATATTCATTTTAGCACACAGTGTTTTTTTTTATTAAAACATTTTTCTGGTCAATTGTTTTAGTCATTTTGCACGAATCTGATGGCCATTTCCTGTGCAAGTTTGTTTGGGTTTTTCAAGATATCTTCACTTGAAAATATCTAGTTTTTATCTAGTGATTTCACCATTTTTAAAAATTTTTTCACTCCTCATTTAGTAGCCATATTCCCAATATAGCTATTGATTTTTTCACTCTTCATTTAGTTATCAGCCTAATGTATTCACAATATGTTGTGCCCTTCCTGTGATCTTGAGCTGATCCACCATATCAGCCGTGAAGACAAAAAAGCTTGAAGTCTTTAGTAATCATGGAGTAATTCTTGCATCCTTAAGATGCCCAAAATGTACTGGTAATAACCAGTGTAATATTATAAACAATCAGAACATTAGGTTAGGTTAATACATTAGGGCACCTGGTGGGGTGCATACTGTTGGCTATGGAGGCTTTTTTGGGTTTCCTCCAAAAATCTGATTAATAATAAGTATGAATAATTGTACATGCCATTTTAGTTAGTTGAATCATTGTTAATTAATGGGGTTGGGGGCACAACCATAATTTTGGGGAGTTAGGGGGCCATTGTAATGAAGTTTGGAAAACACTGAATTAGGGAAAGATAAAAATATTTTTCTAGTCAATTTTTAGTCATTTTGCACAAATCTGATATCCATTTCCTGTGCAAATGTGGTTTTTGCAATATCTTCAAGTGAAGATCTCTCAAAAACCACACATTTGCACAGGAAACAGATGTCAGATTCATACAAAATGACTAAGAATTTACCAGAAAAATATGTGGCAGACCTTATTTTTAGGGATTCCAATCTATTGCATTAATAAGAGAAGTAAATATAACTATTTGAAACAAAATTTTATATATATATATATGTGTGTGTGTGTGTGTGTGTGTGTGTGTGTGTGTGTAGCCAGAACTTCCCAAAAGGGGAGGGGGGGCAAAATTGCAGAAATGTGGACCTTTTTTTGTGCAATGACCTAGTCACTGTGGATGTGGGTAGGGGGTGAGAACAGTTAAACCCTTCTGCAGATGGGTCTGAGTCTTCCCCAGAAAAATGTAGTTTAAAAAAAAAAAAAGAAAAAGAAACCACAGCACACCATTTATTAAGTTTAAAATATAAACACTGAAACATCACACTTAAACTATATTAACAAAATGTGATGTTAAAAATTTATGCGAATTATTCATAACTGAATCTCGCAAATTATCATAACTAAATGTAGTGTGTAGTAAATATACTCAAACATGTATTCTCAATTCATACAAATAAATTATACAATTAAAGACAGGGAGATGTGTAATATGAAATGTTTATCAGAATGTTGAAAAGGTGTAAGATGATTTGCATGTTAACACTGTGACAATAGGGTATGTTAGCATAGAAAATGTTACACACATTAATTGTACTTAATTAGCTAAGAAAAAAAAAAAAATATCCCTACAAATGACTCAAAATTTTTAAAAAATGCAAATGTGTATTTACTAAATTATGTCATATAGCTAGTAGCTATCAAAAGACTAACTATTATTAAAAAAGTAGACCTTTTCTGTCAAGGGGGAGGTTGTGCAACCCCCCTGGCTATGGCCAGCATGAGCTGGCACAGGCCCCGTGGGAAGGATTGGTATACAGGTCCCTTTGTTTACTCAATATTTTATTAGGAATTTTTTTGTGTACATAACAAGCAAACTGATTATATGTCCAAGTCACTATTCAAAACATACAGTATGAATAAACAACTCGGAAAATGACCATTTTATTTTTCTACATCAATTATATTAATTCTATCACCATACAATTTACAAATGCAGTACCAGTCCATGCAGGCAAGACAATTGTTTACTGCAAGATTTTTATAATTAGAAGTGTACTTTCTTTGTCTTCTCTCAGCAAAGTGGTAAATGCTTCTGATAAAATTTACAGTAGGGGCTAACTGGCTTTTTCAATTACAATGGTTCCCAGATCTGTCAGTTAGTCTTGGGCATTGGTGGACTGCAGATATTTTATCTGTTCCAGTTTGACTATGATAATCCCTATAAAATGTATGTTTATTAATTATATTTCCTCTGTTATTTAATCAATTGCTTCATTAATATTTTTAGGTTTTACCCCCCACTCTTTCCGGGCCCCAGGAATTTAACCCAGCTTTCCCACCCTCTTAGCAGCCCTGGCTACGGCCTCTCTCTATCATATATATATATATATATATATATATATATATATATATATATATATATATATATATATATATATTTGGTTAGGTTGTCATAATATTTTTGTTAGTTTTAACGAAAATATCATGACAACCTAACCAAATAAAATGTAAAATTAAACCTAAACTAATGAAAATATCACGATTAAACCTAACCTAATTTAAATAAATTTTTTATTTTGTTTGATTTTTATTATTTTCTTATTAATGCAATAGATGGGGACCCCTAAAACTGAGGTCAGTTAAGATTCAGTAGAACACATTCACCAAACTCTTGATATTTATAGTGAGATAGAGCGAAAAAAACAAGGGTTAAGATTCAGTTTAGCACCAGGAAGAAATTGGGTTCCCGGTGCTAAACCAAATCCTAACCAGGTTAGGTTAGGTTATATATATCCCCACCCATTAAACTACTCCTTTTAACATTATCCCGCTTAAACTGTCTGATAGATTAATAAGATGAAACTATTAAACAATTCATTTATTATACATTTGTGCAAGAGGTGCAGGAAATGATGGTCACACTCGCATGAAACAGTGAAATACAACAGAAAAACCTATTTTCATGCAAAAATTGGGTTCCTGGTGCTAAACTAAATCTTTAGCAAAACAAGAATACTTTATTCTTTACTAATTTTGGCAGAAGTCTCTATTTGAGATATTTATTTTCAAAATTATTAAATTTTGGCACCACTATTCACTAGTCAAACCATCTCATCCTATGATATACGTAATCATGTTATCATCATTAGCTAATCAGCAACTGCCCCATTATCATGTGATACTCCCACACAGATCCAGGGGCAAAAATTTGAATTCAACAGTGACTTTAGAATGGCTGTCTCTGGTGGGAGCCACCAGTCCGAGTGGGACATCATCTAGCCCTAGGTTAGGGGTACTACACTGCGTTCAAACTTATTAAGCAGATTACATTTTCTCCAGTGTTTTTAAAAGTTTTTCCCCGATTTCAATGAAATTTGTAGCAAATAATCACTATATATAGCAGCATTGATGGTATTCATTTCGATAAAATATTTTGATAATTAAAATAATTCATTTTATTGAAAAATATGTAAAATATTGTGTTCCAAATTATTAAGCAAGTATTCTATTTATGGATCTAAATGGTGAAAATGGGTAAGAAGAAGGATTTGACATTAACTGAGAAAAGAAATATAGTCAAGTTACTCGCTGAAAATATAAAATCTATTGAAATTGTGAAGCAGTTTGGCAGAGCTTATCGAACTGTAAACAAGTTTGTAGCGGAGGGTACCAAACTGAGGCAGCGAAGTGATAAAGGAGCTATAAGAAAAGTGACAAGGCGGCAGATATCTGTAATCAAGCGCAAACTGCAAAGCATCCATTGTCCTTAAGTAAAGAGGTTTTTGAGCAGGCTGGCATACATAATGTACGTACCAAGAACATCTCTATGTGGAATCCTCCAAACAATTGGCAAGACGTGTAAACCTACGATTCAGTCACCATTAACACCCAGGTACAAGAAGCAGCGTGTTGAATGGGCGCGTCAGTACGTGAAACAGATTTTAATACTGTATTGTTCACCGATGAATGAAAAGCAACAAGGTGGAGGTAGTGTCATGTTTTGGGCAGGATTGATAGGCAATGAAGTAGCTGTCCCATACAGAGTGCCTGATCAGGGCCACCACTTCCATTAGGCGAGGTTAGTAAATGCTAAGGGCGCCAAAGATCTGGGGGGCACCAGCTCCTCCCACCCTGTGCACGTCTGATAGTATTATGTAAGAACAACATGAAAAAAATAATGAAGGAATAAGAAGCATAGACAAATGATGAAAGGTTGTACGACGTATGTACACCAGTTTAGCTTGACTGATATTTACATAATTAACTTATTCATCTTATTGGGTCATTATAGAACTTTCACTATCACGACCTTTAACCCTTTAGGGACGGGAGTCGTAAATAAGCGATTTAAAAATGTTGCGCGCACAGACGGGAGTCGTCAATAAGCGACTCGGCTTAATATGAGTTCCGGGAGTCGTCAATAAGCGAATAACTGTTTTTATGTGACATATGCCCTTCTTGCTTGGAAAAAACAGTAGATATGTCCTTTTTGCACGCATATTTTAGCACTTTTGAGCGTTCTGATTTGTTACTACATATGCCTCGCTTTACTCGCTGTTTTGATTGGTCATGACACTTTCTTGAACTGTGAAATGATTTTATAATTTTATAATAAATGTATGTATTAGCAAATTAAAATAGATCAGTGTAAGGCAAATAGTTTCTTCAATATGGTACCTTGATTACTTTGTGGGCAAACCCAATCGTGAAGTGGGAGGCAGGTGGGGGCGCCAGCTGCAGTCCTGCTAAGGGCGCCAAATAGGCTGGCGCCGGACCTGTGCCTGATGGTGTAAAAATGAATGCCCAGTCTTACACAAACTTTCTAAAAGAAAACCTCATTCCATGGTAGAGATTGACCCTTAGCAATTCATCTTCTTGACCAACCATCAGATCCCTCAAGGGTTGCTCTTCATTCATCGGTTAACAATACAGTATTAAAATCTGTTTTCACTTACTGACGCACCCATTCAACATGCTGCTTCTTGTACCTGGGTGTTAATGGTGACTGAATCGTAGGTTTACACGTCTTGCCAATTGTTTGGAGGATTCCACATCGAGATGTTCTTGGTACATTATGTATGCCAGCCTGCTCAAAAACCTCTTTACTTAAGGACAATGGATGCTTTGCAGTTTGCGCTTGATTACAGATATCTGCCGCCTTGTCACATTTCTTATAGCTTCTTTATCACTTCGCTGCATCAGTTTGGTACCCTCCGCTACAAACTTGTTTACAGTTCGATAAGCTCTGCCAAACTGCTTCGCAATTTCAATAGATTTTATATTTTCAGCGAGTAACTTGACTATTTTTCTTTTCTCAGTTAGTGTTAAATCCTTCTTCTTACCCATTTTCACCATTTAGATCCAGAAATAGAATACTTGCTTAATAATTCGGAACACAATATTTTACATATTTTTCAATAAAATGAGAATTATTTTAATTATCAAAATATTTTATCGAAATGAATACCATCAATGCTGCTATATATAGTGATTATTTGCTACAAATTTCATTGAAATCGGGAAAAAACTTTTGAAAACATTGGAGAAAATGTAATCTGCTTAATAAGTTCGAACGCAGTGTACTTACCTTTCCAGGTCCTGAATTCATTATGGGGTACCCATGCCCAGTTAGGTCAAACGTATGCCCAGTTAGGTCAAACGTATGCCCAGTTAGGTCAAACGTATGCCCAGTTAGGTCAAACGTATGCCCAGTTAGGTCAAACGTATGCCCAGTTAGGTCAAACGTATGCCCAGTTAGGTCAAACGTATGCCCAGTTAGGTCAAACATATGCCCAGTTAGGTCAAACGTATGCCCAGTTAGGTCAAACGTATGCCCTTGACAATTGGTTAGGTTAAGTTGTTATTTTTGTTAGTTTTAACAAAAATATCATGACAACCTAACCAATTATCAAGGGCATACAGTTGACCTAACTGAGCATTCAATTATCCTTTCAGTTGAGTGTCATTAGAGACAAAATTACAATATTCTTAGAAGATGAAGGATTAATTAGTAATAGCCAACATGGCTTTCAAAATGGCAGGTCATGTCTGACAAACTTAATTGAGTTTTATGATAGTATGTTGAAGCATCTGGATAATAAAGCATCTGTAGATATTGTGTACTTAGATTTTGCCAAAGCTACATGGTAAAAATTTTTTATAGTGAGCGCACACAAGGGGCCCTTCAACCCATCTGGGTGGCTCCACTGTTAATATTAACAAACCACAAATACAGTTGCATGCAAAATTAAGATACAATTGATCTCTGCAAATTGCAGATTGTCACACATCTACTAGCTGTACATTAACTTTAAATCTTTGGAACCTGTGGATCATTCTTCATTATCACTACTGTACTAATTTTAAGTAACATGATTATTTCATCTAGATCCATGTAAAACATCTTTAGAGGATCTTAGTTGCTGCTTGTCTACTACTTATATATACAGTACCTTACAATAGTTTTGCAGACCTGAAAGATCTGCTTGTCTACTTTCTCATATGACTATATGTACAGTAGGGTGCATCAAACGCCCTTAGGTTCTTGGATTTTAATGTCTATTCTCTCAAATGTTACACTTGTTGCTAGAAGTGTGTATGCCAAACATTAATTAAATCGGAGGTGGTCCTGGGTGGCCACCGGTCACTTTTATATTTTCGCGGCAATTTTCGGGGGCCGCGCTATGTAAAAATATCTATTTTTTTTATTTACCAACCAGTTGACTACTTACATTGTTTCTTTTAATATAGAGTTGCTAAGGGGTGATTTACATAACATTTGAGAGAATAGACATTAAAATCCAAGAACCTAAGGGCGTTTGATGCACCCTAAAGGGGTGATTTACATAAAACATGTACCATAAACGAAACTTCACTTATAGTCTAATAATATCCTTTATTGTCTTTCAGAAACAATGGAAGCTGTAACAATGGAAGCTAAGATGACCAGATTAGCAAGTGCCATTTTTGGTCTTGGCAATGCTCTTACAGAAGGAGATGGTACATTGACAGGAGTCCGCCTCCCAACTTGCCGGCAGGTTCTTCGATGCGTGATGTGGCACATCCAGAAAGAAATATGTGAAGGCAAACAAACACAGCCACTCAAATGGAAATCTGCCAGCATAGTCCTTATCCAGCTGAAAACATTCTACACTAAAGCAAATATTCCTATGCTTTCAGACCATCAATGCTGCAAACTAATACTTGACCTTCTTAATGACAATAACAAATTGCGTCAAATACCTGTTTCTCGCAGAGAATCTCCAAACACTTTGGCTAAGTTGCAATCCATGAATGAACATCTTGATAAGACCTTTGGTGTATGGACAAAAGATGCAATGACAAACATTAAGAATGAGGAAGATAGAGCATTTTTAGAGTCAATGAAATCTGACAGAGTAGCCTCATTTGGTAGTGTTGACAAGAAGAAAGCTGATAAAGATCGTAGAAAAGAAAAATGCATCTTAGCGGAAGCTTCAAGACGAGAACATCATGAATCATCCAGTGTACAAGAGATGAAAAGTTCTGTATGCTCTGATGATAGTGCCTCTGCAGATAGCTTGGAAGAAACTGAAGAAGAGGCGATTCCAGAGCTTCAAAGGAAGCGTAGTCACCACAGATCAACATATGCAGGTACGTCTGCCTTTATTCCTCATGATATTCTGAAAAGGCCTTCAGTCGTGTCTGTTGCTACTCGACTAAACATAACTCCTGTTCAACAGGCTGTGCTCACCGAAGCTGTAATTCAAGAGGCAGGAGGTGATCCACGTCGTGTGGCCAAGTCGTATTCAACTGCTGATAAGGCTCGACGATCAATAACAAGTGCTATCGCCAAAGATATTCGAGAAAATTGGATCGCCCCAACAGCTGCAACACTTCACTGGGATGGCAAGCAGATGCATACGCTCACAAACAAGAATGGCAAGGAAGAAAGATTGCCAGTGTTGGTTGGGAATGCCACTGATGTAAAGCTACTGGGAGTGGCTAGATATCCTCGTGGAAGTGATATGTCATCAGGTGACATCATTGCCGAGCACACTTACACGTTTCTACATTCATGGAAGTGCAAACAGTCAGTTGTCAATTTATGTTTTGACACAACAGCATCAAACACTGGACACGTTACAGCTGCCTGTGTTACCATTCAATCAAAACTGGACCGTGCTCTTCTGTGGTGTGCATGTCGCCATCATGTTGGAGAGGTAATCCTGGATCATGTGTTTGACACTCTCAAAATTGAGACATCAAAGTCTCCAGAAGCATCTTTGTTCCAAAGATTCCAGAAGAATTGGGAACGCATATCGCATGCAAAGGATGAAAGTTTAACCAAAATTGACATTTCAATGTACAATGACGATGCACAACAACTGCTTTTATCCTGCAAAAACAAGGTTTTAAGCACAATCCGCACAAGCGCTTCATACTGTAGGGAAGACTACAAGGAAATGGCACAACTCTGCCAGGTAGTCCTCGATGATGATGTCACAAAACAAGGAACACTCCACAGACCTGGGGCCATGCATAAAGCAAGGTGGATGTCAAAGATTCTTTATTCCATCAAAATATGCCTACTTGAAGAGCAAATTTCTGTACTACCTCGAGGAACTGTAACAACACAACATCAACAGGAAAAACTGAAGGAGTTTGTTGTTTTTGTTGTTTATATTTATTGTGATTGGTGGCTCATATGTCAGTCTGCTTCAAATGCCCCATGGTTTGATTTGTGCTTATACAAGACTCTGCTCAACTATAAAGCTGTCAACTCAATCATTTCAGTCAACGCTGTGAAAGCCTTTGATAGACATTTGTGGTATTTAACCCCAGAACTGGTTGTTTTGGCACTGTTCAGCAATGCAGTACCTCAAAAGGAGCGTCGTGCCCTTGCAGATGTGTTACTGGCCATACAACCAGATGAAATGCCAAGCACTCCAAAACACCGCTACGGTTCTGGATATGGCAAACCGTCATTTCCAAAAATTACAGAAGCGACAACCCTGGCTGATCTTGTGAACGAGGACTCGTGGTTTACAGTGAACCTTCTTCACCTGGATATGACCTTCCTAACAGAGGATGTTGACAATTGGCAGAACAATGACCACTTCAAGGCAGCCAAGTCCATTGTGGATGGGTTAAATGTTGTGAATGACCCTGCGGAGAGAGCAGTAAAGCTCACAACTGATTTTGTCTCAGCTGCAAGAGGAGAAGACCACTTCCAAAATCTTCAAGTGGTTGAATGTGACCGCAAAGCGAGGCCAAATTTGCGGAAACGAGCAAAGTTGGAGTAGTGACATTGGCATTGTGTTTTATACATTTTCAACTTTCAATCAATGTAAGTATAGTAATACCGAATATTTGTATATTAGTATTATAAGTAATACCGAATATTTGCCGAATATTCGGTGCATCAATACTAAATATATAAAAGTGGCCGGTGGCCACCCAGGACCATCTCCGATTTGATTTATTTTTTGCATACATACTTCTACCAACAAGTGTAACATTTGAGGGAATAGACATTAAAATCCAACAACTTTTTGAAAATCATGGGGCGTTTAATGCACCCTAATGTACAGGAAGTTCCCGCCTTTATGAATTAATTCATTCCCAGCAATCATTCGTAAAGTGGGAAGTTATTTCCCATAGACATAGTTATAAACAGGGGTTATGTTCCTGACAATGAAATTTGACATAAGAAATATATGATAATGTTAAATAAAGGGCAACAAAACAATAGTTTATGCATAAACTGATTTATTTATTAAAAGAAATAACATACCATTTAAAATCAAGCAGATACCTACTAATACTAAAGAAATTATTTACAAATATTAAAGAATTTCTTCTTCATCATCATCAACGATCAAATGTACACTCCTCGTTGGTTACAATGTCATATTTTGTTTCTAATGTTATTGCTTTCAGTTTCTTTTTATCATTAATATCAGGGTCATTCCAGCTCAATTGGTACAGGGGTGGTCGGGTGACCATCTCCGATTTTCTTCAAATTTTCAGGGTTGATTCATACACCAGGGATGGGGTCAAATACGTATACATATTTGTATTTGTATTTACAAATACACAAAAATGGATATTTGCATTTGTATTTGAGAATTTAAAAAGCTGCATATTTGTATTTGAATTTGTATTTGAGCCTTTTACTTGCCGTATTTGCTTCAAATACAGTCAAATACACTAATGTAATTTAAGTTAAATGTTTTAAATCCATTGTACAGACTACAGACTATATAACTACAAATTGATATGAACAGTAAAAATCAAACATTGAGAAATATGAATTTATTTTCTTTAATTATGCAAAAGTGCAGAAATATCAAGAAGTGTGAAATAATTTTCTCTAATAAAACTAATAAACAAGAGGAATTTGTTACTTTTCTTGCCTTGGTGTGAAAATGAAGTCTACTTTGATAAGAGCCAAAGTATTGCAATGTTAAGTTTTATACAATAAGTACTATACCAGTATTGTCTTACTTGAGGGGTAGCCAAAGTCAAGTAAATATTATCAGTTTATATTTAGGATGAAATTGGTACGAAATTTGCAAATACAGTAAAAATTGTATTTGCATTTTATTTGTATTTGAAGCTTCATATTTGTATTTATATTTGTAGATTTATAAATTCGAATATTTGTATCTGTATTTGAATTTGGCCGTAAAAAAAATAGTGTACAGTATTTGTATCTATATTTGGGCAATTGTATTTGACCCCATCCCTGTCATACACCATTCAATAGCTTAAATCTAAAATTTTAGCTTCCTCAGTCAAAAACTTTTAATTTTATGGTCGCTTAAATGGCCCCCACCTTCGACAAAAAATGCCCATGTTGGGCTTGATTGGCCAACGCCTTCATTTTGAGAGGCCTTGAAAAGTGTCTTCTAATAGGAGTAGAAGCTTCACATTTGTCATGCCAATACAACTTCTGGTGGGCTTTTCAATTTTGCAAGCTAAAAGGCTGTGGAACAAATAGTTTCTGAGTTACAAGTGCTTAAACATGGCTCCATTTTGAAGCTTGCATCAATTCCTCCCACTCTTACGACTGTACCATTTTCAAAAGTTTTAGTTCTACATCAATCACAGCTGTTGTAATACTCCTAATAGTCTCTATGGGTTGTAAATTTATGAGTGAAATAAAAAATAAAACCAAAAGGATTTATTTTTATTTTTAAAAATTTCCAAAAGTTGATATTTTCACAAAATTTGCAAAATTAACATCAACTTTGGGGCTTAATATAAAGGTGTCTGAAATTAGTCGGAGTTGATACTTCTAGTAAAGAAAGATACATATGTGTACAAAAACATATATTAAGGAATAGATCTCAACTCAACTCAACTCCTTCATATAGTTTTGGCTATTCAAAGAAAAGTACTTTTTGTGAAAAATTCTGAATTTTTTTCAAAATTTTGAAGTGTTTAAATTTCTTTTTACAATATTGAATTGTAATTTTACTTCCATTTTATTACTTGGTAAGTTAATTCACAAATGTTAAATTATCTAAATAAGTTTTACTCATAAAAAAGACATAATATATACCTAGATTATTACTACATTTGCAGTTAACACAACAGATGGACCAGCTTGTAGGCTCAATACTTGGATCTACCTAAGTAAATCATGTAGAACCATATTCTACTGCTCTTTAAGCACTTCCTAGTAATTTAAATTATGCAGTTAGTACAGATAAACTAGCAGTAACCACCATTTTCAGTACAAAACCTTAAATTTAAGTAGCTTTGTTGTATTACTTCCCTTAATACAAGTGTATAGTACTTAGCTATATACAATAATGAATTCCTAAGTTTTTAAGCATGTGAATTATTGGCTAAGTTCATATTCTTTTTTTAATATGTGTTGTTTTATGTAAATTCATATGTAAACTTATATATAGCTAATAACTCTTATGTTTAGACACTGACTCAGGAATTTATTATTGTACTCAGGCTTTAAGTCTGATTGTCTTCAACACTCCATGGCCTCACAGCCATAAATTGGCAATTTATTATTCAGCTTGATACAGGTCTGTAGTTACTTAGGCTTTTTTTAAAATACTCCTCAATTTTAGATAAACAATCATTTGATAACTTGTACTGTCTCCCCATTTTCCCAGCAACTGTAGGTGGTTCAATTGAACACAAAACATGTTGGAATGGAATCCAGCAAACGTCCTCTTGTTCAGGCCATTTAAAAGGATTCTTTTTCATGAAATTTACTAATAGATCCTTCTCAGTATATCACACTTCAACTATGTTTCCAACAAACCAGTCACCTTCATAGAAACAGGCCACATATGTACCAGGTTTATATTGGTAAGCCACATTTTCTTGTGTAGCATTGAGGAAGGAAAGTTGTACGTTAAAGAAATTTTCATCACTAGAAATTTTGTACAGTTTAATGCCTGTTGATGAAGGTCTAAAGCAGTGATATGAACGGGTTCCTAGGATTGTCTTAATTAAGGAATACCTTTTTCCTAACTCAAATAAATTAGCATTTTCCTCAATTTTAGCTGAATCAATGTACAGAAATTGTATACCATTAATATTAGATTTGCACCAATCGAACATATCTTTTAGATTGGTGATGTGACCTTTACTTGTTGCTTGTAGACTTGCCCGGGCAACTAACCTTTTGACGGTGCCACCAACACCATCACAGGGGCTCTTTCCGTGAGAGGTGGCAAAAAAGTTCCATTCACATGTTAGTTGGAAATCTTTTTCATGTAACACTGAATTAATGTTTTTATAGTTTTTATATTGACTTGCTGCGCCATCGCTAAAGTAACATATGTTTTAGTTTAGGATTCTGACTTTTAAGTAATTTCAAGGCTTCACATAAAAAAAAATGAACTGCAGTTGTGTTGTGTGTAAGTGAATCTGATATTACACAAAAATTTGTAACTTTTAGTTCACCATCAACTTTTTGATAGCAGACTACCGGATGCAAGGTAGCCTGGGTATTGTCCCAGTGATGCCCTTGTACGGCATCCTGAATTATAAAACTATAGTTTTCAGAGAAGTCAACAAGCACTAATGCTGTAGAATCATTGAGGTTTTCTTTACAGTCGGACAAATATTTTGATTGGGCTTTTGCTATGAAATGGTGTACTTTCAACTTTTTGCACTTTCACATATGTTTTCTACTACATTCGAAACACTTTTTGTCATTGTGACCAGTTGGGTATGGTCTGTATGAAGCCACTGCTTAAAGGAAACCTCATCATCCGTGTCATAATCATTGTTTTCAAAAATGGTAAGAAGCCAATCCCATAATTCATTTAAACCAGGACATGTTTTGCAGTTATTAATCATGCAGTTTCTGGTTTCAGTGTTGCAGACTATTTTCCCTAGTAACTCTCTTAATTCTACTTTGATGGGGAGTGATTCACATAAAAGTTTAAAGTTCTGGTGTATTTCACAAATGCATACATTGTGTGATCCTTTACTCCCCACACCCATACACCATTTTGGTCTCAGTTCAAAAAACTTTGATTTGGAGATTGTCATTTGGATATTTATTTTTGTAAAGTGTATATAATTCTCTGACATTTGTCAACAACAGTATTTTCTGCTTGTGAACCTTCCCTTGTGGTGTTTTTATTGATTTGTAGTCTTTTTTACCAGGGCATTCTCTAGTATATTCATTGTTTTGGAAAAATTCTATCACTCTTTCCTTTATTTCATCACTTATACCCTTGCTACTCTTTTTATTTCTCATTATAGGAAGCAGGGTTGTGGAGTCGGTCCAAAATTTTCCGACTCCGACTCCACACATTGTAAAAATTCGACTCTGACTCCGCCCTGAAACGTGCGACTCCACAACCCTGATAGGAAGGATACCTTCTTTTCTCTTTAAGGCCCTCACAGCATTAACCATTCTGGCTGACACTTCAAATTCTTTCATAATTCTTTCTCTGGACCAGGTTTTACCAATTGGAAAGAGTGTTAGAATTTGTATCTTTTCTTGTCTGGTACTAGTTTTACACTTTTCTTTCAGTTCCTCTATCATATGCTAATAACACTTTTCTTTCTCACTCTCTATAGGTTTCTCCGCTTCCTCATCCAAAATGCTAGGCTTCATATGAAGTACTTTTGACAGCTTTGATTTTGTTGATGTTTCAATTTGCTTTAGTTTCCTTTTTGCGTAAAACTTTCGATCTCTTGCTCTTACATACTTAATGGGTGAGCATTCTAGTGAATCTAACGTTTCATCAAATGTCTCCTTAACTATTTCTTCTGGAACATATTCATCACTACCCGAGTCTTTTTCCATCTTCAATCGTCTTGGCTCTAGAGAAGCATGTTGAGCAAAGTTTCTGTCCTGGTATCAGATTCAGTCTAGTTGCTATGTCTTTGTCAATAATTTGTAGTGATTCTGCAAATAAAGTAGGGTAATGTAAACTCTACACACATTGGAAAATAATTTTAAAACCAACATTTGGTTATAGGCTATTCGTATAAAATATTCAAAACATACGCATTCAGTAGCACAGTATATAGCCTACCCTATTAAAATTAAATAGCTAATTTAGGTTACAATTTAAACTTCTTTATGAAATATAAATACAATAAACTTCCCAAATAACGGCACCCTCGGGGATTTGAGGGTGCCATTATTGCGAATTTTCAAATAGAGTAGTAAAACTCTGGAATAGCTTAGATGAAAGAAGTTGTGAGTTCCCATACTTTGGAGACTTTTAAGAATAAACTACTATCTGGTAATGACATTTTGCTGGAACTGGTAATGGTGTGAAGAGGTTTGTAAACCCCTCCCACATATACATCTACAGTATAGTTTATTTTTTATTTGGGTAAATCTCATCACCCACACAGTGATGGGATGTAGGGAGGTATGGTAGCATCTTGGGTGAGGATATATTCTGTCTTTATACCTTCCATTTAAAGAGATTTCTCCCCATAGCACTGTGATGTATGAAAGACTCAGTATGGTCACTTGCCTCATAGACACCTTTATTTAAATGGGAGACCCTGAATGGGTATACATTTAAATACTCTATACAGTCTTTACAGTCCCACCTACTCCTTTTCTCTTAATTGTAGAGCTTGTATTATTCAGGTTACATGTACATAGCTATATAAATATAGTCATATGAGAAAGTAGACAACCAGATCCTTCAGGTCTGCAAAACTATTTATGAAAATACAAGAAATAACAGAAAACACAAGAAAAAACAACTGCCTAGATTTGGTATTCACAAACAACAGTAATCCAATTCATAATGTAGAAATATCCCCAACTATGATATCGGACCACAACATCATTGAAATAACAACTAATATAAAGGCAACAGGAAAGGAAAGAACACGGACAACAGAAAGAAGCAAATTCAAAATTTTTAATTTTCACTCCAAAGCTATAAACTGGGAAGATGTGACAGCCAGCATAGAAGTAATAGATTGGAAAACCATTTCCAAGGCCAAGACAATGGAGGAGATGCTAATGACGTTAGAAATTGTGGAAAGAGAAAAAGAGTGACTGCAAAATTAAGTAATTGCAAAGATAACATCAGAAAAATATAAAATGATAAACTGCAAAGTATCAACATCATCATACAGGAACTAATCGAGAAGCATACAGAAAAAGACAATGACGATGCTATAGAAGCAATAAAGGCTAACTCAAAGTACTTCTATAATTTTGCAAAAAGAAAGTTGAAAAACCATGCGACTATTGGACCTTTAAAAAATGAGAACAGTGCTTTATCTGATGTTCTAACAGAAGTATCTGAAATATTAAGAGCTCAGTATGAATCATCTTTCAGTATCCCAAAAACTGACGAATTGATATGCGATAGAAACGCATTCTTTGAAGAAGAACCACAAGGGGAAAGTATAACAGATTTGAACTTCACGACGGATGATATTACACAAGCCATAGGGAAACTAAAAACACACTCAGTGGCAGGACCGGATAAATGGAATGCCACACTGACCAAAAACTTCAAGAATGCAATCACTGAGCCCCTATACTGGATATGGAGACGATCACTAGACACGGGAGAAATACTGGGCATCCTGAAGAGCACAAACATAGTCCCAATATATAAAGGAGATCGATCTGAGGCCAAAAACTATAGGCCAGTATCACTTACATCCCATCTCACTAAAATATTTGAATGAATAGTTAGACAGAAAATCTATGACTTTTTGGAAACTCAAAAATTAAATGATAACCAACACAGGTTTTAGTCAGGCAGATCATGCCCATCACAACTAATGGAACGCTACAATGACAACATTGATTCACTTGAAAGTAATGAACACTATGATGTACTATACACAGACTTTGCTAAAGCATTTGACAAGTGTGACCATGGCATGACTCCAGATTTGAAAAAATTTACTGGAGCACAGCTCTGAATTTACTTTTTTTCCCCTTACACCACTAGATAGGTTAATGATAGTAAACTCTTGAATTGACGACATACCAATTACAAATTGTTGTAGCTAAACATAATAATACAATAATGTACAGTTTATAACACCTAAACATTTTATCATCAGAAGTATCATCAATATCTTCTTGATTATCATCATCTTCATCCTCAACAGCTATATCTACATCAGGCATATTAGTGTCACTATTTGCAATGTTTTCCATTATATCACTTGGTACTGAAAATGAATCATCAGCATGCCCTAGATCCTTCTTTTCCACCAATTTGAATGTAGATTTGATCAAATCATTGTTCAGGATTTCTTGTATTGATTTACACTTGCTTAAATGGGCTATGGAAATGTCAAATTTGTTGCTTTTTGCTTTATTAGATTTGGATGCAACACTTGAACTTGAAGGTATATTTTGACTCTTCTCTTTATTAACCACAACAGCTTGGTGAGTTTCTTTTGTTAGGCGCAAAATTGCATTCAATGTCTTCTGGATTTGGGAATTTTCAAATTCCTCTAAAGCAGTTTTGTTAGTCTGATGCGCAGATTCCTCACTTACCTTTTGTTTCTTAGGTGGAGGAGAAGCACTTTCTTCAGTCTGTGAAACATCTAGTGAAAAAGTTTCATTTTCTAGATTAGCAGTTGAAGAAGTTGGTTCATTTTTCTGAGGTCTAGCGCTAGCACATTTTGTGAACAAACTAAATGACTGCTTTGCCGTATCTCTTTGCTGCACTTCATCCTGGTATTTCTTTACTGCAATATCTAAGCTGTGGGCCCAAACTCTGGGACCTCTTGTATTGTAACAAATATTTTTTTTGGAATTAAAATGTTCCTCCCAGTTTTGCTTCTTTGAATATTTGTTCTTGCATTGACCACAAAAGTAACCCCTTTTAACACCCTCACTTTTCTCTCCAACTTCATCAATATTAGGATCCATTATTGATTATTGACTACCTGAAAAAATACAAAATAAGTAAAAGTTAGTAAATATAGTATGGTAAAAGTGAGTAAAAGTAAGTAAATATAGTACAATGAAAGTAAGTAAAAGTAAGTGCTTTAAACTAAGGAAGAGTAAGTAAAAGTAGGTAAGTTAAAGTAAGTAAAAGTAAGTTTAAACTTAACTAAACTTTTCAATTCTAGAGTCATGGTGGATTACTTAAAACCGCACAAGTAATTATCTGGCCAATTTATCAAACCTGGCCGAGATCAATGGAACATAGTCCAATCCTGATAATTTTATATTAAAAAAATATATGTTTTAATAAAATTTTAATTATCAAAACAATGAAGCTTAACAAAAAATAAAAATAATTGTTAAATATGGAATTACCAACTAAACTTAAAATAACTAAACTTGTAATTTAAAAAAATTGGTTTGTACAAGAATGTATACGCAAAAAAATTGCATAACGTCTAGCGGATGAACAAAACCCAAACCCAAATTTACTTTTTCTCATGGTCAAATTTACTGGAGCAATGCTCCCAAGATCCCAGGAATATGGAGTCATGTGCAGGGGTCTAGCAATATTTTACTCTTTTTAAAAAATTTAATACCTAGACCTTTTTATAAAAAGCTCTGATTATATTAATAGAACTGTAATCATTAAGGATGGACAGATGTTTTATTTATTCTTGTCATCAGTATTGTGTTGATTCAACATGAAAAGTGTTGCTGGACTGGTTTAGGGGTGGGCCCTGGAGGGCTTTCCATTTTTTTTGTATATAAAATGTTATTTGTAATGTATCATCATCATATTATGGCAGATTTTCCTACAGGTGTTAATTTTCTAATGTCTTGGCCTATATCTGGCCGGATATGACCCATATCCTGCCGGATACTAGATACCAGATATTTCATAATATCCGGCTAGGTTATCATATCCAGTGCACCCCTAGGCAACTGAATGCCCAGTTAGGTCAATTGTACACCCTTGATGATTGGTTTGGTTGAGTTATGATATTTTCATTTAAAGCTAACAAAAATATCGTGACAACCTAACCAATCATCAAGGGCATACAGTTGACCTAACCAGGCATTCAACACCCAGATTAGCAGCTGATATGGAAGCTTCTAACAGTGTCTGTATCCTACATCATGGGACACATCAACACAAAGAGGCGATGTCAAACTGAAACATCAACATGCTGGTGGCCAAACTTCCTCAAATCTCTGTGCAGCAAGCTGTCTACAGTTGGCTGGACTGGCAGTCGCACCCTGTTGCGTGGCATAGTCAGAGTGCCAATTGGCTCCCCAGGCCAGACCTATACCAGCGTGCTATTTTTTTAATAATTTACAAGGGAGCAATTGCATGCTCCCCATACTACTCTTACTCTCCAGCGACATTAAGACTAATCCAGGCCCGACTCCAACTTACACAAAGACAGATATAATAGGACCATGAGACACATACAGAAGCATAATATTAACATATTACAGTACAACATAGATGGCCTCACAGACAAAATCATGCAGCTTAGGGAATTCATACACAAACAAAACATTCACATAGCACTTATACAAGAAACAAAACTAAAATGCACACACAAAACACCCACCATCCTTGACTTCACGGTGATCCATCAAGATCATACTGTGGGTCATGGGGGTGGACTCATCACTTACATATGTAAAAGCATTAGCTACACTGATGCCACCCAAAACATTACAAACACAATCCAAGCAGATAACACGGTAGAAATACAGGCAGTTAACATTAAAACATGCGCAAAACAACACCACACTCATCAACATTTACATCCCACCAGATAGTTCACCTCAGGTGCCAGCCAATTACAATCCAGTTACATAATCTGACCTCTCTAACTAATGTCATCTTAGGAGACTTCAATACTGGGTCATTCCATAGTGTCACACGTAACATTTCGGAGCAACTTAGTTACATTTCTCATCATATTTCTGTTAGTTATAGAGCAATTGAGGGATGGTCAATGAACACAATGGTGTGTGTTTCAGCTAAATCAGGCAAATACATTGTTTACAGCAAATGTCCAAAGTTATGGTGGTGTTCGTAACTGAAATGTAGCTGGCACTTACACTTGTACTTACATTTGTCTGAATTCCTGTGAATTGTGGACATCTACGGGAAAAATGTATTATTCGTCATCGAAAGACAATAAAATTTGCTACAAATTGAGACCTAGCAATTAGCTCTACAATTTTAGGTTCCTCCCCCCCCAAAGGGGGGAAATGTGTAGGGTCGCTCGTAACAAAAAAAGGTGTCACTCATAACCGTGTGATTCTGTGGACCCAGAATACAATATTGTCATATTAAATGCACTCATACATAAATAATGAATAGCACAGTGGACACAATACACAAATATTATTGAAATATATATATATATACAGTTGACCCTCGACTTTCGTCATCATCATCTTACGTAATTTTGAGTTACAAGAAGCCCCCCCCCATTGACTAATTGATTCATCTTACGTAATTATTTCATGTTGTGTAATCGCAAACGCAGCGCGTGACCACTCACTGGCAGGATGCCGGGTAGTTCACGTAATTTCATTGTTATTTTTACTGTGCATTATATAAAGTGATACTGTATGAAGTGATCAATAATTTGGCAAATTAATAAATGTGAAATTATTAAGGATTATTGAATAATCTAAGATAAAAAAGTGCCTGTGTGAAGTTGAAACATTGACAAAATAACACACTATAATTTTTTTCTGCAATTTAATAAATTGTGCAAAGGATTACAGATTGCTTCTCTTAATAATTATTACCATTATAATTGTTTATATACAGTTTTTATCAAAAAATGTAATTATTTTCAATACTTTTTTGGGGTCCTGGAATGGATTACCCGATTTACATGTATTTTGGGGTTTGACTTAAGTCATTTTCGAGTTAAGTAACTCATCTCAGAATGGATTAATTACGTAAGTCGAGGGTCGACTGTGTGTGTGTGTGTGTGTGTGTGTATATATATATATTTTTTTTTTGTATTGGGGCGTTTACCGCCACTTCCCGCTATATGGTAGCGGATATCATGGCGAGGCAGAATACGAGAAAGAGAAACGGAGATGGAGAAAAGGCACTAGAAAAGGGAGAACAGCGGACTACAGGTGAGAAGTCACCTAAAGCTCAGATAGGATGCGAGATTGGGAGGAAGAGGAAAAGACGGTCAAGCGAGAAGAGAGGGCTCTCAGCGAGCATAAGGCGTAAATGTTCGGGGAGGGGGAAATCAGAAAGGAACGGGAAGGCGCGACAACGTACTGACGACAGGGTGGGGCATTCCACGAGGATGTGAGAGACGGTGAGGGGCGACTGGCAGGAGGAGCAACGAGGAGCCTCCTGCCGGAACATAAGATAGCCGTGCGTGAGGCGCGTATGGCCGATGCGAAGCCGCGCAAGGACGACCTCTTTGTGTCTGGAGCGGTGGAAAGAGGACAACCAATATGACAGACGGGGGCGGATGGACCAGAGTTTATTTCCGGTGGCATCGTCCCAGGACTGTTGCCACATGCGGTCGTAAAAGGAACGAAAGACCTGCACATAGTCTGAGAAGGGGAGCGGGCGGGGGAGGGGAGGCAGCGAGGCGGCGGACCGGGCTATGCGGTCCGCCGCCTCATTACCGGAAACACCAACATGGGCAGGAACCCAGCAGGTGACCCGGATCCGGTGAACGGTGTGCAGGACATGGTACTCCTGTTGAATAAGGCGTACGAGGGGTTCCGGGGAATCATAGCGCTCGAGCGCCTGAAGGGCACTCAGCGAGTCCGAAAAAATGGTACAGGAGGACCGCGAACAACCCGATACCAGACGGAGGGCTTCCAGAAGGGCAAAGAGCTCCGCGGAAAAGATGGAGGCCTGAACCGGCAGGGGGATACCCCGGGAGGTAGGTGACAATGACGGAGAGAAGACGGCGGCCGCGACACCTGCAGGGGAGCTCGAGCCGTCGGTGTAGACGGGAACGTCGTCCGAATGGACGGGAAGATGGGCCAGAAAAGAAGACCAGAGGATGGCAGGAAGAGACTCCTTACGCAGGCCACGGAGCGCCTGGCAACGGCAGATAGGGGTGGTCCGCCAGGGGGGCGACAGATCGAAGGAGAACGGCAGAATAGAGGGTGGGGGGATCCCGAGGGACAAGAAAATCTCGGCCAGAGAGGCAGCGAAATGCCACGTGTCAGGCCGGGGTAGCGCCTGGGAGATCGCGGAGAAGAGTAGGGACATCGGAAGGCGGCAGATGCGAAGGTAACACTTCGCCATGAGAAGGCCCCGGCGAAGGGGCAGGGGGGGGTGTCCACAGTCCACCTGAAGACTAGCGACAGGGGACGAGCGGAAGGCACCCGACGCCAGGCGAAGGCCACAGTGGAGAAGAGGATCCAGCATACGGAGTGCCGGAGAGGAGGTGGAGCTGTAGACCACACAGCCGTAGTCGACACGGGATTGCACCAGGGAGGTGTACAGGCGCAGCAGAGTACGCCTGTCCGCCCCCCAGGTTGTGTGGGACAGATGACCCAAAAGGGAGAGGGTGCGGCGAGATGTTTGCCGCAACTGCCTAAGGTGTGGAACCCAACCGAAAAATCCGTCGAGGGTCATACCCAGGAATCTAACGGATGGGACGAGGGGAAGAGGAGTGCCGGCAATGGTAAGGGCGAAGGTATGCGACAGACGGAGGCGCCGAGGACGGAAAAGCATACTGGAAGACTTAGAGGGTGAGAAAGCATAGCCAACCGAGGACGCCCAGCGAACCACCGCGTTGATGGCTAGCTGGAGCCGACGTTCAGCCAAAGACGGGAGGCGGCCAGAGCAATAGATAGCCAGGTCATCGGCATAGAGGGAGCTACGAACGGATGTAGGCAGGACCATAGCGACTGTGTTCATCACGAGTGAGAAACACAAGACGCTAAGGACACTACCCTGAGGGACACCCTCCTCCAACGGAAAGCGGTCAGAGAGGGCAGAACCGATGCAGACACGGAAAGAACGGGCGGACAAGAAGTTATAAATAAAGGAAGGGAGAAAGCCTACAAAACCCAGGGAGCGTAAGCAGTCGAAGACCGCGCTCCGCCGGGTAGTATCGTAGGCCTTCTGGAGGTCGAAAAAGACGGCGAGTACAAATTGACACCGGGAGAAAGCCTCCTGCACGTCATGGCTAAGGAGAAGGAGGGGGTCGGTGGTAGACCGGAAGCGCCGGAAACCAGCCTGGGTAGCAGGGTACTGGTCACTCGCCTCCAAGGTAAAGGACAGCCGTGAGGCGACCATCGCCTCCATCACCTTGCAGGCACAGCATGTTAGGGAAATGGGGCGATAGTTCGACGGGAGTGAGGGGTCTTTATCGGGCTTTGGGATGGGGACGACGATGGACTCACGCCATCGGTCCGGAAATGAACCCTCCAACCAAATCCGGTTATAGAGGTCCAGTAGAAAGCTGAGAGCAGAGGGGTGGAGGTGCCATAACAAGTCATAGGGGATATTATCGGGGCCGGGGGCGGAGGAGCGTCGGGGGCGGAGGGCCTCCCGAAGCTCTGTCATGTGGAAGAGGTGATTATAGGGGTCATCCCTATGAGGTGGAAATTCCGGTGGGTCGCGGCGGGAGTGGGGGGAATCGGAACTGGAGATGGCTGCGAAGTGCGCCGCGAGTGCGTTTGCGACGGCCTCCGGATCGGACACGAACCCGTCGACCCCGACCCGAAGCACCGGGGGTCGAGGGGGGACACGGGTCCCCTCAAAGCTACGCACCTTGCGCCAAACAGTCGAGGGGGCGGTCGAGGAGGAGATCCCGGACACGTAACTCCGCCAGGAGGTATGCCGGGCTAGTTTCAAGACCCAACGGGCCACTGCCTTCAGGCGCTGAAACGCCATCTTATGCTCCGGCTGGCGGGTCCGGTAGAAGCGACGGCCAGCACGGCGCCGCTCCTGAACGGCACGGGAGCACTCTGGGGTCCACCATGGGACGCTGCGCGGCCTGGGGGAGCCTGAGGTATGGGAGATGCAACTGGTGGCAGCCGAGAGGATCTTGCTTTCGAGAAAGGCAAGGGCCTCACTAACGGAGGGAAAGGCAGGAATGGACGGCGAGATCGCCGTGCACCTCATGTATGAGGCCCATTTCGCTCAGGCGAACAGCCAGCGCGGGCAGACAGAGGTGGGGGGGAGGAGACGGGTTGGGGTAAGACACACAGGGAAATGGTCACTGCCGGAAGAATCCGGCAGGACCTCCCAGGTGCATGACTCCAGATTCCTGGGATCTTGGGAGCATTGCTCCAGTAAATTTGACCATGAGAAAAAGTAAATTTGGGTTTGGGTTTTGTTCATCTGCTAGACGTTATGCAATTTTTTTGCGTATACATTCTTGTACAAACCAATTTTTTTAAATTACAAATTTAGTTATTTTAAGTTTAGTTGGTAATTCCATATTTAACAATTATTTTTATTTTTTGTTAAGCTTCAATGTTTTGATAATTAAAATTTTATTAAAAAGTATATTTTTTTAATATAAAATTATCAGGATTGGACTATGTTCCATTGATCTCGGCCAGGTTTGATAAATTGGCCAGATAATTACTTGTGCGGTTTTAAGTAATCCACCATGACTAGAATTGAAAAGTTTAGTTAAGTTTAAACTTACCTACTTTTACTAAGTTTAAAGCACTTACTTTTACTTACTTTCATTGTACTATATTTACTTACTTTTACTCACTTTTACCATACTATATTTACTAACTTTTACTTATTTTGTATTTTTTCAGGTAGTCAATAATCAATAATGGATCCTAATATTGATGAAGTTGGAGAGAAAAGTGAGGGTGTTAAAAGGGGTTACTTTTGTGGTCAATGCAAGAACAAATATTCAAAGAAGCAAAACTGGGAGGAACATTTTAATTCAAAAAAAAATATTTGTTACAATACAAGAGGTCCCAGAGTTTGGGCCCACAGCTTAGATATTGCAGTAAAGAAATACCAGGATGAAGTGCAGCAAAGAGATACGGCAAAGCAGTCATTTAGTTTGTTCACAAAATGTGCTAGTGCTAACCTCAGAAAAATGAACCAACTTCATCAACTGCTAATCTAGAAAATGAAACTTTTTCACTAGATGTTTCACAGACTGAAGAAAGTGCTTCTCCTCCACCTAAGAAACAAAAGGTAAGTGAGGAATCTGCGCATCAGACTAACAAAACTGCTTTAGAGGAATTTGAAAATTCCCAAATCCAGAAGACATTGAATGCAATTTTGCGCCTAACAAAAGAAACTCACCAAGCTGTTGTGGTTAATAAAGAGAAGTCAAAATATGCCTTCAAGTTCAAGTGTTGCATCCAAATCTAATAAAGCAAAAAGCAACAAATTTGACATTTCCATAGCCCATTTAAGCAAGTGTAAATCAATACAAGAAATCCTGAACAATGATTTGATCAAATCTATATTCAAATTGGTGGAAAAGAAGGATCTAGGGCATGCTGATGATTCATTTTCAGTACCAAGTGATATAATGGAAAACATTGCAAATAGTGACACTAATATGCCTGATATAGATATAGCTGTTGAGGATGAAGATGATGATAATCAAGAAGATATTGATGATGCTTCTGATGATAAAATGTTTACATTATATTGCATAGCTTGCACAGACCCCAAAGCATGTGCTTCAGACAAACATTCTAACATAAAATGTTATTTCAATGTTAAAGATTTAACCTATGTATGCAAACAAGGAGAAAATCAAGAGAGATGGTTTAGAAATCTGAAAACCCACCTGAAGAGACATTTAATTAAACTTCAGCATCATCAAAGAGCTGCTGTTTATGAAGTGATGAAAACATCTTCTCGGAACACTACTAAACGCATAGAAGACTTATGTGGCAACATCTTATACTACATAATGAAAACAAACACTGCATGGGCTCTATATCCAGTACTTCTAGCTGTATTACATAGGTCAGGTTGTGAGGTTGGAAATTTGAATCATAGCACACATGCGTGCGAGACAATTTGTGAGCTATTAGATAATCAACTTAAAGAACAAACTGTAAAGTGGTTCTTAGAACAAACTTCAGTAACAATAACAGCTGACATTGGAACAATTTTGGGATTAAGCATGCTAGTTGTATTAGTTATGAGTGGAAGATAAGACTGTAAAACTTGCTGGGATAAATTTAGTACGCAGCAAATCAGGAGTTTATTTGGCCAATGAAATTTTGATGTGTTGAAGTCTCCTAATCACTTGAAACTATCTGAAGAAGCAATTAAATCCAAGGTATCTGGAATGTTTGGAGATTGGGCTTTTTGTAAGGACAACGAGCCATTTAAAAATGAAATGAAAAAGTTGTTTGGAGAAAATTTCAAATTTCAATGGGACTTAATGCATCTTGTGAACAGAGCCCACGTTGATGCATTGAAGAAAATTTGTAAACTAAGTGAGCTTTTAGACTTTATTCAGAATCACTCTTCAAATCTGAGATCAGGCCTTGACTATACCAATATGATTCTTGACAATATCATTGGTTTTAAGAGACCAAAACTCAAATCTGATACTCGCATGGTTAATTACGAATTTGATCAATTTGACAGATTTGTGGAAAATTGTGTGTTTTTTGATCATCCACAAGAGAAAGAAATTAGTGCCAAGTTCTATGTATTGATTTCCTATGTAACAAAGATTATGTTGCAAGTAGCTCAAAAAACCACAGTTAGTGCAGAATTTGTAGAAAATATATTTTATAAAGAAGGAGGGAAAACTGTTATGTTAAGAGTGATGGAAACAATTTCCAAATTAGCTAATGGAGGAAATGCAAATGATGTAGTTTCTGAATTTAAGCACGATACCACAGGGCAGCAAAAGGAACTAACAGCTGAGGATTACATCCTAAATGAAGTTTACAAATACATCAAGAAACGTTCTGATTACTACCAGGTTGCTGAAGTTGCTAGACCATCCAGAACCAGATCTGAAAGTAGTTTTACAAAAGACTCAGTGATAAATTGGCTGACAGAATATATAGAACAGCTGTGGAAAGGAATCACAGAGAGATTAAAGCATTTTGATAAAGATGGATCAACTGCCTGGAGTGAAGAGCACCAGCTGAAGGGACATTCTCCATTCTTGGTTACATTGTTGAACACAAAGGATCCATTAAGCCATCTCATTTGACTAAGCTGTGCAGAATTGTGAAGGAGGGTCCAGCTCCAGGCACTAGATCTGCTGTAATAATCACACAGAAAGCCATTGATCAGTGGCCAAGCATACATGGCGGTAAATTCACAACAAATGCCTACATGCAAGGTCTAACATCGTCCACTGTTGCTGCTGCAATGAATAAATAAACTTAAGGTGAGTTATAAACTGTACATTATTGTATTATTATGTTTAGCTAAAACAATTTGTAATTGGTATGTCGTCAATTCAAGAGTTTACTATCATTAACCTATCTAGTGGTGTAAGGGGAAAAAAAGTAAATTCAGAGCTGTGCTCCAGTAAATTTTTTCAAATCTGGAGTCATGCCCAGGTGAACTCCGTCACGATATCGAGGGAAACCAGGGAAAGATCAATACAGGTGAAACTGTCATGGGCCGAGTGGAGGCAGGTTGGGGAGCCATCGTTCAGAAAGGTGAACTCTAGCTCGTCCATAAGGGAGAGAAGGGTCCCAGAGAGAAAGGTGGAGCAAACGTCCCCCCAGGCCGGGTCCCGACTGTTGAAGTCTCCGAGAAGCAGGAAAGGGCGGGGAAGCTGCAGAATTAGGTCACGGAGAGAATCGGGTGGAGGGCGTACATTAGGGGGGAGGTAAAGAGAGCAGACCGTGAGCTGACGCCACAAAGAAAGGCGCACAGCCACAGCTTGCAAGACAGTACGGAGCGGGAGGGGGCGGAAAGGGACGGAGCGGTGCATGAAGACCGCGGAGCCCCCCCTACCCGCCCCATTGAGAGGCGGGGAAGGGAGCCCGCAGTAGCCGGACACTCGAGGGAGGGAACAGGAGCCCAGTATCGTCTCCTGAAGGCAGAAACACGCCGGACACCTGGAGGCCAGGAGAGAAGAGAGACTCTCGAGGCCTACCAGGAGCCCGCGGATGTTCCACTGCAGGAGCGAAGTATATGGAGGGGTAGGAAAGTCTGCGAAACGGATGGTTATGGGGTGGGTGGGCCTATCGGGCGGCCGGGGATTGGAAAGCCCCGGGGCCCAATGGGACGCCGAACGTGGGCGAAGGTCACCCCGACGGGGGGGGCAATGTGGAAACTGACGCCGGCAAATCCTCCTGAAGAGGAGTCACCCGGACGCCCGGGGGAGCGATGCAGAGAAGGGGATGTGAGGGGTATCCAGAAGGCCCCTCCCTTCACCGGAGGTGCAGGGGAGGCTGGACTACAAGGGGGAGTGGAAAAGGATACCTCACCCGGATGCATAGGCAGGTCAAGGAGAGAGGTGGGGTAGGTCACGCGCGGGGGCGTGCTCATCCCACCCACGCCGACCAGGCGGGCGAGTTCCCCCTCCAGTGGGTCCATCGACCGAACCGGTGAGGGATGTATCTCCACCCCCACCACGAGGGTCGTCGGGGACCCCAGGAGGGAGCGTCCATAACGGTTGCACAGTGGGGACGGTGAGGACACCGGGATGGTAGGGCGAAGGGGTCGTTTGTGTCTGGGAGAGGAAGGTGATGCGAGGCCTATGGCCTCGAACCTTTCGGGGTCACTATTGGTGCGGCCCGTTCCCCTCCATCGTGCGGCCCGCATGGGCGACGGCGGGTCACGGTCCGGAATGGGGGTGGCCGAAAGCGCCGGTGGAGAGGGCGTAGAAGGGGCAGGGGGGGTTGCCGACGAAGCATCGGCGTTCGCGGAGGGAGCACGTGGGGACGCGCTGGTAGTACAGGGAGCCGCGGCGGGAGTCCGCTGGGCGGCAGAGGATAGACAGGGAGTAGCGGACACGGTGAGTGGAGGCGCGTCGGGAACCGCCGGTGAGGACGGGATCTGGGCCGGCGGCGGCCGGAGAGCCTCGGCGTACGAGGTACCACGCCGGGCCTCGCGGCCACGCAACTGGTCCCGCGCCTCCCGAGCGCTGAGAAATTCTGATGAACAGAGGGCCCGAACCTCCCTCTCAAAGAGGAAGGATGGGCAAGAGCGGGATGAAGCAGGGTGCGGTCCATGACAGTTGGTGCAGGAAGGCGGAGCAGTACAGGGCAAGGGGTGGGGAGGGCCGCCGCAGCGGACACACAACGGGGCCGGCTGACGGCAGGAACTGCTCACGTTGTGGAGGGTGAACCCTTTCCCCTTTTAGTTCTCAGCCCTTTCCCCCTGGCCTTGATTATTATTATTTATATATTAAATTTCTTTGATTTTTGAATGAAATATTTGTTATAGAAAGGATTTTAATGGTTCTCTCTCTCTTTCCAACAAACAAATAATGAATAAGTATTTCTTAGTTAAAGTATTTTAACGAAAATAATAACTGTTATAGGAAATTAGAAAGATAGTAGTAAACTATTAAGTATTAAGATAATAAATAATAAACATTAAGTACTAAAGTATTAATATTAGCAAACAAATAAATAAAGAAATAGTTATAAGATATGTTAATGTTAATATTTTAATGAATGAAAAGACTAAACAATAAGTTATATAAAGAAATGTTAAACTTGTAAACAAGGAATGAGGAATAAAACAGTTTTATTAAATTAGTATGGGAAAAAGAGTGAGAGTTGGACAGTCGCTTGTAAAACCCTGTTAGTAAATGAATAATAAAGTACTGAGTTGTTAAGTATTAACAAACAAACAAACAAATGAAAAGAAGAATAAACAAATTTAGTAAAAGAGACGCTTCTGAGGTTTAAAAGTGTCAGCGTGTGTGTCAAAACTAGAGTTTTGAGAAGTGGGCGGAACCAATTGGCGCATGTGTGGAAATATAAATAATAAAAAATATAGTTTAAGAGGGTAATTTGACAAGAGAAAATAAAGAACATAGAGGAAACTAAAGTCAGGCTGGATTTGTCTGAGGCTGAAGACCGTTATTGGACCAAGGGAACTTTAAGTTCTGTTAGGAAGGGGATGCCGGAGATAGGGAACCACTAATAGAAGGAAGCTATTCTGGCAAGTAAGAGACTGTTGGTGGCAGGAGCCAGCAGTCGTGGAATCGGGGGTCTGGGCAGCGAGCCTGGATCCAACAACCCTTCAAGGTAAGCAGCCTGGTTTCGTGGGGGTCTTAAACAAAAGAAAAATTCTTATTCGTGGTGCCGTTAGGTTAATCCGAATCCCACCACATAAAATAAGTGGCGCCCAAACAGGGACTTCCACTCAGAAAAGTGGGTTGTTTCCTGGTTGGGTTGTATAGAAGAAGAGTGAAAGAGTAGTTGTAGGTTGGGTGTAGTAGTAATAGAGTAGAAGTGAAGTAGGGTAGCATCTTTAGAGATGCCTACCAAGGAGGAGTTAGAAAGGAGGTTGAGGGAGATAGAGGAGGCATTAGAGGTAGAAAAGGCTAGGAACCATCAGTTAGAGTTACAGAAGGCAGAATTAGAGAATGTTTTGGGGAAATTGCAGAGTAGATTAGAGGAACAGAGTAAAGAATTAGTAGTTTGTCGTCAAGAGATGGAAGAAAGAATGATTGAGAGTAAGAAAGAGATGGATGATGGGTTAAAGGCAATGGTTAAGAGAATGAGTGAGTTGGAGGGCAAGCTTGATGGGAAAGTGAAAAAGGAAGGGAAGGGGGGTTTTGAAGGGGAAAATAGTAAGGGTGTTGGTAGTAAGAAAGGGGCACATCTAAAGGATGTAGCAGTAGGGGGCCTGGAAGGAGAAGGGAGTGAAAGCGTGAGTGAGGGGAAAGAAGAAAGACCTTACAAGGTGGTGCATTCCACCCCTAAGGAGGGTAAGAAGAAGCTTGAGGGTGAGGATCAGAGGGAGAAAGGTAAGAGGATGGAAGGGCAGGCTAAGAGGGGCAAGGCGGGAATGAAGGGGGCTCGGAGGGCATCTGGTAAGAGGGCTTCTCGGAAGGTTCAACGCTGCGTTAGTGCAGATGACTCCCTCTATTCCAGCATTGAGGACAGTATGTATGAGAGTGAGAGTGAGACTGAAACTGAGAGTGATACGAGTGAGGGTGTAAGAGTGCATAAGGGAATCTTAATTAGGGAGATTCCAAAGGTTGCAAAATTTAATGTTTATAGTGGGAGAGATGTACAAGAGTTTTTGAGAGAGTATGAACGTTATTGTAAGAGCAAGTATCCAGACGCTCCTGAGTATTGGGTGAGAGAGATGGGTGACTGTTTGGAAGGTAGGTTGCTAGAGTTTTACAATGTTGTTGTAAATTCAGGAGTGCCTGTGAAGTATGAGGTGTTAAGGGAGAGATTGGTGGAGCAAGTGTTAAGAATAAGAGGGGGTGTGAAATATCGAAAGAAGGATGATTTTGAGAGAGCAAGGATGCAGAAGGGGAGAGTATTGATTTGTATGCATATAGACTTGAAACTTTGGCGAGAAAGAAATTTGGAGATGATGGGATAGATGAGAATAAAAGGTTGGTAAGAAAGTTGATTGAGACAGTACCTGAGAGTGTGAGAGAGTTTTTGAATGTTAAGAGGAAAGAGTGTGTAAGAGTGAGAGGGACACGTTTGAAGTGGCATGAAATCTTGGAATTGTTAGAGGACCGAGTGTATGAGTGTGTGATTGGGCGTAATAGGGAAGCAGATGTGCGAATGGGGACAGCGATGAGGGAGGAACAAGTACCTGTGTTTCCTAGTTATGCGGACGCATTAAGAAATACTAGGCCAGGTCACCCTCCAGTTAGCCAAGCATCCATGGCCCAAAACCCAATGGAAATGCTGGCTAACTTTGTGAACGAATTCACAAGGGTGTATGGAGGGTCGGCCATGCAACAACCAGGGCCTCCTCCCACATCGGGTCCCAGAATGAATGGTCCAATGCTGGGGCAAACGTATAGAAGGCAAGGGCTTCAAGGCCAGTCAACAATGAATGAGCAAAGAGGGCCAGTGAATGGAGGGAATATGGGGAATGTGAGAGGGTGTGCATATTGCGGTAGAGGGGGACATAGTATAGAGACCTGTAGAAGAAGAGTGGGTGCGTGTTTTGCATGTGGGCAGATGGGACACATGGCGTATGAATGCAGAACACCTGGGTATGAATGTAGGGCATGTGGGAACTTTGGGCATATTGCCCGGTTCTGTCAAGCCCAACAGCAGGGTGCTCCGGCACCGGCGGGAGGGAGTCCTGGAGGGAGGCCAACGTGACCCCTATCTTTAAGAAAGGGGATCACGAAAGTCCAGGGAACTATCGTCCTATTAGTCTCACTTCAGTTGTAGGTAAATTATTAGAAAGGATAATAGCTGATAGAATCGTTGACCATTTGGATTCCTACAAGCTGCTTGGGGACTCCCAACATGGGTTTAGACGGCATAGGTCGTGTCTCACCAACTTGCTCGAGTTTTTCCACGTCATGTTGAGTGAGTACGATAAGAGTAGGGCGATTGATATACTTTATCTCGACTTTCAGAAAGCCTTTGATAAGGTACCTCACCGCCGGCTAATGGCGAAAGTGCGCGCGCTGGGTATCGGTGGGGAAATAGGTAGGTGGATTGAAAACTGGCTGAGGAATAGGCGGCAGAGGGTGGTAATTAAAGGGGCTAGTTCGGGTTGGGCCTCGGTCACTAGTGGGGTTCCTCAGGGTTCCGTTTTGGGGCCACTGTTGTTTACCATTTACATAAATGATATCGACGGTGGCATCGTCAGTCGGATCGCCAAATTCGCTGATGACACCAAGCTTGGGGCCAATGTTGGGACGCCCGAAGCGATCGAGGAACTGCGTGCGGACCTAGGTAGGATAGGAGAGTGGTCCAAAAAATGGCAAATGCCGTTTAACTTGGGTAAATGCAAAGTGATGCACATTGGCTACGCCAATCCCAAGTCGGACTACTCGATGTTGGGCAGTAATATCGAGGTGACTGATTTAGAAAAGGACTTGGGTGTGCTAATTAGCAGCGACCTTAAGTTTACGAAACAGTGTGTAGAGGTGGAAAAGAAAGCCAGAAACTATTGGGTTATATCAGGAGGCAATTTCAGTTTCGGAACAAGGAGATTGTGCTCTCACTGTACAATTCCCTTGTTCGGCCGTACCTGGAGTATGCTGTGCAGTTCTGGTCGCCCACCCTCAGGAAAGATATTGAGAGGCTGGAGCGAGTGCAGGCGAGGGCCACAAAGTTGATCCCTTCCGTAAGGCATATGGGCTACAATCGACGGTTACGCGCCCTGAACTTGTTTCGCTTGAAACTCGGAGGCTGCGCGGTCAACTGATCGAGGTTTTCAAGCTCTTACGAGGGTTCAACGATGTCGATTTTAGAAGTATGTTTAGTTTAAATGATAACCCAACTCGCAACAATGGTTGGAAGTTGGATTTGAAACGGTTTAGGACTAGTGTGTGTGGGAATTACGTTACGTATAAGATCTGTGACACATGGAACAGGTTACCTTCGGAAGTTGTGAACAGTTCCTCTGTGGATCAGTTCAAGAAAAGGTTAGACCAAATTTTGCACACTCTTTGAGTGTGTAGAAAATTTTCCGTGGCACCCGTTGCCATTGGTACCTCCTCGGTATGGGCCGCAAGGCCTTTTGAGGTACTTCTTTTCCTTGTAACTCCTTGTAACTCATGCAGGAAATCGGCCAGTGTCAGCCATGCCAGCTCCTCAACCTCAGAGGCAGGGCCCTCAAGGGGGTGCTGTCACTGGAAATGGCGAGGCTGGTCCCAGTACGGGAAACGCATAGGGCAGGGGCCTCTCATTGGGGTTGGGGTCCCTGCTTCTCTGAATGATGAATGTGTATTTGAGGCATTAGCAGGATGGTGTCAAGTGAATAAGGAAGTGAGAGCGAGTGAGAAAAAGGCAGAGTGTATGGTTATTCCTGTTGAATGGGGAGGGAGTGTATGGAGGGCATTAGTGGATACAGGATGTTCACCTAATTTAATAAGTAAGCAAGGAATTGGATGTTTGTGTAAAGAGAATGAATTAGGAAGAGTGAATTGGGGAGTAACTGGGGAAATTAAAGGGGTTGGGAACATCCCAGTACGAGTGTTGGGAGAGGTGCAGATTAAAGTGAAAGTGATGGGGTGTGAAATGGAAGAATGTGTGCTTTATGTGGTTGATAAGGAGAGTGAAAAGTATGACATGATTCTGGGGTATGAGTTTTTGAAAAAGAATCGATTGGTGATCCATCCTGCTAGACGTATGATTGAGTGGAAAAATGAGTTGGGTAAGTGTGAATTCTATGTGGGGAGAAGTGAATCAGATTGGATGAGGGTAATAAAAGGGTATGAGGTGAGAGCATCTGAGTGTGTAAATCTGGAAAAGGGAACCCCAGCATTGGTGCATGTTGAGTGGCCAGTGAGTGATAATAGAAGAAAAAGGCAGGGAAGCATGATTTTTGTGAATGGTATGGATGCATCCTATAAAGTGAAAAGAGTTGGGCATGTGTATGATGGTATAATTGATGAGAGTAACCCATGGATTTGTGTGCAAGCTAGGGAAGATGGGGGTGCATGGCGAAAGAGAATAAATGAGGGGGATGTGATAGGGAGAGCATATACAGTGATTGACGAAGTATGTGAGGAGGGAGAAAATGGAATACAAACGGATGAACGAGGGCAAGAATGTAGGGAGGAATGGACGACTGAACAAATCAGAAAGGAGGTGATTGTTGGCGAACAGTTGAGTGAGAGTGAGCGAATGCAGGTGTGGCAGTTGGCAGGGGAGAAAAGGAGCGTATTGGCCCGAGGAGATGATGACCTCCGTTTAACAAAACTACCTCCCTTCAGGATCCAGTTAACGGATGAGACTCCGATCTACCAAAGGCCAAGACGGTTCTCCCCACCAGTAATGAATGAGATAGAAGAGCAGTGTGAGGAATTAGAGAGAATGGGAGTGATTGAACAGAGCACAAGTCCGTGGAATAGTAGAATAGTGCCTGTGCGGAAACCTGATGGAAGGATTCGCTTGTGTGTGGACTATCGAATGGTGAACGAAGGGACAGTGAAAGACAGGTTTCCGATGTGCTTGATAAACGAAAGTGTATACTCTTTGCATGGAAAGAGGGTGTTTAGTAAATTGGACCTATTGAGGGGATATTACCAGATGCCGGTTGAGCCAGAGTCTCGTCCCATAACTGCTTTTTCCACAGCCAGGAATCATTATATGTTCCGTGCTCTCTCGTTCGGACTTACAGCTGCACCTGCTGCATTTCAGAGAGCAATGAATCGTGTTCTTGGTAAGTTTGCAAGGGAAAATGTCATATGTTTTATAGATGACATTTTGATTATGACAGAGACATTTGAGGAGCACCTGAAGATAATGAGAGAGGTACTGCAAGTGTTGGATGAAGTCGGACTATGAGTGAAACCAAGTAAGTGTGAGTGGTTCAGGGAAAGTGTGGCATTTCTGGGGCACAAGGTGAGTTCGAGTGGTATACGAAAGAGTGGGGAGTATATGGAAAAAGTCAGGGAGTTCCCGAAACCTCGGACAGTTCGTGAACTTAAATCTTTTCTGGGACTTGTAGAGTTTCAGAGGAAATTTATAGCGGGCTGCTCTGGGATTTCGAAACCCCTGACCGAAGTGACTGGAATGAAAGGTAGTACTCAGTTGGTGTGGACGGAGAAGATGAATGAAGCATTTGAGCAATTGAGAGTGGAAGCAGCGAAAGATGTGGAGTTGGCTTATCTGGACCTGAGTGAAGGAGCGAGTTTGCTAGAATTGTATACAGATGCGAGTGGATTTTGTATGGGTGGGTGCTTGTGCCAGTTGCAGGGAGAGGAAGGACGGGAAGGAAGGAGAGTAATTGGGTATGTATCTAAAGCATTCAGTAAGGCAGAGCGAAAGTACAGTACAATTGAGAGAGAACTTGCGGCAATGAGGTTTTGTGTGAAAGCTTTCAAGTCATTTTTGTATGGAATGAAATTTATTTTAAAGACTGATCATCAGCCCTTGGTATATATGGAGAGAATGAAAGTTGTGGATGGAAGAATTGCTAGAACTTTGCTTGAGTTGAGTGAGTTTGATTATAAGATTGAGTATGTGCCAGGGGAGAGGAATTGTATGGCTGACCTGATGTCAAGAATACCTGGGGTGAATGAAAGGTGTGAGAAAGAGGTGGTCGACCCTGAGTATTTGCCAGTGGGAATAGTAAAGTTGCATGAAAGTAGGGGGGGTGGCGACAGTTTGTTTGAAAGTGTATGGTATGGGTTGAAAGATTTGAAATTGGATGGGTTAAAAATGAGAATACCAGGGAGTGTGAATGAATTGCGGACCTTGGTTATGAATGAAGCGATTAAGAAACCAGAAAGGATGGGTGTTTGTAAGGTCCGCAATTATGTACGTGAGCTGAAAGCCATGGGGAGCCCGGGTATTTTTCTTTTCAAGAGGTCCTCATGGTGGTCAGCTCATTGTTTAGTGTTGAAGTGTATGTGCATTATGGTAGTGATTGTCCAATTGTGTATAAAGATGAAAGGATCGAGGAGAAAGGAGCCCTGATTTTGCATTTGCAGTGTATTAGTGGTGTACATTACAATTGGGTGAGTGAAAGGAAGAGGTATAAAAGCATAGTGCCAGGTGAAAATTTGGAAAGGGTTTTGGATGAAGTTAGAGCTGCACAGAGAGAGTCAGAGGGAGAAGGTTGTATGGAAGTAGGTATGTTAGAGGGGCCATGGATGATACGTGACTGTGTGGATGAGGTAGAGCTCAGCCCTTCTGTGGTTCCTGTAAGGGTTCCAGAAGGTCCTATTGAGCTCTACAGGGGTCTTGTGGATACAGGTGCCCAAATCAGTCTGGTGAATGAGCGAGTGTTGTGTGATTTAGATGAAGAGAATGTGCCTGTATCCCGAGAAAGAGTGGGTGTGAGAATACGTGGTATCGGAGGGGGAACAGTCGCGTCACATGAAGCTGTGCAGTTGAGGGTGGGATTAGGTGCATGTAAAGAGGTATGGGAGCACAAGTTCATAGTCTTGAAAGGGGAATCAATGCCCTGGGATTTTCTACTGGGAATTGATTTCCTTGAGAATATGAACTTGAGTGTGGATGTTGGTCAGGGCTCAGTAATGAGAGAAGAGAGAACATGTGGTCAGTATGGGAATGTTTCCGAGCACAGGTATAGATGCTGTGTTAGTGGGAGCAATTGAGTTAGAGGTGGAAGACCAGTGTGAAGTGTTGAGAGATGAAGATATTTTAGATATGCAAGAGGGAGATGAGGTGATATGCAAGTTGAGAGAATATGTGTATAATGGTATAGATGTGAGAGAGTGGTCAAAAGAGGTGGAAGAGTATAAAAGGTATGCGAAAAAGTTGGCTGTATGGATGGGAGTGCTATATTATATGAGGGTAAATAAGGTGGGTGAGACAGAGAGTGTGCCAGTGATGACATTTGAGGGTATGGTAGGATTGGTGATTATTACACATAGGATGTATGGGCATGTGGGAAAAAACAAGTTATGGGAATTGATGAAAGGAATGGTTTTCCACCCTAGGCTGGGACTGGTTGTTGCAGAAGTGGCAACTACTTGTGAGAGTTGCCAAAAGCGAAAATACCAGTCCCAGCATAGCCGCCCCCCAGTGCGAAAGATTGAAGTGAAAGAACCGTGGGAGCTTGTGGTGGTTGATATTGTGAGTATGCCGAGAACGAGTAGAGGGAAAGTTGGAATATTAGTAGGGGTCGATCACAAGAGTAAGTTTGTGTATGTTGCTGCGTTAGAGAATAAAACAAGTGAGCATGTTGCGAGAGTGATGAGAGAGAGTATGTTACCAATGATGCTTGGAAGGCCGCGTAAGTGTTTAACAGATAATGGGCCTGAGTTTAGGGGTGCTAGTTTTGAGAGAATGTTGAGTGAGAATGGGATAGAGCATGTTAGAATAACTCCGTATATGTCTGCTTCGAATGGTTTGGCTGAGAGAACGGTGAAAACGATAAGTGAAATGCTGCGTGTATGTATTGGGGAAGGGGCTGAGTGGGATGCTGAGTTGGCAAGAGTTGCCTGGTGCTACAATTCGACATACCACTCAGCCATTCAAACTTCCCCAAGAAGGTATGTGTCTACATTTGGAAGGTTTGTGCAAAAGGATATACGATTAAATGAGAATACATGTGATAGATGGAGAGAGGCTGGTGTGCATTTTCGGTCATTTGGTGTTGGTGAGCTTGTTTTGAAAGAGGTGCATGAGGCTGGAAGAAGGAATGAGTATAAGTTGGCGCAAAAGTTTGAGGGTCCATTTGTGGTGAAAAAGGTATGGGAGAATGGGGTAACGTATGTGATTGAGAGGGAGCAAGAGAATGGACAGTGTGAAGAAGTAAGAGCACATCATCGGCAGTTGCGCAAATGGCGAATACCTCCGGAGTACATCGTATGTCACCCAATGTATGATATGTGTGAGAGGATGGAACAAAAGAAAGCGCTAGAAAAAGAACATGATGGGAATCCAGGATGAATGGATGGATGCAGATCTGGAGTTCTTGATTGTGTCAAAGCGGGCAAAAAGGAAGAAAAAGGTGAGAAGAAAGGGAATGAAAGGTGAGAAAGCCAGGCAGATAGGTGAAGTATATGAGCTGAAGGATTCCCAGTTGGACTCTGGAACAGCCGCGGGTGAGGCAGAGTTAGAATGGGATGTTCGGGACTTTGGTGGTTCATGGTGCCAGCCCTGGTCCATCCGGGGAATTCTCATTTGAGGGTTTTGGGGTCTCAGACCTTGAGGGCCTTTCTTTTCTGGGATTTTCCGAGGGTGGAGGAGAAGGGGAGAAGGGAAATCATCTTCACTCAGAAGTGGAAAGATTGTGTCAGGGAGGGGGCATTAAGAGTGTGGGATTTACAATTCTTGAGAGTGAAAGGGAAAATGTATGTGAGAGAGAAAGGAGTGTAACTGAGCAAAGTATTGTGACCTTAATGGAAAGTGTGAGGGATGAATGGGGAGTAGATAGAGGTGAAGGAAGTATAAATGAAAGAATGAGGGAGAGAATGAATGTGATTGATTTTTGTGAGGAAGTGAGAATGTTATTGCTTGAGATAGAAGAAAATGTGTTGAATAAAAGCTTAGATGTAGAATTAACAAGTAGTATTAGAGAAGATATTAAAAGTAGATGGGTTAGAATGATAGAGAAAGTGCAACAGTGTTTAGGGAGTGGTGATGGTAATGTAGTATAAAGTATTGGTGTAGTGTTCTGTAGGAAAAAAAAAAAATAGTAGTATTGTATGATGTGTGAAAGAGTGAGTGGTTGGAAATTCAACCAGGTGGCAGCCTACATTTTGAGGCCAGAAGCTGGGCTGTGCTTGAAGGAGGAAGGTGCCTGGGTGAGTTCCCAGACCTGCTGATACCTGCCTCTGGTGATTTGCTGCTTTGCAGGTTTCAACCTCATTCCTGGTATTGTAAATAACTATTGTAAATAACTATTAAAAAATTAAATTGTAGGTATATTTTTTTAGTATAACGTAAATTATTAAAGAGAAAGTAATTGTTAGCCAGCTGTTAGTCCTAAATATTGAATGTTTGAATGTTTACTGTATTTGTTAAATATAAAGATTATTAAATAACTGAATTAGAATTTAAATAAATAATGATTTATAAAGTAAATTTGTAAATATGTTATTCTTATGATAGCCATGTATGTAATTAATGATTTAAAAGATTTAAAATTGAAAACAATTATTTTTGAAAAAAAAAAAAAAAAAAATTATATATATATGTAAATAATTTGTTAATAAATATTATGGTATAAAAATTGTAAGGAAAAGAAGAGAGAACCATATTAGGGTAATATAGTAGGTGTGTAGGCTATATGGCAAGACAGGTGGAAAGGAGCTTGGGGGGGGGGAAGATGTGGAGGGTGAACCCTTTCCCCTTTTAGTTCTCAGCCCTTTCCCCCTGGCCTTGATTATTATTATTTATATATTAAATTTCTTTGATTTTTGAATGAAATATTTGTTATAGAAAGGATTTTAATGGTTCTCTCTCTCTTTCCAACAAACAAATAATGAATAAGTATTTCTTAGTTAAAGTATTTTAATGAAAATAATAACTGTTATAGGAAATTAGAAAGATAGTAGTAAACTATTAAGTATTAAGATAATAAATAATAAACATTAAGTACTAAAGTATTAATATTAGCAAACAAATAAATAAAGAAATAGTTATAAGATATGTTAATGTTAATATTTTAATGAATGAAAAGACTAAACAATAAGTTATATAAAGAAATGTTAAACTTGTAAGCAAGGAATGAGGAATAAAACAGTTTTATTAAATTAGTATGGGAAAAAGAGTGAGAGTTGGACAGTCGCTTGTAAAACCCTGTTAGTAAATGAATAATAAAGTACTGAGTTGTTAAGTATTAACAAACAAACAAACAAATGAAAAGAAGAATAAACAAATTTAGTAAAAGAGACGCTTCTGAGGTTTAAAAGTGTCGGCGTGTGTGTCAAAACTAGAGTTTTGAGAAGTGGGCGGAACCAATTGGCGCATGTGTGGAAATATAAATAATAAAAAATATAGTTTAAGAGGGTAATTTGACAAGAGAAAATAAAGAACATAACAGAGGAAACTAAAGTCAGGCTGGATTTGTCTGAGGCTGAAGACCGTTATTGGACCAAGGGAACTTTAAGTTCTGTTAGGAAGGGGATGCCGGAGATAGGGAACCACTAATAGAAGGAAGCTATTCTGGCAAGTAAGAGACTGTTGGTGGCAGGAGCCAGCAGTCGTGGAATCGGGGGTCTGGGCAGCGAGCCTGGATCCAACAACCCTTCAAGGTAAGCAGCCTGGTTTCGTGGAGGTCTTAAACAAAAGAAAAATTCTTATTCGTGGTGCCGTTAGGTTAATCCGAATCCCACCACAACGTGGCCAAACCTATTGCACTGAAAACAGCCCGTAGGATCTGGCACGTATGGCCGAACCAAGAATTCACATGCTCTTCTCTCGCCAAAGCCCCAGAATACCGAAACGGGGGGCACCAGTGAGTCAAAAGTAAGGAGAAGGCGAGGAGAAGGGACGGCTGGGGACCGCGATCTGTCGGGAAAATGGTATATTCTCACCACACCCTGGGAGGCGAGGTCAGTCTGGAGGTCCTCCACCGGGATGGGTAGAAGACGAGCAGCGTAGATCGTGCCCTGGCACTGATTGAGGCGGGGGTGGGGAGTCACCGTGATCCCGCAGCCCAGGACATCGGGGATAGTGAGCAGAGAGGAGGTTTCGGCAGAGGAACGCGACCTTATCAAAATGGAGCCATCCCTCTGAGGCCGAAGGTCAAAACGCGCCATCCCCGTCTTCCCATGGATCGCTCGAAAGAGGCGTTCGTGTTTAGTGGGGAGGGGCTTGGAGGAGGGGCGGAGGACGAGGAACTTGTCCATCGTCCTAAGGCCGAGTGAAGCCGTCTGGCCAAACACCACCGGAACTTCGAGGGGGCGAGAAGACGAGAAAGGCGGATGGCGACGTCGGGTCCCACGTCCCCCAGTGGCGATGAGGCCCAACCGGAGTGGGAGGCAACCGGGGCCGCAGGCCTCCCACCTGAGGGCAAAAAAGCAGGTGGGTCCCTATCGGGACGTGGAATATGGGGGGATCCAGGGGTCGGGGGGTCCACTGCAGGTCCATCCGCTACTGGCGGGGGTCGGGCAGCGGCGCCATGAGCCTGGGGAAGAGAGGGAGAGGTGGTGTCGGCAAGAAGAGCAGACGGGGTGGGCGAGGGCTGCCGACTGCCCTTACCAGACCCACGGTCCAGAGGGGTAGTCAGAGGGAGGTCAGATGCACAAGCCGGGTCATCAACGAGGTCCATTAGATTTGTAAGTGTTTCCATAGAAAATTTTTATTGTTGTTTCACGCCCGGGGCCGCGGGGAACCGATTACCCGGGGCCCAAGGGGACCAAGTGCACGCCGGCGGGGGATGGGTGCCTCGTCCCATGTAGGTACCCCCGTTTCAAAAGGGGCCCTTGCAGCGTCGAAAGTTCTCCCCCGCCGGCAGCAAAGACCAAGGCCCCCCAGGGTCCCAGGCCTGGGCACCCTACCAGCCAACTTAGTCCGGCCCCGGCCATGGGGGCGAGACCCCCAGCGACCAGCCCTGGCAGCCCACGGGGCGCGCGAAGTGAACAGAGAAAGCAGAAAAAACAGAGGGGGCAAGGAAGAGGGTAAAGAGGGGAAGACAGGAAAGAGGGGGCTGTAGGATAGCAGGGTATGCTAAAAGCACTTCGCAACCGGGCAGGGGCCCAGCAGGGCCCCCAGCCGCGGCTGACCCCCCTCGCCACATGGAGGCAGGAGCCCGCGGGCGATCCACCCCAGAAAGACCACCCGCGGGGAGAGGTATATATATATATATATTTTTTTTTTTTTTTTTTTTAAAGTTTGGGAAGAACCGATTCGCCTCTATTTAAAAGGGCATATCTCGGCGGAAAAACAAAGAAAAAGTGAGAGGAAAGAGAGGAAAAAGAAAGGGTGGAGGGGACAGTCGAAGTGGAAAAAGACCAAGGATGACAAGGACTGCAGGGTCGAGCCCCATCATCCTTGGGTGCTAGGGCCGGGAGGGCGCACGTGAAACCTCCAGGAACAAGCACGTACAAACAAGCACAAAGAGCACTCAAGAGCACGAGCTTAGAACCCCCTTGCGGGTATATATATATATATATATATATATATATATATATATATATATACACACACACACACAGGGTGTCCCATAAGTCTGGCATCATAGGAGAAGTTCATATTTTTCTATTTCTACAAACCATAATTCATATTTTTCTTTCTACGGGCCATAATGTCTGTGAGCAAGGAAGAACGAATCCAGATAATTCTACTCATAGGAAATCTGAGTCAAAGAGGCCACTGCTGAATTTAACAGACTGCATCCAGACCGCAAGCCAATAACAGAGAGTTGTGTTAGCAGACTTGTTGCAAAGTTTAAGGAAACAGGATCCATAGAAGATAAACCATGCAGTGAACCTTCAAGGAGGTCCACTGACTATGATACAGCAACTGCTATCCTGGCTCATTTTAACAGAAGTCCCAATAAGTCTCTTCGGCGATTGTCCGCCGAAACAGGTGTCAAAAAGTAGCATCCATATAAATTTCAGATCCTACAGAAATTAAGCGATGATGATCCCGACTGGTGGATGGAATTTTGTGAATGGGCTACGGAACAATATGCTCGGGATGCCAATTTCCCATCCACCATTCTGTTCAGTGACGAGGCTGTTTTTTTATAACACACCACTACCATCCTCTGCTCCTGTAGAATGGTTGTTTAGTTTGGCTGGTCACATTCACGCTCCAAAAAGGAATAGACTAAGATTCTAAGGAGAACAAAGAAATAATATCATCAGCATTTATCAATTTGAGTGAGGCATTTGATGTAATAGACCATAATATTCTACTTAATAAATTATATTATTACGGCTTTAGAGGAGCAATCAGTGATTGGTTTAAAAGTTATTTGTCCAATAGATATCATTTTATATCAGTAAATAAGGTTTGCTCAACTAAAGCGCTTGTCAAACATGGAGTGCCACAGGGCTCAGTTCTGGGTCCACTGTTATTTTTATTATATATAAATGATCTTCCACGTTCATCTGATATACTGAACTTCATAATGTTTGCAGATGATACAACTGTCTCTTTTCTTGCAAAGATGTTAATACAGCTAAGAATATATTTCATTCAGAATTCATCAGTGTAATGAAATGGTTGACCACCAATAAACTCTTCCTAAATACCAGTAAAACAAATTTCATGATTTTTACTAATAAAAGAAATGTATATCTTTATGAACTTAATGTTAATGAAATCGCCATAAAGGAGTGTACTGTAACAAAATTTCTTGGTGTAATGCTAGATAATAATTTGCAATGGAGTGATCATGTAAATTATATCGCAAAAAAGATTTCAAGGAGCGTTGCTATAATGTTTAATCTTAGAAATGTAGTCCCTAAACAAGTTTTATTGACTATCATACTCTTGTTCTTCCTTATATAACATACTGCACCCTTGTTTTGGGAAACTCCACTAACAACGCATTAAATAGTATCTTTGTCATCCAAAAATGAGCAATAAGGTTATTATCTGATACTGATTTCCTTGATCACTCTAGTGCATTATTTAAAGAGCTAAACCTACTAAAGCTCAATGATATAACCAAACTGGCACATTTTATTTTTAAGTGTAAGAACAAAATCATTAATTTGCAATGGGTAAATAGATATTTTGTAACTCATCAAGAAATCCACTCGTATCAGACCAGAAACAGATCAAAGTTTGTTATACCTCAATTTAGATTGTCTTCATCTCAAAACCTACCCATTTTCATTGGATTGAAACTATGGAATGACTTGCATGCCAATATAAAAAATATTGTGAATGTAAATTTGTTTAAAACAAAGTTGAAATCCTGATTAATAATGGCATACTAACAAAAATCTAGAATTAATGTCCACTAATATTGTGATACATGTTTTAACTATTAATAATACTTATTTCCTTATTTATTTATTATTATAAATTTATAATAACTAGCTGCTTATTTTTAATAAGAGCCTAGTAAAGCCTAAAGCTTAAGGGCCAAATTAAATAAAACAAATAAAATAAAAAATAAATAAATAGGCTACACCAGGGCTGTGGAGTCGGAGTCAGGAGTTGGTCAATTTTGAGTGGAGTCGGAAGTGCATAGTTGGATGGAGTCGGAGTCGGTGCAAATCCTTCAATTATAACCATAGCAGCCTAGGCCTAGGCCTAGCTCAATTTTATGAATAAAATAGATTTAACTTAATGTTTTAATATATAATATAATATATAAATAATATATAATATATAAATATATAAATATAAATAATATATAAATATAGTTGCTTATAATTAATAAGGATTATAATTAATTAATTAACATAATTAATAATAAGGAAATTTAAAAATTTTGTACTAGCAACCCTAAATCTTTTTCAGATTTTTAGATTTCAATTTGATAAGCATCACTGAAAGAAGATTTAATGGAAGCGATCCTTTTTTAAAGAACAAATTCAGTTTAGGTTAGTACATTTTGTTACGGATGTTTATAATAATACAAAAACATCTTATTAATTTGCTAAACCAATAATAATCTTATTTTGTTTAAGTTTCAATCAGTTTGTATTTTGGGATTTATTGTAATTTTTGAATAGAGAGAAAAAAGCCATTAAGGCATAGTTACAGCCACTAAGTAACCTGATGAGTCATGTGGTGGTGACGAAATGCTTGTTTATGAATCTCCATTGGCCTAATAAAGCTACCGGTAATCGTAATCAATTTGGCCTTAACATTCTGTCGGAGTCGTAATTATACAAGTCAGATTTCTGGAGTCGGAGTGTTAAAATTTTTGGAGTCGGAGTTGGAGTCGGCAAATTTTATCACCGACTCCACAGCCCTGGGCTACACCCACTGGATCATTAGTCATTCAACAAATTTTATGGACCTAGACAACCCTAACACTCGCACTCTGAACATTGAGAGGCTTTGGAGGGATATTAAGGAGTGGACCAAGAGACCAGGACTGAAGTCCCCATACTTCAAACAATACTTTTCCCAGTATCTTTTCATCCGCCAGTACAAGGAAGACATCCAGCACCAGTTCTTCATCCATGCAGCTCGTTTGTACCTCCACAGTCAGAGAGGGCCACAGGAATTTGCCAGAACCATCCCATTCCTCACAACAACCACCACCCTGATGACTCCCCCCCCCCCACACCCAAAAACCCCAATTTCCCATGGATCCCCCATTATTGTTATGGGGGTAGGGGGGAGGATAAATCAAAAATGAGTGATTTGCGATAGAAATCATTGTCAAAATCATTCAAATCTCAACAAAAATTATTGGAAAAATACATTTTATAATACAAATTCCAGTATTTTTTTTTACAAGAGTACATTACAGGCTTCTGAGGAATTTTGGAATTTTATGTTAGGTTAGGTTATATATTAAAACTTTTTCCAATTTTTTTTTTTAGGTTGTTTAGATGAAATTAACCTTCATTCAAAAGGCATTGACAGGGTAATTCCAAGACAAATAGACAAATGAAAGTGCCAAATGTATACTCCACCATCTCCAAAATTCATGAAACTTGGTGTGAGGGTTGGTTTTGGTCCCAATTACAAAAATCTGAATTTTTTTGAAAATTGGTCAAGTTGGTCAAATTTTATGGCTTGACCAAATTTTGGCCAAATGAAAAAACCAACAATTTTCAAACGTAAATATCTCAGCTGCTAATTGTGCTAGCGTAATAAGTCTTAAATAATAAAATATGTAAAATTAACTGGAGTTTCTAAATATGTATCATTTTTTTAGAGTAACAAAAATAAAATTGATTTTTTGGAAAACTTTTTTTTTTTTTTTTTGCGATTTGGCAGTGACGATATTTTTCGAAAAAAAGACCAAGAATAAAAAAGTGTTTATTTGATTATGTACACCATAGTAAGTAATAAAAAGTCAGCTTATAGTTTATTATAAGGCTCAAAACTGAGTTTGAAATTAATAACATTTTTTTTCAGATGACGAAGATTTATTAGACTTCTTGTTCCAAAAAAAGACAATTTTCAATTCATATAAAAAATACATGTAGATAAACCAAAGGAGAAAAAATCTTTTAAAATATATGTACAATGTACATACGGTACATAACCTCTCTTATATTTAGGGACAGAATATATTGACAATAATAATGTTTAATTTATAAAGCGCTTATCAGAGTATAAAATACTCTTTCTAATACTACACGTACACAAGTCTTTGAGAATGAATTAAGAGAGAGTATTCTCATCCAGTGAATCCAAATTTTAGACACTAATAATATAATAATAAGAAAAAAGAATTCGAAAAGATTTTTATAACTATTAAGTAGATACACAAATCTTAGATAAAAATTTTAGAAATATTATATAGACAATCTTAAATAGTATACATTCAATAGAATTTATTTTATCTTCTTTGAAAAGTTATTTAATTCTTGAAGCGGAAAAATGTATTGTATTCTTGTTCCTCCTCGTAAACTTGCTTCAATACTCCCAAATATATTTTCTGTTGGAACGTGACAAACATCATCTTGTGCAGGAAAAACGTATGAGGGACATACGCCCGAAGGATGGAGGAATTTTATCAGAAAATCATCATATTCACAGTCAAAGGACTGGACTAATCCGAGCCATAGTTTATTTTCATATATACAACCCACAAAAGAGCCTGTTTCAATTTCGCATTGAGACACAGTATTATGTTCTTGAACCGAAGCAGAAACTCTAATGAGCTCTCATATTTCGACTGACTGTGCACTCTGAGAGAGTGGATAAACCTTCAACAAATTCTTGGAAATTGGGACGAAGCGATGTAATTGTTGAGTACCTCTGATAGAAGTAATAGGTTCACTCAGACATTTTTGCAAAGAAAGCTCTACATCTACAACTTTGTAGAAGCCTTTATCTGTTTTTGTCCCAGCTTCAATCCAGCTGTAAAACAAATTCATAAATTTAGGTTGCGTGAAATAATCAAATATCAAATATTTTGTATATATGTATTCAAGTGCTGATGCTAATATTTGAAAACAGAAAACTACGAATTTGGCATTAAGAAACAAATGTCCTGAATGGAGTCTCTATTGTTTTATTACCTGTTTTAATAGGGCTTTCATCAAATAAAGGTAAAATATTGTCACTGAGCAAATCTTTATTGAATTGCCTGTCTTGAACGACAAATTCTTCCAATGGTGGTGGATTCGTGGAATCGCTACTGCTTCGCTCCATAGATTCGTTAAGTATGTCTGGCTCAGGTATTGGCGCAGGTTCCGGCTCTCTGGATGAGCGTTGAACATGTTCTAATACAATTGGCTTCTTTTTAATTGTGACATAGCAATTGCTGCATAGTAATTGATTTTCTTCCAAAATTCCATAGCTTGCAGCTGCCATGGCAGAGTTTACTTTTTTGATGTTACAGAAAATTCTTCTTCAGTGTTTTTTCATAGGATCGCAACAAAATTATGTTTTGAGGCATTTTAAAGATTAGGTAAATTTACATATACTAAAAAATTAAGTATATACTGAAAATCTGGAAAGAAAGTAAAAAATTATTAAAATTTGGAGGATTTTTTTTTTGTCATTTTTTTTTCATAATAATTGTCGATAAGCTGACTTTTTATTACTTATTATGGTGTACATACATCAAATAAACTTTTTATTCCTGGTCTTTTTTTCGAAAAATGATATCTTCACTGCCAAATCAAAAACTTTTTCCAAAAAATCATAATTTTATTTTTGTTACCCTAAAAAAATGATACATATTTAGAAACTACAGTTAATTTTACATATTTTATCGTTTAAGACTTACTACACTACCACAATTAGGAGCCGAGATATTTACGTTTGAAAATTATTGGTTTTTTCATTTGACCAAAATTTGGTCAAGCCATAAAATTTGACCAACTTGACCAATTTTCAAAAAAATTCAGAAATTTGTAATTTGGACCCAAACCAACCCTCACACCAAGTTTCATGAATTTTGAAGAGGTGACCGTGTACTTCATTTGTCTATTTCTCATAGAATTACCCATCAAAAACCATCAGAAAAACAGTTTTGATTGGGGCCAGTTCCGTATTGCCCCCCATGCAAAATATGATTTTATTGGACATTAGGATTATAAATTATTTTGATACAAAATAAGTAGTTTGGCCACAAAAAAAAGAAAAACCTATACCCATCAATTTGTGATGCGTGATCTTTACTACCCCCCCGAGACTTAAATTATACAAATGATAATGTAATAACATGTGCCCACCTTGCCTAGGTAGCCAGGGCCATAAGGACTAATGTAAAGGATAAAAAAAAGTTAAGTGCACTTTTTTAAATTTATTACAAACCAATATTTTCTCACCATATTGAATATTTGGTAATGGTTCAGAATACGGGTGCCACTTAATTAAGCAAAATTTTGAAAAATATCATAGACACAAAGTTCTTTCTCTCATTAAAATATGTTGATTGCATGTGTCACATAATAAAAAAAAAAAACGAAGTGATGGATGTGCGGTGACACTAGTAGAGCTCACGGCAGTGTTGAGAACTTGATTCGTTATGTGCCCTAGATGAAGACTAAAAAAGTGCATAACTTAACATGTTATTACATTATCATTTGTATAATTTAGGTCTCGGGGGTACAGGGGCAGAGCCCCCATAAAGATTACGCATCACAAATTGATCGGTATAGGGTTCAGGGTATAAGGGTTTTTTCCACCAAAACATCCTAAAACCATTGGTTTCCTGTTGTTTAGGATAAATCTGACCATCGCTATTACAGTAAATTATTGCTTGTACTGTGTTCCCCCACCCAAAAACCCCAGTTCCCACGGTGATCCCCCCAGATTGTAGGTGGTGTTTGGGGGGGGGGATCACTTCAAGCAATAATTTACTGTACAGGCATCCCCCGTTATACAATTGGGATGCGTCCCTAAAAACCCCATCGTATATCGAACGATCATATATCGAACTGAAGGCCTTACGGGAAAAATAGGGATACGTTCCCAAACATTCTGGAAGACCCCCAAAATTTGCAAATTCCACTATTATTTTGCTATATATTTTACTATGTACAAAAAGTGTAGCTGCTGTAGCCTCCTTCGCTGATCTTCTCCTTGAGGACGTCAAGGACATCAAGGAATTCCTCTGCAGCGACGTGATCAGCGCTGGCAGCTTCACCCATCAGGCACAGGTTATGCAGACCAGCACATGTTTTGAAGCGATCGAACCAGCCAGAACTCGCCTTAAATGACACATTCTCACCAGCTGCCAGGATCTTGTCAGAATTCTTGATCACTGTCAACACAGTGGACTGAGCCAGTCCAAGAATCTTCGCTATCGAATTAGCCCCTTGTCCATTCTTGTGATGCTTGACAATGTCAAGCTTAACCTCCAAGCTCAAACTCTTGCGAGGCTTCTTAGCAATACCCAAAGCACCAGCACTTGGCCTTTTCTGAGACATGCTTTCAAGTTGGAGATCGTTAACGTGAAATAAGGCAATCGTAAATCGAAAGATGGGGTACTACTTTAAAATCGTTAACGCGGGAAATCGTAAACCGAACGATCGTATAACGGGGGACACCTGTAATGGCAATGGTCACATTCATCCTAAACAACAGGAAACCAATAGTTTTAGCAGGTTTTGGTGAAAAAAAAACAAAAATTGAGGTGGCACCCCTATTCTGAACTGATACCAAATATTTTTATCAGAAGTAGAAAACCATGGTTATTTTTTATGGTATTAGTTATTTTTCAGCCCAGAATGTTTCCTGATAATTTTGAGAGGTTCTACATTAATGTCTCAACATGTACAAAACATTTATCAATAACATTTCCATCGCAAATGTTTAGTTTACGAGATAGTTTTGCTGAAAAAAAAAATTTTTTGAAGGGGCATTCTATCACTGCCATAACAGGAGGTGGCACCATCTAGTGATAAACTATGTAAACATTTTTGAGGTAGCCAATCACAGGCCTCTATTTCATCACGTGACCTAATCCAGCAAATCACTGACCAATCTGCTTCCTCCTTCATTTCCTGTTTTCAGTTCAAATTCAGAATTGACATGGCTGTCTAGTGTAACCAGTGCCCTCCCATTCCAGCACGCATTTTCACTCTTTGTTTTGAAAATAACGAAGCAAGCCTCAATTTTCTTCACTTGCATGGTGTTCTTCCTTTAAATGTAGTGTGTCCAACCTGTGGCCGCAAGTGTATTTTGCGAAAAGACGGACATCAGTGGCAGTTAGGTTAGGTTTTCCATGAAACCTAGATTTTTCTCATGGTTTTTTATATTTCACAACATTCTTACTGTCATTTTCATTGGAAATGACAAGTTTTTCACCCCACAAAAAAATTATTCACCACAGGTTCCCCAATATTGATAGGGTAAGGGATGGGGTATACCTTACCTTATGAACCTTATGTTGTTTCGTGCGTTGGTCTCTCTTCACACAGAGGTCAAGCTGGTGGCCCCGCCTCGAGGTCTGGCCTGGTGGAGGAGCAAGTTGCTTTCTTGCACTCTCCATCGTACATAGCCAGGCACACCCGGCTCATCTGGTACTGTCCTGAGCCAGGCATCCAGTCTTTTCTTGAAGACTTTAACTTTGACCCCCGTTACATTTCTGAGGTCCTTAGGAAGCTGGTTGAAAAGTCTTGACCCCCTGACAACCAAGCTATTTTCCTTCAGGGTTGAGGAGGTCCCTTGTCATGCCTTTAATTTGGGAACACTACACATTCTGCCTTTCCTATTTTCCAGTGTTGTTTGAATGGTAATTGGGTTTAGTTTTAGGTTTGGTACCAGTTTTTCAATCATTTTCCATATGTAGATTATGATGTACCTCTCTCTTCTTCTTTCTAGTGAGTACAGATTTAGTTTACATAGTCTTTCCCAGTAGTTGAGTTCTTTGCAGCCATCAATCTTGGCTGTGAAATGCCTTTGCGTTTCTTTTAGTTTATTAGTTTCTTCCTTTTTATATGGGGACATCAAAACTGAGCAGTATTCAAGTTTTGGTATAATCAGTGTTTTTAGCAGGGGAATCATTACTGTCCTGTCCCTTCTCTTGAACGTTCTTAGTACCTGTCCAGTGACTCTTTTTGCTTTATTTATCGCTATCTGATTTTGTTTCGAATTTTACATCTGTCATTATTATCCCGAGATCAATCGCTTTCATGCTTCTCTGAATTTCCTGTCTATCTGGAGCATAATATACAGTCTGTTTAAGTTCTTCTTTTCTTAACAACTGGTCATTTCCGATGGAAATGAAGGTCAGATTCGTATGAATCACATCAAAAACCATGAGAAAAACCTAGGTTTTATAGGAAATAGCAGTCTGGGCTGAAAAGTAACAATTACCTTTTTTACTAAGAAAAAGCACCAATTTTTTAATAAAATAGACATACAAAACTATTTTTTAACAAAAAAATGTGGGGGGCAATAGGGAACTGTAGCCTTTTGATTTACAATCCTGTAATGCACACTTGTAAAAACTTACCCAAATTCCATGGTTGTACGAAACTGCAAATTTACCAGTAGATGTGTGACAATCTGCAGATATCAACTGTATCTTAATTTTGCATGTAACTGTATTTGTGGTTTGTTTATATTAACAGTGGAGCCACCAAGATGGGCTAAAGGGCCCCTTGTGTGCCCACTATAAAAATTTTGGTTAATATTCATTTTAATACTCTCTTCATTTTTAATAGGAGACATTCTATGACAATTTAACATATAAATTCGTATTCAGGACACCTTGAAACCTCAGGGAAACTGATAAAAATCAAGGAAGTGTAATAATTATTTTTTACAGAAAAAAAAAAACTTAGACGTTGATAAGCAGCCATTACAGGCCATTTACCCAGTATTTAGCTCTTTCCTCGGTTAAAATTTTGCCGCTCTCCGTCCTCTCCAGTTTTATGGGGAGACATCTCGTGGCAAAATTAGGAAATATAGGTAAAATCAGCCAATTAAATCTGGTTTTTGTTTCATGTAACCTTATCCAACCAATCAGAAACATGCATTTTGAATCTCCTATAATGCATACTCATTCCAAAATGCTTTTTCAGTTTGCTTTTTGCTATGGTTTGTGAAGGTTATGATTTGGATTACTATCAATTAATAAAAGATATTTATAAAAAAGAAGACCGTGCTAGTTTTCTTTACCAGTCATGGTGTTTTACCTACTCATGTTATTTGTCCGCAGTGTGGTCATGAGTGTAATTATAGACAAGTTGCTAACCAATATTAGTGCAAAAGAGTGACTAGAGATGAGCGCAGCAAAAAAAAAAAGTGTTCCTTCTCTGTTTCCTGTCGAAAGGGCACGTGGGTTGAAAAATCCCACCTCAAACTGTGGCAAAACTTATTGTACATTGGGTTATTCTTGACAAAGCGTTCGACACAGCTAGATGAACAGCTCTATTTAGCGTTGGCTTCCGAGAGTGCAGTTAATTGGAGGAGTTTTTGCTTTGAAGTCTGTGAGCATTGGCTAGGCCAACAAGTTCAAATTGGTGGGCCTGGCAAAATCGTCAAGATCAACGAGTCAAAATTCAGCAGGTCTGAATACAGACAGGGAAGAAATATTGGTAGTACCTGGGTTTTTGGGGCCTTACACAGTTCCGAAAAACTACTATTGTTTGCTGTTCCTCAGAGAGGCGCAACAACTCTTGTTGGCCTGATCCAGCAACATATTAGGCCTGGGACTACATTACAATCTATTCCGACGAGTGGCATGCATATTCTCAACTCGGAAATCTAGGCTACATTCACCAGACAGTCAACCATTCACAACAGTTCATGGAAGACACCATTCACACTAATATTGAGCATTGTTAGAAAGACGTGAAGAGCTGGATATTACAGTCTGGCAACAAAACCCCATCCTATTCAAAGTATCTTGCATGGTACTTATTTAACCGTGAATATCCCTCTCAACAATGTCTCTACAAATTCCTATTGGTCGCCGCTGATTTGTACAAACATCCCAATACTGCTATTTAAAGTAAGAAATTGCGAAAAAACACGGGTTAGGTTAGGTAAAACATTTTTCTGGTATTTTTTTGTTTTTTATTCAAATCCAAACTTAGTTTCTTTGGGAAATAAGCTGTTTTTGAGAAATTTTAAAATTGAAAATTTCTCAAAAATGGACCATTTCCCAAAGAAACGAAGTTCAAATTTGGGTAAATATAGATATTACGGCCTCCACCCAATTTTGATGCCAAAATATATTTTCCTAGTAGTGTATGATGTGCTTTGTTCAAATCTGGCCTTCATTTTATGTGGAAATGAACCAATCAAAAGTTATGAGACTTCAAAGTTTTAACATATTTTGGTTCATTTCCCCATAAAATGAAGGCCAGATTTTAACATTGCACATCAAATACTACTAGAAAAATGCATTCCAGTGTCCAAATTGCTAGAGGACCTACCTAACCTAACCTAACCAACCTAACATTAGGGTTAGGTTAGGTTAGGTTCTCTAGCAATTTGGACACGAATGCATTTTTCTAGTAGTATTTGATGTGCAATGTTAAAATCTGGCCTTCATTTTATGGGGAAATGAACCAAAATATGTTAAAACTTTGAAGTCTCATAACTTTTGATTGGTTCATTTCCATATAAAATGAAGGCCAGATTTGAACAAAGCAAATCATACGCTACTAGGAAAATGTATTTTGGCATCAAAATTGGGTGGAGGCCGTAATATCCATATTTACCCAGATTTGAACAAATTGCACCAAAAAAAAACAAAAATATGTTTTGGTTCAGAAAGGAGAGGGAGTGCTAAAACGAATAATTACCAAAATTGTTACCATGTTACCATGAAAAGTAAGGTTTGGTCATTGTCAGGACCCAGAAAGATAGTAAGTAGTACCATGTTACGTTACTTTTGCCATATTACTTATGAAAATAGATTTTTCTGGTGTATTTCATGCTGTTTCAACTGATTCTGGCCTTTTTAGCCCACAATTTCCCTCTTCTTCAAAGCCCGGGGGAAGGGGATATCTCCATAACGGTACACCGACGCCAAAAATGAAGGTCAGATTCAACTGAAACAGCATAAAATACACCAGAAAAACCTATTTTCATCACTAGTTTGGGTGGATGTGTTCTACCGAATCTTTACCCTGAAGTCTGCCAAATATGTTTTCGTCGAAAAAAAACGATGTGTGTTAAAACAAATATTTACCTAATTTAATTTCGCGCCTAAATTCATCTTTCTCAGAAATACACACAAGCAATGCAGAAGTAGGTCACTGAATTACATATTTAACGTATTCCTCACTTATTATGCTAGAAAAACCTTTAAAATCTAAATTATAATAAAAGTTAATGATGCGAAATGAAGTGCTGTCTAAAATTTTAACAGCGCTACATTAAATTTCACCACCACGTAACACTTAAGGTTTTCTTGTGAGTTAGGTCCAGAAGTTAGGCTTTGCTTTTAAAAGTTTGCTTGGTGTCGTTGCAAAGGCAATAACCTCCTTTTTGAAAGATCATCATCAGAGTTCCTTAATTTTTGTAATTATAGATAAATAAGACTCATTCGCATGAATTTATTAAAACATTGTGGGTGCTGAGAGTGTAATCTGTGGAGAGAGTTGAGTTTATAGATTTGTAGGATAATTTTTATGAAAGCAAACAAACAAACACTTTATTTCAGACTCAACAGGTACAAACATTACACAAGAGGTCCATAGAATATGAAAATAAAAACCCACTCTAATAGACAGAGTTTATTTCCACGACAGTTTCGACGCCGACTGGCATCCTCCTCGGGTGGATACAGAAACACGAAGCCTTCGTGTTTCTGTATCCACCCGAGGAGGATGCCAGTCGGCGTCGAAACTGTCGTGGAAATAAACTCTGTCTATTAGAGTGGGTTTTTATTTTCATATTTTGACCTTCACGTAGAAAAAAGTGAAGTTTTTTGCATTTAGGTCCATAGAAGATTAAGAGATAGTTGTCTGGAGCAGTGACTAAGTAGGCCAGTGAATCACTGTGTATACGCCAATGCTTCCAGATTTGAGATTTATAAAATATATCGAAGACGTTAATTATGAAAGAAGGGAACTTTACAGTAAGGATAGATTACATTTTATTAGAAAAGGAAGTTTCATATAGGAGACTATGAAAAAACTATAGGGGCTAACTCCGGGCTATGGGTTGATTGCCTGTTACCTTTCATCCGTTGGAAATTTCCAGCAGATTACAGTGGAGAGTTAACGACAAAACCCTACGTTTTTCCGTTAGAGAGTTATGTATATGTAGGTCTTCAAAGGACCTTTTTATGTTTATTTGCCTTCGGTATTTGCGTTGCCTAATGGTAAACAAAGAAATTACCTCACATTATTTCGTTGGGCCTCGCTTTTGTTCGTAGGGCGCGACGATCTCTTTCGGTTTATTTGCTATAGGCATTCACTACACTTAAATGCCTGAAGGAATAGGCCTATCCTTTTTATAGTTATTAGATTTTATGTTAAGAAGATTTCACTCAGAACTTATAAGAAGATAAAGTACATCTTCCTTGCTTAAAGCATCGCTGTAACATAAGCAAGCTCCGAGTGAGCCGCTAATATAATATATATCTTTGTATTTTATTATTTGCAAAGTTCGTTGACTCTTCTCTCGAAGTAATTTTCACGAGTCAGCAATGGAGAATTTTGAATACGAAATAATAAATTTGGTTTTCTTGTCATTCAGGCCTAATGCCTACATATGGGGTTTTATGTATGTATGGCAATTATTTTCATTCCCAATAGCTATGTCGCCAATCCCGAGGCAATTTTGTAGATATTTAATTTAATTAATTAATAATTTATATTTAATTAAGAAGTAAAGGTACCAGTCCAAAGGTGGGCACCCGGGCCTCAAAAAGGACCGACGGTCCCGGTCCTTGCCTCAAACTGGACCGACGGTCCCGGTCACGGTCCTTTCTGAAGATAAGACCTAGTAACGACTCGGTCCTCGGTCCTTATATATAATATAAGTGAAAAATTTGATTAAAATGAAAAATGAAATTAAAGACACCGGAAATCTTTAATTTTATTAACGTAAATTATAATTAACACAATACATAAATGATGAAAAAAAAGTTATTAAGTTAAATGCTTGAGTTTCCCTTCAAGAAGACTAGCATTTCAAAATGGCTGTCACTGAGCCCTGACCTTTTCGGATTGAGGACGTCCTTCCCCAAAGAGAAGAGCCTCTCCACGGCGGCACTGGATGGGATAGGCGTGTTAAACTTGATGAACAAGTCCTTCAACGCTCCACCCCGTCCTTGATGCACTGGTCGAACTGGTTCTGGACGTGAGGGTGGCGCCTGGAGACATGTCGCTTGAGGTTGTTTTGGCTCTTGTTGCTTGTCGAGAGGATGTTCTTTTTCGGCAGGCACAGCAAGCACTTGTACTCCAGGTTCTGCTCACCCTTCGGGCCCAGGTATTCAAAGTATTTGTCCAGGTACGGCCAGGGATTGCCGGGTTCACTTCTTCCGCTAGGAGCTCCAGTTGCTTGACTTGAAGTTGAAGCACTAACATCAGTAGATTCTTCGTCTCCTCCAGGTGTTGAAACAAGTTTCAGTTCAGTCTCAGTCTCTTTCTGAGTCTTCTGGAGGAAACGATCCATCTTCTTTAGAACTTCAAATAATCACTAAACACACTAAAATCACTAAAAAAGACCGTCCGGAATTGCTTAAAAATGGACCGTCGCTCCTCATTTCGGTCCTCACTGAGAAAATGACCGACTTTCCCGCTCACGGTCCTTAAAAAGGACCGAGTTCCTGGAGTTCGGTCCTTTTGGAACTCGGTCCTGCCCACCTTTGGGTACCACATACAATACCATGTTGTAAGCATATATAGTTTTTCCATAGAGACTTTTAGAGGACAGCAGAGGCGTAACTGAAGAAACAAAGTTGGCTGGGGTGATACGAACACAATCCTATTGTTAGAAGCACTCATTATGTATGGGAATAAAATAAAAATTACCCCCCCCTCCCAAGCTTTTATAATTACTCCCATAGTTAATGTATGGAAAAACTGTACATGCCTGTCATACACTTTACAGTAAGCATCTCATGCTTACAATTATGGTACCTTTATTTCATAATTAAAAGCAAATTATTAATTTAGTGTATTAAACAACTACAAAATTGTCATGGGATTGGCGACAAAGCCTATTGGAAATAGGAAAATTGCCATATGTAGAACAAAATATGTAGGCAGTGGACCTACATAACATGCAAAATGTATTTTTTCGTATCCAAATTTTTCTATCACTGACTCATGAAACTTACTTCGACAAGAGAAGTAATGAAAATATGAAAATTATACGTTTGATATTTTTCACTTTGCAAACGAAACAAAATTTAAGACAAAATATTTATAGCTCAGAGCTGTCAATGTACGAGCGTTGCTGTAGGCAAGGAAGATGTGTTTAATCTTCCTAGGCGCCGTTCAAAAATTACGTAACGCTATTTTTGCTAAAACCTAATACCCCCACCCACTGTAGCGTTCCGTAACGTGTGGGGTGTGTGTGGTGGGGGAAGTGTTACATAACATCTTAGGGGATGTCTGGACTAGCGTTACAGAACGACGTTCCTGAGGGATCTGGGGTGTCAAGTTTAAGCAAAAATAGCATTATGTAATTTTTGAACGGCCCCCTACAAGTTACATTACATTTCATTTAGAAAATATGAAGCTACTGGGCAGGGGCGGATCCAGGAATTTAAGCAGAGAGGGTTCAGTCTTGGTGGGGCTCGTTACTGATATGTCCGAAGGCCGAGGACGCGGGAGCGAAGCGAGCGCCAGGGGGGGTGCCCGAGGGGGGGGGTCCCCCCTCGGTAGGAAATTTTCATATTTGAAGATAGCTTTAGATGGATTTGAAGTATATTCCCGTTATCAAAATCCTGCTTGTTCACACACCCAGGCCAGGTCTGAAATGTCTCAGGATCGGACATAAACTTTTTTTCTTTATTCTTTTTAAGGAAATTAATTTTGTGGCAACCGGGATACATGTACCTTAAGCCATTTTAAGTCTTCAGGTCTTATTTTTCATATATAGGAGCAAACAAACAATCGAAAAATCGTTGGTCACCGTGAGCAGGGGGGGTCCGGACCCCCTCGCCCCCCCCCCCTGGATCCGCGCCTGCTGGGGCCTATCGAGGTTATCCAAATCATGAACTAATAATAATAGAATCCTGTAAAACATCAATCTCAAGTCAGCTAACTAATGTACAACTATTTACTATAACGAAAGTAGCCCACAAACTTAAGCTAAGAACGTACAGTATTTACAATCTATGAAAGCGTCCAAATTTTCCTTAAACTTAACTAACGAGCTACTGTTTACCACATCATATGACAAATCATTCCAAAAATCTACTATTCTATGACTGAAAAAGTATTTTCGTAGATCAAGTCGTCTACAAGTCTGTTTTCTAATTTTCTTATTATGCCTACGAGTTATCCCATCAGCCTCTAGTGAGAAAAAGTTACGTATATCTAAATTGTCCAAACCTGAAAACACTGAATATCTGTATTACGTATCTCCCCTCCTACAACGTCTCTCAAACCTAAACATACCTAGTTCCTTTAATTTTTTCTTGTACCCCAATCTTATTAGGTTAGAGATAAGCTTGGTTGCCCTACATTGCACAACTTCAAGCCAGGGCCGGATTAAGACCTTTACAGGCCCTAAGCACTGAAAAGATTATGGTGCCCCCATATATATGTAATAATTGTAATTCAAAATAAAAACAATACTAAATCGTAAAATAAATTTTTATCTTTCGAAATGAAACAAAACTTCCATGTATGCTGAAATTAAGCTAGCTTCTTTCTAGATTTTCTGATTGCAAAATCCTGGATAATTTCATCGAAGCTGACTCGACGAAGCATATCCGCTTCTATACACAGTAGGGAAAGTGAATCAAGTCAGTCCTGACACATTGTTGTTCTCTGACGGTTTTTTATTCTTTTCAGCTGAGAAAAAGAGTGTTCTGCGGAGCAGTTAGTAATCATCAATGTATGGAAAACTGATGAGTGGGTAGTTGGGAGGTAACGAAAATGGTTCACTGAGTAGGTAGGTAGTTAATCTAACAATTATTAAATTCCTTTTATGTCAATAACTGGGTGGATGAAACCAATTGGTTGCTCACCAGAGTTATTCTCCACACTAGTATTTATATACTGTGTGACAAGAGCGTGCTCGGTAATAGATATACATTACCGATCAACCAACCGAAGAAAAAACTAAGAGGACGCTGGTGGAAAAAGCCCCGCGAGAAAGAGAACAAGGGAGAAGGAAAACGAGGAATGGGGCGAGAAGACGGAACGAGAGAAGGGAGAAGAACAGACACCGAAAAAAGATCCCCACCAGCAAGTACGCTCTTAACAATTAAACAAGACAGGAAAAGGGACTCTCTAATAACTAGCAGTAAGTGACTAATTGTGTTTTAACCCAGTCTAAAGTAAACTCATTAAATTAAGCTCGGTCAGACAAATTAGGCCTACATTGTGGCCTAAGACCTAGTATCAACTCATAGCTTAACAAAGGTGAAGGTAGATTGCCCTAACCTAACTTGGTGAGGAATCCTACTGTGGACCTCAATTTATCTGCCCGCTCTGGACCATTTCCGGAATCTCTAGGCTGACCCCTACAAGGCTAGACTTAATCTACTCTATAGTTAGACTGGAGATATAAGGGGTGGGTTAATTGTGGACCAATTCATACAGAGCATTTTTCACAAATGTTAGAAAAATACATAGTGCGATATCTACACTTGGAAATACACATTGTATCCTGTCTTTCATTAGGGTGTCATGAAGAGCAATGTGACTGAATTTCATTTTTCCTGTTTCATTAAACTTTGAGCGCATATAACAGTGGAACTGCCGTAGTTCTCCACAGAATTCATGTTCAAGTCAACTAGCTTTTGGGAACCTTGTGAATATTGTTCGTCAGATAAGTCGAAATCGTTTAGAAAAGAAAATCTACTTGATACTTCTTTGTACACTTCACCTCTCCTCTTCATATGAGCTTTAAGTGTATCAATTAAAGCGTAGTAAGTCGATACGCGAAATTTGTCTCTCGGGTTCAATGCTGTTTCTGGTGCACTGCCATCATTTCCTTGTTTTGATTTTCCCCATGATGACTACTTCCATGCTGTCTTTGAAATATCAAATATCAAATTCTTTCAAAAAAAATTTCTCATTTTTTTTTTTTGGTGCCCCTGCTTTGCTGGTGACCTAAGCACGTGCTTAGTCTACCTATTGGGTAATCCAGGCCTGCTTCAAGTATATCAATATTATTTCAAGCATATCAATATCATGTCTAAGGTGAGGGGACCAAGCTTGAATGCAGTATTCTAAGTGAAGCCTAACATAAGAATTATATAATTTTCAAATGACTTCCTTACTCTTGTGACTAACATTCCTCTTAATAATGCCCAACATTTTATTTGCTTTATTTCTAGCCTCTAAGCACTGCTTATAAAATTTTAGATCACTACTAACTATTACGCCATGATCTTTTTCCTGCCTAACATCCTCTAACCAGTTCCCTTGCATCTCAAAGATAAAGTTTTCATTATTGCTACCAGAATGGATGACTGCATTTTTGAACAATGAATTACATCTGCCATTTGCTAGCCCAAGCATCTAAACTATCAAGATCGTTTTGCAGTTCATAAGAATTTTCTATATTTGTAACTGGGGCAATTACTTTTCTATCATCTGCAAATTTAGAGATTTTACTACCGACTCCCTTCTTTAAGTCATTTAGATATAAAATAAAGAGTAATGGACCTAAAACTGATCCCTATGATACCACACTTTTCAGTTTTCACTCTCTGCCACCCAGATTCATGATAATTTAAAATTACCCTCTGTTCTCTGCAGGACCGACGAGAGCTGCCCCGGGGAAGGATTGGTATATGGGCCCCCTTGTTTACTCAGTATTTTATTATGAATGTTTTTTATGTACATAACAAGCAAACTGATTATATGTTCAAGTCACTATTCAAAACATACAGTATGAATAAACAACTCAGAAGAAAATGACCATTTTATTTTTCGAATCAATTATATTAATTCTATCACCATACAATTTACAAATGCAATACCAGTCCATGCAGGCAAGACAATTGTTTACTGCAAGATTTTCATAATTAGAAGTGTACTTTCTTTGCCTTCTCTCTAGCAAAGTGGTAAATGATTCTGATGAAATTTAAAGTACGGGCAAACTGACTTTCAATTACAATGGTTCCCAGATCTGTCAGTCGGTCTTGGGCATTGGTGAACCGCAGATAATATTTTATCTGTTTCAGTTTGACTATGATAATCTCTATAAAATGTGTGTTCATTAATTATATTTCCTCTCTGTTATTTAATCAATTGCTTTATTAATATTTTTAGATTTTATCCCCCCTCTTTCCAGGACCCCGAGAGGTCCTGGCCCCGGGGATTTATCCCGGCTTCCCCGCCTTCTCGGCGGCCCTGGTTCTCTGTCTTTCAACCATTTTTCTACCCATTTTATAACTGACCCCAATATCCCATGAGCTTTCAATTTATATAGAAGTTTCCTTTGTGGAACCTTGCCAAATGATTTACTAAATAACATCTACATCATTTCCATTATCTACCTGATCAGTTACAAACTCTAGAAAGTCCATGTCTAAGACAAACAAGGCCTTCCTGATCTAAATCCATGTTGTCAACTTGAAATAAGATTAAAATTCTCCAAATGATCTTGAATATTATTCTTTGCAATTATTTCTAGTATCTTTCCGACCAGTGATGTTAAACTAACAGGCCTATAATTTCCTACCTCCTTCTTACTACCCTTTTTGCAAATGGGTACATTTGCTTTTTTCCATTCATCTGGTATCTTTGCATAATTAAAAAACCTAGCAAACAAAATAGTTAGTGCCTCAGATAAGCTTTCCTCCCCTTCTCTGAGAATCGTACAGGGCCGCCGCTTCCATTAGGCGAGGTTAGTAAATGCTAAGGGCGCCAAAGATCTGGGGGGCGCCAGCGCCTCCCGCCCTGTGCACGTCTGATAGTATTATGTAAGAACAACATGAAAAAAATAATGAAGGAATGAGAAGCATAGACAAATGATGAAAGGTTGTACGACGTATGTACACCAGTTTAGCTTGACTGATATTTACATAATTAACTTATTCATCTTATTGGGTCATTATAGAACTTTCACTATCACGACCTTTAACCCTTTAGGGACGGGAGTCGTAAATAAGCGATTTAAAAATGTTGCGCGCACAGACGGGAGTCGTCAATAAGCGACTCGGCTTATTTACGGCTTAATATGAGTTCCGGGAGTCGTCAATAAGCGAATAACTGTTTTTATGTGACATATGCCCTTCTTGCTTGGGAAAAACAGTAGATATGTCCTTTTTGCACGCATATTTTAGCACTTTTGAGCGTTCTGATTTGTTACTACATATGCCTCGCTTTACTCACTGTTTTGATTGGTCATGACACTTTCTTGAACTGTGAAATGATTTTATAATTTTATAATAAATGTATGTATTAGCAAATTAAAATAGATCAGTGTAAGGCAAATAGTTTCTTCAATATGGTACCTTGATTACTTTGTGGGCAAACCCAATCGTGAAGTGGGAGGCGGGTGGGGGCGCCAGCTGCAGTCCTGTTAAGGGCGCCAAATAGGCTGGCGCCGGACCTGGAATCGTAACATATATATTATCAGGTCTAGCAGCTTTATTTGACTTCAATGTATGAATCACTTGCCTAACATCATCCTTCCTTATATGAATATGATCAAGAATGCCCGAGTTTACAGAATCTAAAGAATTAAAATCAAAGTTATTTAAATTTACTCCAGTACAAAGACAAACAAACAAACACTTTATTTCAGACTCAACAGATACAAACATTATAGCAAAACTGTATTCGTGGAATGGGTTGCTATGGGGAAACCTAGGCAGGTTCAAGGGTGCTCTTAGATTTATAAGGAAAAATGAAAAGAATCTTCGAAGAGAATCTCTAGCCAGGAAATTAGGCCATAGCAATACTTCCAGTATGGAATTCTGGAAGGAGGTTAATAAAATTAACAGTAGTAATCTTACCTTGACAAATGTAATAGAGGGTGTACATGGTGCAAAAAACATTGCAGAACTGTGGAAAAATCATGATGAAACCCTATTTAATTGTCTCGGGGGCGGATAAACCAAATATATGCCTAAATGTGAAATGCTCCGAGGAGCTACTAATTAATGACTCAGAAATCTGGCAGGCTATTCATAAGTTAGATGATAACAAAAGTTGTGGCCTAGGTGGCATACAAGCAGAACATTTAAAATGTTGTAGCCCTCGTATAATATCTATGCTTGCAATGTGTTTCACAAGCTGTATGATACATGGGTACTTGCCACAGTCCATTTTGTCAGTTGTATTGTTGCCAGTTGTTAAAAATAAGGGTGCTAGTATCTGTGATAAAAATAATTATAGGCTAATAGCACTTGCCAGTATACTTTTTAAAGTGTTAGAATATGTCATTTATAATAGGATAAATATTTACTTGCAGACTTATGACAATCAATTTGGCTTTAGAGTGAAACATGGTACTGACATGTGTATTTATATGCTAAAAGAAGCCGTCCTAAAGTACAAGATGTCAAACAGCAATGTATATTCCTGTTTTTTGGATGCATCAAAAGCATTTGATAGAGTTAACCATCACAAACTTTTCAAGAAACTCTTGTGTCGAGGGGTACCTAAATATATACTTAGGATACTTGCATTCTAGTATACAGAGCAGACCACGTTTGTAAAATGGAAAAGCACTGTATCACCAGGTTTTAAGGTGACTAATGGTGTTAGGTAAGGAGGTATACTATTACCCTATCTTTTCTGTATATACATGGATGACGTTACCAATGAACTAAAAACTGCACGTATTGGCTGTCATTGGAAAGGAAAAAATTAATCATTTAATGTATGCTGATGACCTTGTGCTTCTGTCACCCTCTCCCCATGAGCTGAGAGTACTAGTAGAGGTATGTGAACAATATGGTATAGAAAATGACATCACCTATAATGGGGCAAAGAGCTGTATTTTGATTTTTAGGTGTAATCCACTGAAACTTGTATCATGTGGGTCTTTTGAAATAAATGGTCAGACCAGTGGCGTACTAAGGGGGCTGCGAGGGGGGCGGTCCGCCCCTGGTGACAGCCAGGAGGGGGATGCCATCGGGAGAGTTGAAGTACCATTACAAGTTTTCAAACCAAATGAAAAATTCGCCAAAGTAAGAAAAAAATTAAAAATGTTCAAACTATTACAACAGCTTAATTAATGTTAATTTCCACTATAAAATAATTTTTTATTTTTATTGGCAATACAAAATTTACAAACGAAAAATTAAATATTTGATAAAAATTACATCGAAAGGCGAACGTTTGTTGACGTTTTAGTCATCAGTTTGTTGAGCATAGCCAGCTGGCTGCAACTGACATTCCAAGTCTTGTTCACTTGACACTGTGACTCCACATATATGAGGTATGTTTCATTAAATAATTATGATAAAGCATACAGTGCTGGTGTTTATATAATATCATGGTACTTATACTAGTGTCCAGTAATTTTTGACAATGTGGTATCATAGTGATGTTGAAGTGTTTATAAATGCATCGTCGTGATGTTATAATATCCAATAAATGCATACTGTTAATTTTCATTTTGTCAGTGGTCTAGTTATTTGTGAGTAATGCTCATAGTTTTCCAAAAAAAATAAAATAATAGTAATAATACTAATAATACTAATAATAATAATTACAGACAATTTGTTCAGTTAATGTATGAGGGGTGCCAAAGGAAGGATCCGTCCCGGGTGCCAAATACTTTAGGTACGCCCCTGGGTCAGACTATACCTGTCAAAGACACATGTAAATACTTAGGTCATGTAATTGCTCACGAGCTGCGAGATGAACTTGATATTGAGAGGCAACGTGAAAAGCTGTATGTACAGGGTAACATGCTAGTAAGGAAATTTGGTATGTGTTCAGAATCAGTTAAAATTTATCTTTTTAGAACTTACTGTACTGCATTGTATATATCCCATTTGTGGTGGAATTATACAAAAACTGCTATGAAAACTCTGTTGCTTATAATAATATTTTTCGTATGCTATGTAGGGAACCAAAATGGTGCAGTGCCAGCTTTATGTTTACTACCCGCAGAGATGGGCACAAAATACTTTAAATGTAATCAAATACTAAATACATTACTTCCTTAAAAAAGTATTTAAATACCAAATACATTACATCGAAAATGTATTTAAATACATTTCAAATACATTTTTAAATACTTATTCAACTATATCATGCCAGAATTTTTTCTAAAACCTATCTCTTGGTAACATTAGTTTATTGATATTATCATCTATTAGACTTTATAAACATATAGCCTATACATAACTCATAAGTAGGGCAATTTTTTATTGACCTAAAAACAAAAACAAAATTGACTTTGTTTTCCTCTAAAATTGACTTTATTGACCTAATAAATATATACCATTAAATTGTCTAATTTGACTTATTGTAAAACAATTTTCGTGATTGCAAACTATTAGGTATGTAATTTTAGTGATAAATTGTATAATCTATTTATAGATTGATACATAAAACTAATATATTATACAACACTCCACATGCAGTCAGTTAACATCTATCTTTAAATACAATTATTCCACATCTGCATTATACAACACCGCAATATAGTTTTTAACATTTTCGGATTTGAAGTTTCTCTCTTTGGTTAGGAGTTTTCGAAGAATCGAAAAACTTCTTTCGACTGATGCTGAGGTAGGTTGACAGCTTTTTAGTAGAACGTATAATGATGGAGATATAGCATTCCTGGTCATCAAAATTATATCCTTGATATTATTTGTTTGCAAACGCTTTTTTATATAATTTTTTATATTAACATAATCTTCTCCAAAATATATGGTATTGACCGCTTCGTATGCTTCTTTGATAGTTGTTATTTTATTTATTTGTCGGGTTCGAAATCCCAGCTGAGCCGTGAACGGCCAAATTCTAAAGGGCAAGTTCTACCTAAAGCCCAAGTTAAGCTAAATTAAAACTTACGGATTTGAGATCCTATTAGGTCCTACCTCAGGGTAACCTCAGGGTTGCTGACTCGATGCGGGCCTACCTTAGACCTTAAATTACATGAACTTAAAGTAAACAAAAGGGTACTATTTGTGGTCTTCTTTCTGAACCTTGCAACAACAACGCAACCTGGACTATTGCACGATGCAACAATCATGTATCTAAACAACCAAACTGAATTGCAAGAGAGCTCTCTATCAAACCACACCTTTACGTACGACCTTCCACAAACGAGTAGAAAAGACGTGCAGCGTCCCAAAATGATGCCAACAGTGTGACCAAACAATGATGCCACAAGAGCTAAAAAATGCTAGCTCTAAATTAAGTTAATTTTTCACTAACCTTACAATTATGAGATGGATATATATACACACCTTAACTTAATATACAGTATATACAAGCAATGCTGCATCAATCAGCTTAGTCATCGTATCGCCTTGGGACAACAATGGTTCTTCCTCTTCTAGATTTTCTAACAATAGTAAAGTCTGTGCTCTCCATTTTTTCTAAAAGAGAACATAATGAAGAGTACTGTTCTTGCAACTGTAAGAGCTGAAAACCTAACCCATCTGATTTGGCGCCAGCTTTCGCTCTTTTAACGAGGGTCTCGTTGCCCTCGAATCCTTCCACAATCTCTCTTACATTTGGAAGATGCCTTGCGTAATAAAACGCTGCATTCAACCAACTGGCCCATCTAATAACGATTGGATCAGGTGGCTTAGATGATTAGAAAGAGTTTGTTTCAGGGCGCAAATTGTTATCTGACAGTTGAGGTTAAGAAATGTATTTGCGAAATGTATTTAAAAATATGTATTTTCAAATAACAAATACTCTTTCAAAGTATTTAAATACGTATTTAAATACACACAGAAAAAGTATTTATAAATACAAGTATTACAATACAAATGTATTTAAATACGTGTTTAAATACACTGCATTTAAATACTGCCCATCTCTGACTACGCGTAACCTACCTACCAGCCAAATGTTAATCCAGAAGAATATATATAATTTCATTACTAGGGTCCAAAACAGCTCTAATGTGTTATCGTACAATGTCCTGTCTTCAGATACTGTGTACCTCTCACCTATATGGCAGTCTTGGTTCAGACAACTGCTGGTTTACAATACCTTATTTTTGTAATGTAGCAAAGATTATAATATATGCATATTAAGTTGTGTTATAATAAGCGTTATAGCACGTGGCTATGTTATAATAAGTGTTATAAGTGTTATAAGATATCTCAGGTAATAACAATATACATAAAATTGTCAGATAATTAATCAAATAGCATGCCAGTATGCTAGGTTAAGTGGCTATGTTGGCCTTATTTTTATATTATTTTTGATGTATACGTAAGATTGTACTTGTATGCTAGGTTAAGTGGCTATGGATTGTGAATGATCTGCAATAAAGATGTTTTGTTTGTTTGTTTGTATACAACTGGTCTATAGAAGATTAAGAGATAGTTGTCTGGAGCACTGACTAAGTAGGCCAGTGAATCACTGTGTATAATGAACATACAATTGCCTACGCCATTGCTTCCAGATTTGAGATTTATAAAATATATCGGAGAGTCTCCGACGGAGACCAGTCCACTAACCATGGCTTCTATTATCTTATTGACTGATTCAACAAGTATAGTGATAAATCTAAATACAAAATTGCGAATGACACTGGCACAGTTAAGCACCTTATTGACTACAAACAGCATACTGACACTAGAAGGAGCACCATTTACAAATCTTGGAGTCCTTAATAAACTTCTAAAAATATTATTGTATGCAACATATAATTTCCTCAAATTATACATCCTGTAGTTCCATCACAAATGAGCTGTATACATTGGAGTTCAAAAAGTTTTGAACAAAATCAACTTGATATCTAATGTACGCATATGAAATTTTCTAACCAAAGTATTTCCCTAAGCATATAATTGTCTACATTGCCTTAGAATATCACAGTCATCTGAAAGACTATCCGTTAGTATGTGGCCATGATACTTAGTCTGGGTTACTTCTGATAGCATCATACCATTCAATTGAAATTCAGGAAATTTTATATACTTGTAGGCCTTGGTCCTCATAATCATAACATGACTTTTATCAGGATTATATTTCATGTCGTTATCCTTCCCATACCTTTCACACACTGTTAGAAAATCTAGAAGAGGAAGAGCCATTGTTGTCCCAAGGCGATATAATGACTAAGCTGATTGATGCAGCATTGCTTGTATATATTAAGTTAAGGTGTGTATATATATCCATCTCATAATTGTAAGGTTAGTGAAAAATTCACTTAATTTAGAGCTAGCATTTTTGGGCTCTTGTGGCATCATTGTTTGGGCACTCTTGTGGCATCTTTTTTTGGGGGCACTGCGCGTGCTTCCTACTCGTTTGTTGAATGCGGTACTTACAGGGCGTGGTCTTATAGAGCTCTCTCTTGCAATTCAGTTTGGTTGTTTAGATACAAGATTGTTGCATCGTGCAATGGTGCAGGTTGTGTTGTTGTTGCAAGGTTTAGAAAGAAGACCATAAATAGTGCCCCTTTTGTTTTTATCTTACTTTTATGAAACTGAGGCCTAAGGTGGGCCCACATCGAGTCAGCAACCCTGAGGTAAGACCTAATAGGACCTCCAAGTCCAAGGTAATGATAACAATGCCTCTTCGGTGGGGAGTGTTAGAAAATCTAGAAGAGGAAGAGCCATTGTTGTCCCAAGGCGATCTACAGAATCTACAGAAGCTAAGGCTAACAAAGATCCTAAGATCCACTCTAAGGTTAGCTCGAGAGAAAGGAAAGAGTAGGGGGTTAAGAGAAGAGAATAAGGGGTTAAATAAGTAGCAACACCAATCACTCGTGGGTTAACATTCATTCAGAAAAAGAGAAAAAAGACTCACCATCATCATCCGCCAGCCACTGCCGACAAGTCAGAAAAATAGTCGAAGAGAATAGGAGAGGGGTGAAAGATGAAAAGAAATAAAATAAGAACGCTTACAAACCATGCAAACACAGTCGTAACTCACTGTCATACCATGCAAACTACAGACATGCAAGTAAAGAGTTACAGACATGCAGAGATGGGCACGATCTTGATCTTGAAGATCAAGATCGTGATCTGATCTTGATCTTGAAGATCACTTTTATTATGGTGATCTTGATCTTGATCTAAGATCACTTTATTTCTTGTGATCTTGATCTTGAAGATCACTTTAGACTTCAAGATCACTTTTAATTTCAGATTCTTAAATATGCCGCTATGCGAATGTCATTTGTTTTTTGTCCAAGCGACATCTAGTGGCAACTTTGTTCAACACCGACTGTTTATGTTTTCTGTTAGTTGGGTGACTTGCGTCATGCGTGGGCTCATGGAAGGTGTAGTTGCTGTGGAATTTAGGCTCGTAAAAAGTGTAATTTACTGTGCAATTATGTTAAAAGTGTTCTATTAATATATTATTATATATAGGCATAAAATATAGCCTATAGGTCCGTATTCATAATAAATTAATTCTAAACATATTTTATTTACAGATTGAATTTTTTAATAATGAGTGCAATTTTACAACTTCAACAGGCTCCCAAGGGAACCAAATATTCTAGGTTGTCACCAGAACAGTATTCAATATATTTAGATAACAATGTTGGTAATAAGGATCAATCTGTGCTATTGAACGGAAAATATTTTCAAATTGTCGAAAAAACTGGAAACAGTATCAAAGTTATTTGTAGGCAGTGTACAAAGAAAACTACAATTCTGTCTGCTGGCCTCGACTCAACAAGCAATCTTCTGAGGCACCTCAGGGTTAGTACTACTTAGTAACTAAGTAGTAAGCAGCAACATTAACATAATGGTTCAAGTCATATTTTAAGTGACTGGTGCCATACAAGACTAATGCTACATTTACATAGACGTCCATTTGAATATATTGTGCACTTCAGATATTAATAGATTATGGACTAGTAACTACATTAAAAACTGCCGATATCCAACTATAATAAAACGCCAGGTGTATCTGTCTTTCTCTCTGGCTGATCCATGTCTGTAATTTCTCCTATTTAGTTACTGAAGGACGAAATTCGGCTTTCAATTTAACATAGGATAAAAATGCACTGATCATGGTGAAAATAATTTTAGTTAAAGATAACAAAATTTTAGAATCTTGTTAAGTATTAATTTCAACTAGAAGTTTGATACTCTGATAAATATTATACAGGGTGTTCAAGAAGTCTCTCCGCATGATAATAATTTATTTTCTTGTGCAGAAACTACATTCGGATCTTTTGGGTGAATATGAATCGGAGAAGAAATCTCGCAAGCGTCCAGCTAAAGAAGAAGATGCCAGCGGCAGCAATGCTGGCCCTGCCAAAATTGCCAAGCAGTCAACACTAAGCATGTTCCACATTTCCAAGCAAAAACCAGGACCACCAATATGCAAGGATATCCTTGAAAAGAAGATTCTCTCGCTTGTGGCTAATGGGCTCCTACCATTGAGCCTAGTTGAACTACATGAATTTAAGGATCTTCTTTCATGTTAGTATAACTCAAATATTTTGCTATTTTTTCCATAGCTAATATCTGATTAAAATAATTAATCATATTATTTGTATGAACATTAGACTATCGCTAGCCTAGCTAAATATTTTGATATTTTTTCCATAGCTAATCTATTGTATTTGTTTTAATTTTTAAATATTTTTTTCAGACGTCAACCCGGCTGTTCAGGTGCCATCTAGACGCACCCTGGCTAGATCTCTTGCAACAACAACCAGTACAATGAAGGAAGACATACAAGCAAAACTGGCAGCAGTTGACCATGTGTGTGTTACATGCGACATATGGTCAACTAATCACCGCAGTTTCATGGGAGTCACTGCGCATTGGGTATGCTATTGACTTAGTGTATTATTTTTATATAATTGGTAAATTGACCATTGGTGATAGACTGATAGTCTGATAGACTTATAGTATAATCTTTTCAATTATTCGACATGTGTTCCTCATTCATTAATTTGGTGAGTCTTCATTTTGCTGTGATTCACAGTAATTTCACACTAATTCACTGATTCTGTCATCTGTCATTGTGTCTGATTCACAGCAAAATGTGGAAGAGTCCATATTCACAGGCTGTGAATATGGACTCTTCCACATTTTGCTCTTATGGGATGGGTCACTGATGTGGTGGTATGGTAGGCGACTCATCGCTGAATTGCCTCCTTTATATCACATAGTTCTTCTCTTCAATGTTTGGTGGCGCAGTTTAGCTGGTGCGTGTCTAACCAATATTATTAAATTAAGCTTAAAAAAATGTTCATACAAACATTGATTTTATATTCTTACATTACAGATCAATGATGACTTGTCGCGAGGATCAGCTGCACTGGCATGCCGAAGATTTCGTGGAACACATAGCTTTGATAAAATTGCTGGAATATTGGACAGGATCAACTCGGAGCATGGTTTATCTTATAGAAAAGTTGTATCTACAGTCACCGACAATGCATCGAACATGGTGAAATGCTTTAAAGAGTTCGGTGTTCGTGTTCAGAATCGTACTGACGACATTGATGAAGATGATGCAGATGAAGATGATGATGAAAAAGATTCAGATGAAGAGGTTATCATCAGCAACTTTCCTGAACATTCAGGAGAGCATGGAGAGGAGTCAGTGAAACTATCATCCCATATTCGATGTGCCTCCCACACATTGAACTTGGTAGCAACAACTGATGCAGATAAAGGACTGAATTCACCTGGACTAAAGAAGATAAAGCATTCTGCAATGGGAAAATGTTCGGCGCTGTGGAATGCTGCTGGTAAACCCAAGTCAGCAGAAAAAATACAAGAAAATAACTGGCGTCCAATTTAGGTACCCATGCGTCACCCGATGGAACTCAATGTACGACTCATTAAGCCAAATATATAAACATAAGAACGACGTGAATGTAGCTCTTGAAGAACTGAATCTACCCATCCTCAAGGACAATGAATTGGAATTTATTTCAGAATATTTGTCTGTTCTAAAACCAATTGCAGCAGCCCTCAACAAATTACAGGCAGAGAAAGAATGCTACTACGGTTGTCTTCTTCCAACAGTCCTAGTGACTCAAGATGCCCTCGCAAGATTGGAGCCTATCCAACCAAACGACCTGCGCTTGAGACACTGCATGCCATTACTGGCAGCAGTTGTCTCTGGCTTCAATGCCAGATTTGGTCATTTTTTGTCGTTGAGCCCCGAGGTAACTGATGCCGTTTTGGCCTCAGTATCTCATCCGTATTTCAAACTTAGATGGATATCATTGTTGCAAGGGCCTAATTTCGGCGATCATGAAGCAATCAAGTCTCAAGTAAAAGACAAGCTGCAAATGGCTGTAAGAAATTGTAATTCTGACAGCAGTGGTAATAGTTCGGTGAACTCAGACTCATCATCTGAAGACGATTTCTTCAGAACTATGGACGGCTCATTCTCTGCTCCTAACAACAAGGAAGACTTGGAAGTCCTCAATTATTTGCAGGACACCAGTAAGGCACTCGACTCTTTAGATAGGTATCCTGCTATAAAGAAGATCTTCAAGAGGTATAACACCACGCTACCTTCCTCTGCACCAGTGGAACGGTTGTTTTCGTTTGCTGGCATGGTTCATAGCCCCAAACGAAGTCGTCTCTCGGATGGTAACTTTCAACAATTGGTTTTGCTGAAAGCAAATGTTTACAGCGGTTGAACATTAAATTAACACTCTTAACTTGCGGTTTTTACCCTTATATTGTCAGTAATTGCGTACTGCAGTAAAACTGTAAAATTAAATTCTATGTAAAAAATGTTTACTTATATATGCTGACCATTCATTGATATGGGTTATGGACCTGGTGAAATGAGAATTGAGAAAAATAGAACTAAAAACTATATGTAGGTCATTTAATAGTTTTTTCTTTGCTGATAAGTTATGATAATACTAAGTTTTAAGTTTACCACCTGAAAAACTGAAAGGGGAATCGTCAATCCCCGTGGTTTAGATCAGGTGACATGGGTAGGATGCGATGCTTGTATTGCTCAAGCCCTCAGGGGAGTATTAGGAGTGATACTTTTCAGGAGTGATTAACAAAATAATTTGTTTTTGTTTACTCTACAAGAGTACAACTTTTTTCAATTCATATAAAAGTGATCTTAAAAAGTGATCTTGAAAAGTGATCTTCAAGATCACGATCTTGATCTGGATCTTCAAGATCACATTTTTCTGGTGATCTGATCTTGATCTTCAAGATCACATTTTTATGGTGATCTGATCTTGATCTTCAAGATCACCAAAGTTGGTGATCTTGCCCATCTCTGCAGACATGCAAGTAAGGAGAGGATAAGAAAAAAAAAAGTAGGTAAAAGTTAAACAAAAAGTGGGTTAGTTTACGCTACGAGCTACATCTACGTTCATGTTAGTCTAATTTTTTTTTTTTTTTTAATAATTTTTTTGCTGGCATATCACACGCTGGCATGTCACAAGCTGGCATTAATCGTCAACAGACTCATCCTCGACCACCACCCCCAGAGCTCCTGTTGCTAATTGTTTTTTTTATTTTAAACAACGTTAATATTTTTAAAATGCCTATCTAAACGGTTCTTAAACATATTAACGCTGGTAGAGTTAACGACTGACGCGGGAAGATTATTTCATTTACCAATTACTTTAAACGTAAAGAAGTTTTTAACGATATTAGTAATGAAACGTCTGCCACGCAACCAGTGATAGGCATCGATACATGAAAATCGCTAAAGCGATACCGATACATCGATACATGAAGAACGTCTTAGGCGATACCGATACGCCGGTACTTTCTAGATGTCTTAAGCGATACCGATACCGATACATGCATCGCCGATACATGTATCGCCGGTACATTTTTATAATTATTCATTTAATATGTAGGTATTAGATATTATTGTTTATACTAGTAATTTGTACGCACTGTAAGTAAAACCAACGACATTTTAATGGGTTTTATAGATGTAAATAAAAACAATTGCTTTATTTAATGAAAGTATGTTTTAATTTTGTAGGATACATGAATGACTGAAAATATTACACTAACAATTAAAAGTAATTACTATTACCCTTCAAAAATACCAGCTGGCTAAACATCTGGTCAGACAGTCTATTCCTTTTTGGAGCGTGAATGTGACCAGCCAAACTAAACAACCGTTCTACAGGAGCAGAGGATGGTAGTGGTGTGTTATACTTCAGGAAGACCAGGGCCGTAACTAGGGTTTAGAAATTAGTGAGGTCCAGATTTTTTTCGAGCGCGGTGGGACGAGCAAAATTCAGACCAAAATGACATCTACAAACACAACCCAAGCTATACACTAAACACAAAACCCTTGTCTATAATTAAATACTGTACAAAGGGACCTGTTAGCAAAAATACTTTTATTAAAGCTGCACGGAGAACGGTTCAGTCTCTTTTTTTTTTTTTTTAGGAAATAATTACCGAGGTCCGGACCTCGGTGACCTCATAGGTAGTTACGGCCATGAGGAAGACCCGTAGAATTCCTGGGTACTGCCTCAAAGATTGGAGAGAATGACTTCCGTCACCCAGATACTGTAAAACTTCCATCTCAGTGGAGTGGAATCTTGGGTTGCAGAGACATTAGTGGAAGCAGACTCATAACAGAAGAAATCATCTGCACTTCCGTCAGATGCAGCATCACTTAGTTGTTGCTGGGGGGTCTGCTCGCTGAGGCTCTTAACAGCATTAACCAACATTTCTTGAACCCTCTTTTTGACAATGTTAGTATTAAATTTGCCTTTTATTGTCATCCACTTTATAACATCTATTTAAATATTTAAAAATTCTTATTAATGTATCGATGTATCGAAGTATCGATTTTTTTCGATACATTTAAGAAAATTGACCTTAGCGATACCGATAAATCGATACTTTTGTCAAGTAGCTAAAGCGATACCGATACCGATACAAAAGTATCGATCGATACGTATCGGCGATACATGTATCTAGATACTGCCCATCACTACACGCAACTTAAATCCGTTGTTACGAGTATTGCTATTATCGAAAGTGAACAGTTTGTCAAAATTTACGTTATCGATGTTATTAACGATTTTGAAAACTTCAATAAACTCCCCCCTTAATCTCCTAGTTTCTAGTGAATGCAAGTCTAACTCTTTAATCCTATTTTCATAAGGCTTGTTGAGCACGACGCTGAACCTTTTCTAACCTATCAATATCCTCACGCAAATACGGGCACCAAAACTGAACGGCATATTCTAAATGAGGCCTGACTAGAGACTTGTAAAGGGGCAATATAATATCCTTCGATTTAAATTCGAAATTACGCGCTATGAAGCCTAACATCCTATTAGCTTTTGCGCAAGACTCCAGGCACTGGTTCCTAACCCTTAAATCCTTAGATACGCGTACGCCTAAATCTACTTCCTCGTCAACGCTCGCTAACTCTCTATCATCCATCGTGTACGTGTAATTATTGTTACGAGAACCTACATGCAAAACTTTACATTTGTCTACGTTAAATTGCATCTGCCACTTATCCATCCACTCCATAATCGTATTTACATCGTCTTGGAACCTATTTCTATCGTCCTCGTTAACAACCTTACCGCCTATTTTAGTATCGTCAGCGAATTTTGACACGTTACTAGTCAATCCTACATCTATGTCGTTAATGTAAATTACGAATAGCAATGGGCTTTAAAATCTAAATAAATAATGTCAGCCGCTCTATGCCTATCGTATTCACGCACTATTTCGTTATAATATTCTAACAAATTAGTTAAACAAGACCTATGGCGTCGAAACCCATGCTGACTACTATTAATCAAATCTCTACTTTCTAAGTGATCGATGATACGATCCCTAACTACGGATTCCAAAAGTTTACCGACAGTTGACGTTAAGCTAATGGGCCTATAATTGCTAGCTACTGTGCGGTCGCCTTTTTTAAAAATAGGCGTGACGTTAGCTAATTTGAAGTCTTCAGGAATAATCCCCGTTTCGAGAGACTGATTAAAAATCTTCGTTAAGGGGCCTACGATAACGTCTTTCAAATCTTTCAAATGTCTGGGATAAAAAGCGTCTGGGCCTGGAGCCTTGCTAACCTTTAGCCTATCGATATAATGCGCAATCTCACCCTCGTAAACAGTTATTTCATCCAAAATAGTCTCACTACTAAATGGAACGATACCGTCCACTTCGGGGACATTATTTACGTCTTCTACGGTAAAAACTGTCGCAAAAAAGTTATTGAAAATACCCGCCATCGCCTGAGCGTCAGAAGCCAAAGCGCCGTTAACATCCACTAGAGGGCCTATGTTATCTTTTATCGGCTTACGATTATTGATGTATTCAAAAAACCTTTTTGGATTATGTTTACTATCCACAGCTATAAGGGACCTAGTATGTTTCATGGACTGCTCTCGATTTTCCTACGAAATTGCAAACAAGGGCAGTCGATGACCCTCATTTTGTTTCTGCAATCGGTTTTCTTGAGAAACCTAACCTGACCTAACCTAACCTAACCTAACCTGACCTGACCTAATCGAGTTTCTTATACTATTGTTTTTTGCAAGATATCGCAGTAATTCTTGTCATTTTTTGTCTATTTGTATGGCATAAGCGCCACACCAGCTCGGACTTATTCAAAAAGATGTTGGAGTGTATTGCGTCGTTTCAGTAAATAAATTTATTCAATATCCAATAACATTTTTCTTTATCATTTCTCAAGAAAACCGATTGCAGAAACAAAATCAGGGTCATCGACTGCCCTTGTTTGCAATTTCTTAGGAAAATCGAGAGCAGTTCATGAAACATACTAGTCCCGCTATAAGTATCTCTACATTACGCTTAGCATTCCTAACTGATCTTTTAACCTGACGTCTAAGCTCGATATATCTATTAAAGTTAGCTGCCGTGCCATTGCGCTTATTAAGTCTATACACTCTGTTACGCGCGTGTATGAACTTGCCTATTTCCCTAGTCCACCACTTGGGCCTACCATGATTTCTAGCGCGCTTGCGCCTACGAGGAATAAACTCCCTTTCAATATTCATAAAACTTTCTTTAAACGCCTCCCAATGCAAATTTGTGTCATTACCCATAAATAAGTTATCCCAGTCCACTACTCTCATCCTATCCGCAAACCTATCAAAATTAGCCCTACGAAAATCAGGGACTTCTATTACGTTACTATCCTTAGTGTTTTCTATCGATAACTTAAACTTAAGAATTTGATGATCACTACATCCTAAACTCTCGCCTACTTCTAAACTATCGACTATATTTCGCCGTTCGTCATCACCAAATCTAAAATATTGTCACCGCGCGTTGGTTCGGTAACTATCTGTCGTAAAAAATTATCCTCTATGAGCTCAATCAATCTCAAACCCTCCTCATTACCAGTAAAAGTCTCGTAATTAACATTAGGGCAGTTAAAGTATCCGACAATTATACTATTCCGATTGTTAATAAAGTTACCAAGAAGTGAGTAAAATCTACTATCGGTGTCGAGGGGTTGAACGGGAGGTCTATAAACAACAACAAAATTAAAACTAATACTACGCGCCCTAACTTCAACGCATATCGCATTAATTGCTGCGGAAAATCTATTTTAACCTCGTTAGCCCTAAGGGAATTACGAATGTACAGCAAAACGCCGCCACCAAACCTATGTAACCTATCATTAGTAAAGAGTTTAAAACCTTTAAAACCCGGTATATCAAGTTCCCCCAACAAGTCCCGAGTCACGGTATTTAACCATATTTCAGTGATAGCAACTATATCGTAGTTGCCGGAATAAATTATCGCCTTAAATTCATTTAATTTATTTCTAATATTACGCGCGTTACAATAAAAGACGTTTAAGTTATTTTTTACCACGGGCCCGCGTTTTAAACTATTTTTCACGTCGGGCCCGCGTTCCCCGGACCCACAACGTTTAAAGAAGGCTTCGACCTATACAGCTTTCGTACGTTTTCGTCAATTAACCTACCTAGCCTAGCATTACCTATTTCATTAAAATGCACCCCCATCTTTTATAAAAAGTCTAGGATCACTGAATTCGGACCACAGCTTTACGAAGGGTACATTTTCCTCAGCACAAATCGCCTTCAGGGACTTAATTAACGCCCTATATCTCTCTCCAAAAGGTCAGGCACTCTCGTATCGGGCCTATACGAGTCGTTGCCTGCTACCATCGTCACCAGCATCGAGTGACGGGAGGCAACGTCAATCCTATCCACTTCGTCTCTAACTCTGTCAACCCTGTCCCCTGGGAGACAGACCCTCCTCTTGGTTGGATGCCGTTCAACGAACTCTTTGTCCATGTGGCGCACTAAAGAGTCCCCAATTAAAATAGTTTCCCCTTCATTCACGTCCCTTTCCAAATGGGCGAAAGGGTTCGAAACCTCGATAGGGGGGGGGATTCTTATCACCTAACGTACGTGGCCTAGCTCCACCCTTAACTTCTCTAAATCCCTCCCCATCTACTACTCTCGGACCAACCTTAACTCCTTCCTCAAATCTATCCAACCTTCCCCACAAGCTACCTAAACTAGAAACTAGTTTACGCACCTCACCCTTCAAATTACTAACGTCTTCAACGTTAGTATTGGTTCGGCTTTCGTCAACCGTAGCCCTACCCCTGCCCTCATCAAGCGTTGCAAGTCTCTCCGTTACCTCACGTACACTGCGTTTTATGTCAACTATTTCCTCCATTAACTCGCAAAAGAAACAAACTGATCTCTCGGTAATCGCCATAGGACCGCCGTTATAATCTTTAAATTCCGAATACCACCGGTTTACCCTACACCTAACACACGACGCTTTCTGCGACGGCATCGCGCAGTTAAAAATTAGTTTATGACCGTCACAAGTTCAAATTAAATAAAGCCGGCACGCTATGAAAACTTTTAAATCGCTAAAAACCACTAATATTCAATTACCTAACTATAACAATGTGAATATAAACGCAAGTATATAAAATTAAAAACTTTCCAAAAGTAAAATTCTTAGCAATATGCAAAAGTAGATGCAATATCAGAGAGCTCAGGAAATGCGTCCGTTCAGTACAGAGTCTGGCTGACGATATGATGACTAAGCTGATTGATGCAGCATTGCTTGTATATATTAAGTTAAGGTGTATATATACAGTATATATCCATCTCATAATTGTAAGGTTAGTGAAAAATTCACTTAATTTAGAGCTAGCATTTTTGGGCTCTTGTAACATCATTGTTTGGGCACTCTTGTGGCATCATTTTTTTAGGGCACTGCGCGTGCTTCCTACTCGTTTGTTGAATGCGGCACTTACAGGGCGTGGTCTTATAGAGAGCTCTCTTGCAATTCAGTTTGGTTGTTTAGATACAAGATTGTTGCATCGTGCAATGATGCAGGTTGTGTTGTTGTTGCAAAGTTTAGAAATACCATAAATAGTGCCCCTTTTGTTTTTTATCTTAATTTTATGCAACTGAGGCCTAAGGTAGGCCCACATCGAGTCAGTAACCCTGAGGTAAGACCTAATAGGACCTCCAAGTCCGTAAGTTTTTAGTCTAACTTAACTTGGGCTGTAGGTTAAACTGGCCCTTCAGAGCTTGGCCGTTCACGGCTCAGCTGGGATTCTGAACCCAATAAAATAAAAAATAATACACCTTCAAAAGTGTGCTGAGCCCTTTTGCAGGTGGAGAAATAAGAACTAGATCATCTGCATACATCAGATGATTAACAATCATTGTACCAATATAGCAGCCTATTTTAAAGGTGTTCAGCACAACAGATAGATTATCCATATAAACATTGAATAAGTAGGGGGATAATATCCCTCCCTGCCTTACACCATTGTTCACAGAGAATGGCTCTGAATTAATCCCACTCCATCTTACAATCATTGTCTGGTGATTATACCACCAGTATTAATATGCGGACCAAATAACCAGGTACATAACTATTTACAAATTTCATGAATAATTTATCATGATTAACACGATCAAATGCTTTAGAGGCATCCAGGAAACACAAAAATATATTAGCATCTAGAGTTTGGTATTTACAGACCATTTCCTTCAAGGCATACATACACATATCAGAACTGTGTTTCTTTTTGAAACCAAATTGGTTATCACTCATATACAGGTAACATTCAAGTCTATTAATGAATATATATTCAAACACCTTAGAGATAATACTGGCCAAAGCTATTGGCCTATAGTTATCTTTACTGTTGATTTTACCCTTTTTATCTTTTAGTACTGGCACCAAAACAACGGATAACATTATATCCGGCAAAACACCATGTATGAGTGAACCTGTAAAGCACAAAGTTAACAGAGGCACTAATCTGTCACTACTAAATTTTAGATGCTCAGCAGGAATACCATCAATACCACATGATTTGTTACAATCTAAACATTTTATGGCCTGTTTAGTCTCAAATACACTAACTCTTATATCTGGACTATAGGTAGCATCACAATTAACATTAGTGTTCTTATGTACACAGTTGAATAACTCACTGTAGTGTTCCTTCCATAATTTGACTATATTCTCAGTCCCAGTTACATTTTCAATATTAGCAGGGAGAGACATTGCACTATTATTCATTGTTTTTAATTCGTCCCAAAAGTTTCTTGGATTCCTACTGACAAGCTTTCTAGCGAGAGCATCCCTGCTTAACTCATCCTCTTGATTTTTTATATACCTTAATGCATACTTGAACCTGGCATTAGCCCTGTGTTTTTGTTGTAATACAGGGCCTTGCCTTGGCTTCCCTTGTTCACACCACATTAAGTAGCACAGTAAGTACCACATTAGTAGCCTTTATTTCCAAAATCTTTTTTAACAATGTCCTCAAGGTTAAGCGCATTTTTCTTTTCACCTTTGCGATGGATAAGCCTCTTGTCAGAGTTCTCATTGGTTGGAAATAATGTAAACAATTTTGCTTTAGCAGTTTCTATCTCTTTACCACTATAATGTTTTTCACGTAATGTGATTATCGTGTCACTGGGTAATAAGTCAATCTTCACATTAAGGAAACATAAAATGCTGTTGATAACAACACTTGGCTCATCTGAAGATCCTTCCGCCATCGTTTAGTTCTGAAATCCTAGCCTATGGTGACTCTGAAGCGGCTGTACAAGTTTTCCATGTTGGCCTTAGCCAACGTCGCAGCAACTTTTATCAGTAATTAAAATTCTTGGTTAATATTCGTTTTAATGCTTTGTTCGTTTTCGATAGAAGGAGACATTCTATGACAATTTAACATATAAATTCATATTCAGGACACCTTGAAACCTCAGGGAAACTGATAAAAATCAAGGAAATGTAATAATTATTTTTTATGGAAAAAAAAAATTTAAAAAAATTTAGACGTAAAAAGCAGCCATTATAGGCCATTGACCGAGTATTTAGCTTTTAACGCTGTTAAAATTTTAACGAACGTCGCCCTCTCCAGTTTTATGGGGAGACATCTCGTGGCAAAATTAGGAAACATAGGTCAAAACAACCAATTAAAAATCGTTTTTGTTTCACGTGACCTTATCCGACCAATCAGAGACGTACATTTTGAATCTCTCATAATGCATACTCATTTAAGAATGCTTTTTCAGTCTGGTTTTCATTTTGGTTTGCGGAGGTTATGATTGCCTGGGTTTGGTTTTGGTACCCGGACGCAGTTCCAAAAAACTACTGTTGTTTGCGGTTCCTCAGAGAGACGCAACAACTCTTGTTCGCCTGATCCAGCAACATATTAGGCCTGGGACTACAATCTATTCCGACGAGTGGCGTGCGTATTCTCAACTTGGAAATCTAGGCTACATTCACCGGACAGTCAACCATTCACAGCGGTTCGTGGAAGACACCGTTCACATTCAAAATATTGAGCGTTGTTGGAAAGACGTGAAAAGCTGGATATTACGGTCTGGCAACAAAACCCAATCAGGTTAGGTTTAGTTAGGTTAGGTCTGTTTAGGTTAGTTAGGTCTGTTTAGGTTAGGTCTGTTTAGGTTAGGTTAGGTCTGAACCAAAACACATTTTTCTGGTGTTTTTTGGTGTGATTTGCTCAAATCTGAACTTCGTTTCTTTAGGAAATGAGCCGTTTTTGAGAAATTTTCAATTTTAAAATTTCTCAAAAACGGCTCATTTCCCAAAGAAACGAAGTTCAGATTTGAACAAATCACACCACAAAACACCAGGAAAATGTGTTTTGGTTCAGAAAGGAGGAAAAGCACTAAAACGAATAATTACCAAATTCTTGACTTTCACACTTATATATTAAGCTAATAGTAAAATAAACTAATACTTTTTAACAGGGGCGTACCTAAAGTATTTGGCACCCGGGGCGGATCCTTCCTTTGGCACCCCCCCATAAATAATTTTAAAATTTAAACACACAGAAAAATATATTATGTTTGCAAGTAGATTTTTAAACAGTACAGTACTGTCATAAGCAAATTGGAAATAAGAAAAATGCAGGACATTAAAAATTCAGTGAACAGGTAATACTGCATTTTATTTTATACAAAAAACACAGGAAATTCAGTCTCAACACTCAGCCTAATTCTTCAAAGGTAAATAGAGAGGATTCACAGTCTCTGCTTTCGAGCCTTAATTTCTGCAAATTGATCAATGGCATTAAAATTCACCTTCTTTGCATATTCATGTTCAATTGAAAGTAAAGCCAGATTTGTCAATCTTGTCTGACTCATGGTCGAGCGAAAGAAATTTTTTATCAATTTCAATTTGTAAAAACTTCTTTCACATGAAGCAATAGAAACACAGACAGTCAAAAAGAATCTCAAACACAGTGACAAGCTTGGCAAAGATTCACAAAAATCCCATTTCACAATAAACTCCAGAAACTGCAATGCTGTCCATTTCTTTGCCTCTTCAACGCTGATTCTGGCAGCTTCCAAATGCCTCCGAAGTCGTCTAATTTCCACACTGATATCTTCATCAGAGAATTCATCGAAAATCTGAGTCAAATTTGGAATATACTTCCGAAGTTCTTCTTCTGTTGCAACAACCAAAGTGTTTGGCTGAATAACAGCGAAGATTAACAGAATTTGATCCATTGCCTTAGAACGAATCCCCAATTCTTGATGAAAGCGATCAAGACATTCAAACATAGTTCTTTTTACTTCCTCTGGCAATGTGAGACCAGCATCCTTTGCCATCTCTCCTGGCATCCTTTTTCGGAGCTTTACTCTCCCTCTTCTCTCCATAGAAATGTCCATTTCCTCACACTTTGTAGTTGCATAATGAATGGCCCTCTCCACAATTTCATTGCGCTGATCTTCAAGAAACAGTTTTAGAGCTTGGAGCTTCACAATGCACTTTTCAAGGCTGATTCCAACTGTTCGCAAATACTTTTGTGTGAGATTAATTTCTTCCAGGACTTCACACCAGAGAGAAAGGTAACTCAAAAAAGAGAAATCACATACAGTAGACAGCAAAATCTGAGCTGATCCTCTTGTGTCCACATTTTCTTTGGAATCGCACAGTACTTCAAGGGTTGAGGTCAGCTTTTCAAAATTTGCCTTCACTTTTTTCACAGCGTCATAATGAGCACTCCATCTTGTCTGGGAAAGTCTTTTGACTGTCATGCCTATATTCTCCATCAGCACTTCCCATCGATGAGTTGAGACTGAAAAGAAGGAATAGACTCTCTCCAAGGTTCCAAAAAAAGTCACACATGAAGAAACGCTTCCAAATAAGTGCACTCCGCAAAGGTTCAGAGAATGATTTGCACAAGGCACAAACAAAGCCTTGGGATTAATCTCTCTGATCTTTGACTGAACACCACCATGAATCCTAGCCATAGTTGCAGCGTTGTCATATCCTTGACCACGGCACAGGTTTATGTTCAGTCCATCTCTCTCCAGATGTCTCAGGATATCCCCTGTGAGCTCAGCAGCAGTCTTTCTGGCAATAGGGAAGAAGCCCAAGAATGATTCCTTTACTTCAACTTTGTCACATTCAATATGGACGTATCTGATCACTTCACACATCTGATCAGTGTGGGACACATCAGGAGTGCTGTCAAAAAGAACCCCAAAATACTTTGCTTTCTTGATATCAGCCACTATTTTCTCTTTGACGTAATTCCCCAAAAGGAAAATGAACTCATTCTGAATCTTTGGAGATAAATACGAAGCCACTCTCCTCCCAGATGGAATAGAATGCTTAATCCATACGAAATGTTCTTTCAAAACTGGATCATAATTTGACAGCAACTCTACCAATTCCATGAAGTTTCCTTTGTTTGCTGATGACATGTCCTCTTTGTGACCACGAAAAGGAAGATTCTGGTGAGCCAGAAACAAGGTTACGTCCAAGAGGCGATGTAAAATATCCCTCCATTTCTTTCTCTCCTTGTCCATTGTTGCTTGATGAGCTTGATCAATGGTTCTTTGAAGCTTCAACCCTGCTCCCAAGGTCTTCCATTTCTCCAGGCATGAGAGATGCTGCTCAGAAGCCTCATGGTCAGACACCTTTGGGTTTAGCTTCCACCATGCTTGAAACCCAGTGACAAAGCTGGATGTTCCAATTCCTTTGTCATCAAGAGCAAACAATCTGCAGCAAAAACAAAACAAACTTTCTTTTGATGGAGAGTAAACCATCCATGTTCTCAAAACTTTAACGCCATTTGTCAGAGCCTTATAGAACCAAGCAGTGGTCAGCTGTCGACTCTTCCCCTTGGATTTCTTTCCTTGTCTTTGAACTGCACTGAAAGGTCCATCCCTATTTTGGAAGGGTTCACTTCCCCTCTTAATAAGATCAACTCTCAAGTCATTTGGAACCGGGATTGGCCAAGCGTCGACATCAGAATAAATTGAAAATCTATCCGTCTCCTCTTCTTCATCAGAGTCTTCCTCCTGTTGGTGTGGACTTCTGCTGGCGTCTCCTTCCTCTTCATCAGTTTCACTGCTTTTAGAAGATGAATTGCCATCCTCCAATCCTTGCTCTCTCTCATTTGAATCCTCTTGTGAAGATGCTTCTTGTATTTGCCCTTCAGATTCACCAGGCTGAATATCTTCAGGACTTTCTCCTATTGCACTTGATGTTGAAGGCGTCACATATTTGAAAATTGATCCGGACATTGCCTGAGCCACCTCTTCTCTTGCCTTCTTCGTTTTTCTTTGTTGGAATCCACTGGGTCGATTTCGCTTCATAGTGGATGTTTTCTGCAAAATTTTAAAATCAAACGGTATAAAGCATGAACATGCATAACAAGCATGAACTATTATGACTTGAAATACATTAACTGAACAAACTGTCTGTGATTATTATTATTATTATTATTATTATTATTATAACATCATGACGATGCATTTACCGGGTATTATAACAACACGACGATGCATTTATAAACATTTAAATATCACTATGATAACACATTGTC